>JALBCR010002296.1:0-600000 GCA_030710515.1 Abscondita cerata
CTCTTGCTTCGTTCGGTTACGTATTGCTGTAGGTTTTACCATAAAAGCTCTCTCTTCGTTCGAATAAACCATTTTCAAATGAAACCTGAATTTTATGACTTTTATTAATGATTGTCAAAACATTAGAATGTCCCTCTCATAGTTCCTTAGGCGACGCATTACTGATTCATCTTGAACATCAAAAATTACTATTTTCAATTGATGGTTTTTCAAATAATAATTTTAACTGCGTTTGATACCAAAATCATTTTGTCAAATTGAAACGGAAACAGGAATTCGAAAACAAATCAGTTAACAATGCTAAATTTCTATGGCCCGAAATTCAATAGCACCACCATGTATAGGGTTTAGTTACACAGTTCGTACCAAATGGTATTGAACATAGATTTTAAGGTTGATTTATTCAATAAAATTTCAAGTAAACTTAAATATGTTTAATTTTACTAAAAAGATAGTCTTGTTAAAACTCGATACTGTGCCGTTTTCAAATATTTTGACTACCGGATGCTGGTAATGATAAAAAGGTTAAAAAAAAACTACATTTTGAACACTTACTCTAATTAAATTTTATTTTATGTTCTTAGTCTTTATTTTAATTTTCTTGTGATTTTTGTTGAATTAATAACTTATCATTTTACCAGCATAGGTTATTACTTCATAGTCAAAATATTTCGAAAACGGTACACGAAGAGTTTACCGTTTTTGGTGTAAATGAATGATGTTTTAAGTTCACTTGAAATTTTGATTAATAAATCTATCCTTAAAAAGTTATGTTCAATACTGCGGAATTTTGAACCATTAATCAGCTTCAAAACATATTCGTATAAAATTTCATTACAATGTTGCCAGTAGTTTCGGTAAAATTGTAAAAATGTAGATACATTTGTTTCTTCAACATGGCATCTTGGTCAGAAGATTTTACTAATGACTGATGAGTTTTCGTTTTCTGTCACACTTTATAATACATTGACAAATGGATAAGTAAAGTAACTTTAATTTGGATTTCGATAATCAAAAATTTTCAATGTTATATTGGCTACATGATTTACTATTACGAGTTAAATAAGTAAATCACCAGACATATAGTTTTCAACCCAACAATCAAAATAATATGATGCTGTTATTATTTACCAAGTTTAAAAGATTTTTTTTTAATTTATCAACAGTTAATTCGATTAAACTTTTTTTTGTTAAAATAATCACAGCAACATTATGATTTAACGAAATAAAATTTTGATGTTTATCTTATAGCATTCGCATCATCAAATTTTTTTAATCGTTTTCAAAACTGAATAAAAATTCTTCAGGATATTTTAAATTTACTATCATTATTGAAGAAAATAATAAAAAAGAATCAAATCAATGATTAAAACACTTTTTCATTGATGTTTTAAAAGGAAACTTTACTAGCGAGGGTTGAAGACGGTGACAATGTATTATTGACGTTCAACAGCTAGAGCACCCTCCTATAGTAGGATAACAACAATTTCAATGTAATTTACTTTTATGAGGAGATATACAACTTATCACCGTTAAATGATGTAGCTTAATGATCTTAGTCGTAACCAATTCACTATAATAATACAAATTTTATGCTACAAAAACAGACATCACCAAAAACTGTATAAATAATTATGCACATATTGTCTGTCTCTCGGTGACGGTTATAGGAAGAATAGGGCCACGTATAAATGTTTAATAAGTATTATTTATTAAATTTATATTTGTGTCAATATAGAACAGTATAAGTTGACACAATTAAACATTCTTTAACTGTGCTTGTGAATTTTGAGTTTTTAATAATTTTAATTATAATAAACTATAAGTAAATAAATTCGTTAAAACATATCAAATTACTATTTTATTTTGTACTAAATATTTTTAATGATCTATCTATTAAATTTAATTGCTTAAAGTATTAATTACGACATTATTTTGGAATTAATTATACACAAACTTACCAGTTGTACGAAAGACGAGATCACATCTGAAACAAAAAAGGAAAAATAGGAAATTATTAATTTCAATAAGCGTTTTACATTTAATACTTTACATAAATTTGATTGATTACTGATCTATTCAAGTTAATGTTATTTTGTATTTAGTAGTTAAATTGCAGATAATGGGTAAAAGCAAGATGGCGATAATAAATTAGCGGCGGTCGCACATGACAAAGATTAATAGATTGTATTGTGAAGACGAAAGACTTTGATGTATTCTCGGAGCCATTTTCTAAGCTGTTCAATTGAAGCTGTTCTCACATTTATTATTCTGAGACAGCAATAACGATGGCGTTTTTTTTTGTTTATAATAAATGTGCTCTAATTTTATTTAATATATGAAACAAAATCTCTTCAATTTAATAAAAGTTTGGCCTAAATTTTAAAAATTATTATATTAAAAATTTGTTTAAAAAAATGTTTCCGATGGGATATCTTTACACGCGTTTCCTTGGATAAATAGAAGCCGGAAATAAACCGTAACTAGGTATTATTTAATTTCAATTAAAGAGGTTTCACTATAATCATACATATGCCGTTTAAATATGAATGAAATATGTTCACAGTATGTTCTGAAAACAAAAGTATATAAGAATTCTTAATATAATTTACATGGATAAAAGAAATTTAATAATTGTACTTAGATAAAATTTTAACATTGTCAACAAATGTGTAAGCAGTTACATAAGTCGTTCTTTCAATTATTATAGTCTACTAAGTGTTGTCAAAAATAACAGTCTGGACATTTGTTGCAATAGTACAATAGCAAACAAACACCGAGAATCATTCAACAACTGTTTCGTCCTTTTGGGACTCTTCAGGAGTAAGATAATTCAGTGTAAGTTCACTGTTAAAGTTATTTTTAAAATTATTGTGTTTTTGAATTTGTCGGTATTATGGATGTGTAAGCATCCCCACGCATCTATAACGTATGAACTATTTGATCGTGCGGAAGGGTACAAGCACAAGAGTACAACCCAATATGACCACATCAACCGCTTGAGATATACGAGTCGAATTATATAAGTTGTATAAATGTGTCAAAGTTTTAATAAATGTATTAAAACAATTAACTGCAGTTCATTCTATCGAAACATTCACTATTGTACAAATTGCTGCATCATATACGGTCAATAATTGTTGTGTTAATTTTCTTTTGTCCTTGTTCATTTTCCAATAATAAAATAAAAAAGCTCTCGCCGTTTGAAAGATATACGCAAAAAACCAAAATTTGTGATCTTTGACCTTTAATAAAAACCAACGCCCAAACGGGATAGATGAGGACTTTTGAGACAGTATTTCTAATGACGTTATTTGACCTATGCAAAAATGCAGCTTTCATTAAATAGAGCACATTGATTTAGGAGAATGAACAAAAATAAATAAAATTCAATCATAGAGAATTTCGATTAAAAATACATTTAGCTTTTAGATTGATGAATACCGTATAATTAATGTTTTTAAGCAAAATTTTATATTTTTAACGAAAGAACCTTCGAAATACTACAGTTTTTATACAGTGCATAATAAAAAATTGGAGATGCTTTGGACTTTAGAAATGATTAATGAATAATACTAACAAAATGTCAAAAATGTATTTTTGAGCCCAACAATGAATTTATCGTGCTCAATCTTAATATATGTAATATAAAGTTTTCCTTAACTTCTTGGCACGATTAATTTTTTTTTGCCACAGTTATCATAGCTGAAAAACTATGTACGTTTTTTAATTCTCTACAAACCAGTATTTTTTGGTTTCTAAATGAAGTTTCAAATAAAATATGCGAATTCCAACAATCGAAAAAAACACAAAATATTTTAAAAGCGTATTTTGAGATGAAGTTGCAATTTTGAATATCAAATTGGAATCTTTCATCGTATTTTTACTATTTTATTATTAAGGATTAAAGATTGATTTTTTTATGTTTTATTACCTTTGCTATATAATGTTGTTAATTTTTGTTTTTAAAACTATTTGACTACTTTTTGGAGCAATTATTTTGCCAAAAGTTTCACTTTTTTGCATTAGTGTATGAAGCAATTTATTAGTGCAAAAAGTAATTGTTTTTATATTTTCGATCGTAGAAAAATGTTGCGTGCAACATGTGCAAAAAGCATATTTGTTGCACTAGTTACACAAATAACTATTAACATGATATTTTTTCTCCAAGCGAAATCATCCATTTACCTATTAATTTTTGATTTGAAGTTATTGTAACTACATTGGGACAATAAAACAAAGTAAGTAATTAGGATATATAGTCGTAGTCATGGATACTTTGTCAAATATTAGTTGCCATATTGCTAATTGAGTTCATTTGTGATTGTTTGTGGTTCAATTTGTTAAAAACTCTGTCAAAAGAGATTTAACCTCCAGGAGGTACAGGTACAGGAGTGTGCGTAAGAGGATTCATTAAATCTTTTCCGAAAGAAATCTCGGGAATCTTAAGAATGTGTGTATCAGCGTTTTATGCGTTGGTGCAAAGAAAAAAAAAGTTGGAATGTATTCAAAAGATGTACTGACGGTGTATTTCTCAGAATTAGCTAATAAAATGAAGCCGTCAACACTTTGGTCACAATATTCTATGTTGCGGTCAACTTTGGATATAAAGAACGGGAATATTCAAAGTTACGTGCTTTTCACAAGAGGATAAACCAAGGATATTTAACCAAAGAAATCCCGATTATTTACAAAAGAGCAAGTTGATTGCTTTTTGAATAGTGAACTTGATAATTTATATTTGATGATGAAGGTCAACGCTTTCAAAACAAAAGAACAAAATTTCAAAAAAACCTTTTTATAGGTTATTCTTATATATGTCTTAGATATGTCAACGGAAAGTGCAATCGAATGGTGATCGGTATTCATAAAATCAGTGCCGTCTCGCAAAAAGTAGCAAAATTTTTAGAGATAGACAACTAGAAAGAGTACAGAGTACAGGGTGTCCCAAATTACAAACAAACAAATAATGTTGGTTATAATTTATATTATTTAGTAAACAAAATATTAATGAACGGTATTTTGCTATACGGTGGTCAAAAGAATTGAAATGTATTATTTTATCACACTATTCATAATAAATAATAATAATAATAATAATAAGTAATATATTTAATTATTTTATTTACAATTTTTAAGTTAAGTTAGGGGTATAAGGAGGCAAGGAAGATTTGGGTTTAATGTAAGTGCACTGCACTGGACTCTCTTTTGGTTTATCTATCAAAATCTCTCTACATTTTTGATATTTATTAAAATAAAAGAGATATTTGAAAAGACAGTGTTTGGCAATTTTCTAAAATAGCCCTGTAGATCGAAAATGCAACAACCTACTGAAGATCTGATTGAACCATGGTTAGTTTCATCAAAATAAGTTATGACATCTTAACTACTTTTTTTTCTAGCTCTTCTAGTTTTCGAGATACCTTGCAAAACTCTCTAATTTGGAATACCCTGTACACCGGACACCCATTAAAACAGACGTCTACTACTCTCTTAGTTGACGGCGGTAGTGACCTCAGTTGTCTTAAAAGACATAGAAGATGGAAATCGAGGACTGTGGCGGAAGGTTACATTGAAGACACATTGTTGAATAAAGAAAATATTGCGAAAAAAATACTGCAAGTTGATAGTGATGATGATAAACCAAGCACCGTTGTCATTTCTGATTTCACATCTGAAAATAATAAACTAATGAAAACGTGTTGGACTGCTTTGAAAATTGCTCCAAGTATGAGGGTACTAGTAGTTCCAATGGTTTATTTAATTTTAAGACTTGTTTAAACTGTGTATTTAATATCAATGTGAATAAACAATAATAGTAAATATTTCAAATTAAAAGTACATACCAAGTTTTAGTTAAATTAAATCTATGGAATAATTGTTTGTATTAATTTATTATTAACCACAAGACTACACGATTACTCTCTACTATCTGTTATTCTGTTTACTGATTCTACAGCAACGGTTGCTACACGTTACACACTCCCCCTTTGAACTAACAATGGTTCCCATGTGTGGTTCAAGAGAACGATTCTTCCTAGGTCTTCTTCTGCGTCTCTGGGAGATTATCCCTTTTGGTGCAAACTTTAAGGTAAAGCCCTTACAGGCTTTGCTCATCGCATGAGTTCGCACTAAGACTTTGTCTCGTTCTTTGAATGACAAATACCGTCTGTTGTTATCAACCAATATTTTGCGTGCTTCTTGTTTATTTTCCATGACTTCTTGGGCATAGCATAACGTAGATGCTAACTTGCTTAAGTAAGGCGTTATGCGTGGCACAAAGTTCTCAGCCTCTACCACTTGTCGAAGATCATATATACAATTTTGCGGAGCACGCAGTTGTCTACCAAATGTAAGATAGGCTGGCGTATGCGCTGTGGATTCTGTAACAGTCGAATTCATAGCAAATCTGATACTGAAAATGTATTTGTCCCAGTCATTATGTTGTCCCTGAACCAAGATGGAGAGCTGCTGCGTCTTCAAATCTCGGTTCTTTTGCTCAACAGGATTATTTTCAGCATGATATAATGGTATAAAAGGTGTTTCGATTGTAAAGCAATGAGTTACCTTCTGCATTACATCACTGATAAACTTAACACCGTTGTCAGATATTAACTTGCGGGCTGTCCCGTACCGCAAAACACCTCTTCAATCAGCAGTCGAGCACACTCTTCAGCAGTTGCAGACTGTAAGGCAAATAATACCACCCATTTCGACGTGAGGTCCTCAACGATTAGTATCCATTTATTTCCATCAGGTGTCTCTGGCAATGGTCCAAACAAGTCGACAGCTAGAACCTCAAATCTTTGAGAACATGCAGGGTTTGCAAAAAATCCTGCTGGTTTCAAATTACTCGCTTTGTAACTTTGACAATCTATACATTGTTTAATATAGCTATTTTGTAATATAGTTCCTTATTCCCGTGAAATAGAACTTGGACGATATTTTCTGAATCGTGCGATCTACCCCATAGTGGCCGGCAGTGTCTGCATCACGGTACTGCTTCATGATCTTTTCTCGATAGGAGTTTGGGATTACCAGTTCAGGTTCTTCACTAACTGCATTACAATCGTAATAATAGAGAACTCCATTTACTATTGTAAATCCTCTCTCGGATCATCTAATTGCTGCCTCTGGATTTTCACCTTCTAGAACGTCTATTATCTTCTTGAGCTCTTGATCCTCTAGTTGTTTTGTTTTGAACTCTTTGCAGTCAATGCTGGGCAAAACAACGGATACAAGGTTAACATCTAACGTTGCTAGGTTCTCCTCTAAAACATTTGGTCTGGACAGGAAATCAGCTACAACATTCTGCTTTCCTGGGTTGTACACAATCTTCATGTTTAACGCCTGGATTTGCAAGACCCATCTGGCAATGCGACCTACTGGGGTTTTAATTGAGAACAACCACTGTAAAGGTTGGTGATCTGTTGCAGTGCTGACCTGAGCACCTTCAAGGTACGTTCGAAACTTTTCAGCACTCCACACAACTGTTAAAGCTTCTCGTTCTACACAACTATAATTCCGTTCCGCAGACGAATAATCGACTTGCATACTCAACTGGACGTTCCTCATTCCCCTTCCCCTGGAGTAGAACTGCGCCCAATGCGTAATCGCTGGCGTCCGTCCTAAGTACAAAAGGTTTGGTCGGGTCTGCTTGAATAAGTATAGGTGCCGCTGACAGTTGCTCCTTTAAGGTGAAAAATGATTGCTGCTCTTCATTGCCAAACCTGAAGACTTTATTCTTCTTAAGCAGGTTTGTTACGTCAGAAAATCGTGGTATAAATTTTCTAAACCATCACTTTCTTTGTAGATGTCGGTATAGAAAGTTTGCAAATTACTGCAATTTTATTTGGATCTACTTCTATTTCTCTTTGCGAGACAATATGTCCCAGAAACTTTATAGATTTACGTACGAAGACACACTTTTCACGCCGAGCACGGAGTTTAAACAACCTAAGTCTATCAAAAATGGTTTTCAAGTCCTCTAAATGTTGTTCAAATGTCTCAGACATCACTAACACATCGTCCATGCAAGGAAACCTAAACCGGATCTGAATCTGTCCATCAGACGCATGAACGTAGCGGGTGAGTTTTTCATTCCGAACGGCATTCGTGTAAACCAAAAAGTACCAAAGGGAGTCACAAAAAAAGTTGTCATGAAGGCAGTTCTTTTGGCTGAGTGTAAAATATCCTCAATTCATGGCATTGGATAGCTGTCTGTGGTCGTGATGACATTCAATTTTCTAAAATCTTCACACAGGCGCAAGCTTCCGTCCTTCTTGGGAACTAATACTGCAGGACAAGCCCAAGGGCTTTCACATTCCTCAATGATCTTGTCGGCAAGTAACCTGTCTAGTTCCTTGCGCAGGAATTCCTTCTTGTAATGACTCATTGGATACGGAGAAACTGCTATTGGCTTGTGGTCTCCTGTATCAATTGATGCACTGCAAAATTTGTGGGGCCTCCTCCTAGAGCAAAGATATCTTCGTAATCATTGATCAGATTTTCTAGTGAACGTTTTTGTAGGCAATTGAGACCTTCAGCTTTATCGTCTCGTAGAATAACACTAGTACTTAAGTAAAATGTTGTGTCTTACGACATCTCGTGTATAACAGGAACACGTGTGAATAGTATAAACTAAGAAAAAATGCCAACAGTTAATTGTAACGACATGTGAATGTTAAAGAGACTCACATGTCGTTACAGTTAACTGTTGGCATTTTTCTGAGTTTATACTAATACTATTTCAAAGCCTGCTGAAAGAAGAAGCTTGGTAAGAACAACATTAAGCAATTCGGCTGTCGATACTTGACAGAAACTAATAATGTCAGCAGACACAACATCTGAACCTGTAACTTTACTTTGGCAGTTTAGACAATTTGTTCGAATCGTACCTGGGGCACCACAACCATAACAAACTAGTTGGGGTTTTGAGAATGTACTCTTCTCTGTATCTTCCTGGACCAAACTCCTCTTCTTGAGAGCTCTGCATGCTTCCTTTTCATGTCCAAAATTTTTGCAGAAACTGCACCGCGGTCTTTTCTTCTGACTGTTGGTGATAACTTTAAACTTGTCAGCTTTAGTGACCTGAGTCTCCTTATGCGTAAGCAAACGTTCTATATCACGAGCTCTAAAGAATAAAACTTAAAAGTTCACTAACTCTGTTTTTACCAGTCCTTTGCGCACTTTACTTTTTAACAGACCGAACACCATGTCAATCTGGGCCTCTATAGGCAGTTCATAAGGAAGTTGCGAAATAAGAGCACATAAGCGACATACGAAAGTCTCTGTATGTTCAGTACATTCTTGTTCGCGCGAGAATATTTCTCGAAACACTAAATATGGCGGTATTTCTTTAGAAAAGCACTTTTCAATAATGCAACAGCTTCTGACCACGTGCCACTGTTGATTTAACACCTAACCACCATGTTCCGGCTTGACCTTCAAGCAGCATTGATTCTCCAGCAAAGCTTGGAATTGATCAATTAGACATCGTTACAGTGGCGGAATTTCAGATTTTTCTTCCCTTATAACCATTTTCAACTCTCAGATTTTAGTTGCCCAAAAAGTCACTAGATAACTTGGAAGTGGAAAATCTGATTAATCTGGTAACATCCACTTGACGGCTGTCTAGGCCAATACTATACTCAGGATTGCTGCTACGAGATTCGAGAACAACGCTTGTTCCGTCATGTGAATAAATCCGAGGTGGGAAATGACAGGCATGCGTCTAATACATGAAGTGTCCAATTTCATACGCAACTATTAAAACTGTAATGTGTATATAGCCGGCTTACAATACCCTTTTCACTGCGTCTGGTGTCGAATATTCTTACACACATGCACTTTCTCGCGGCTTGCGACGTGAAATTTATTTTATGCGGACACTGTCTGGTCACATTGAGCACTGATTCGGCCCCGTTGGGCGCCAGTATGGAATCATTGTTTGTATTAATTTATTATGAACCACAAGACTACACGATTACTCTCTACTGTCTGTTATTCTGTTTACTGACTCAGCAACGGTTGCTACACGTTACAAATCTTAAATCAACGATTTTAATCTTAGGATTAACCCTTAAACCGTAATATGTGTCTGGTAGACACGCACAAATTTTTTTTAACATAGTGTTTTAATAGAAAACTTCAAGCACTTGCGCCCCACCCCTTCAGTAGTCTTGGCGCGACATGTTTACAGGAGAACTTAAATGCTAAAATAAGATATTTTCACTCAGTCTTTAGTGAGCGAAGAACACGTGAGTTTCACGGTGTTCTCAGACACATATTACGAATAGTGTACATTATTTTAAGTGTTTCACAGACACATATTACCAATAGTGTATAAAATTAAAATTGCACAATATTAATCGTAAGTACTAGAACATGAGTATTTTTATTTGAGAAACTAACGACGGTTGCATTTCATCAAAGATGTCAGCTAGTACATCTAAAGTACTAAATGCACCAAAAAAACGCAAACTGCAAAGCGTTCGAATTGATGATCCCGATTTTGAATCGAAAATTTTGGTTATGATGAAAGAAGTGGAAGAGGATGAAATAGCTCCAGAAACGGTGCCAGATGTATATGAAGATGATTCAGATGATACTGTGACCGATCCAAACTTTGAGTCAGAAGTTTTCGATGAAAGTGATAGTGATGATGATGTTGAAATAGATGGTAATAGATCTGAAAGAGATCCGATAATGATTTAGTTCCATCTACAGATAATAATTCACCTTCACACTATTTTGGAAAAAATGGTTTTCAGTGGAATGTTCAACCTCCTAAAACAACACGTACTCCTCAACATAATATCATTAAAATATTGCCAGGAATGACTAAAACAGTAAAAGAATTAGGAGCAAATCCAGCTTTTGAAAAGATATGGTCACTTTTGTTTGACGACACAATAATTGACGAAATTATTCACTGGACTAATATAAAATTGGAACAAGTGAGAGAAAAGATCAATGATGCTCAAAAATCAAGTTACAGAGCCACAGATAAATGTGAAATGAAATCACTTTTGGGTTTATTTATGTTAAGTTCGATATATAAATCAAATCATGAGGACATCCTATCACTTTTAATACCAAGTGCACCGGAAGGCCAATATTTCGATCTGTTATGTCTGCAAAACGCCACGAAGTTCTCACAACATGCTTGCGATTTGATGATGCAAAAACTAGAAATGATCGCAAAGTTGAAAATCCAGCTGCTGCAATATCTAACGTTTTTAATATGTTTGTAAGTAACTGTCAAAAGTTATATTCGGTAGGTGAATATGCATGTATTGACGAAACATTAATTCCATTTCGAGGGCGTTGTAAATTCAAAGTTTATATGCCACAGAAACCTAATAAATACGGTATTAAATTATTAACCCTTACTGATGCTCGAACTACGTATTTTTATAATGGCTACATATACTGCGGAAAAGGAACTGATGGTATGGGACTGAGTATAGAAAATAAAAGTTATCAATACCTACACAATCTGTATTGAGATTAGTTACTCCTCTTGTTAAGTCAAATAGGAACATTACAGCAAATAATTGGTTCTCCTCGATGGAGTTGATACGGGAACTGCAGAATAGAAATTTAACCTATGTGGGTACTATGAAAAAAATAAACGTGAAATCCCTGTAGAGTTTCTACCTTCTAGATCAAGACAGCCTGGTACATCAATGTATGGGTTTGCCGATAACATCACTATGTTGAGTTACGTTCCAAAGAAAAATAGGGCCGTAGTGCTAGTTTCTAGTATGCACCACTCCAATACTTTCAATTCTGCAAAGATAAGCCAGAAATAATTGATTTTTATAATCAGACAAAAGGAGGCGTTGATTCAATGGATCAAAAATGTGCCAATTATTCCTGTAACAGAAGAACTAAACGTTGGCCTTTGGCAATTTTTATATGATGCTTAACATTTCAACCGTCAACAGCTACATATTATATTTATGTTTTATAAATTCCAAAATCATAAAAAGGTTTGGTTTTATAGAGCAATTAGCGTTAAACCTTATACAACCTCACTTAGAAAATTGTCTAAAAGTTCCAAACATTCGATCAAGTCTGAAAGTGCTTATTGAAGGAGTACTACAAGAAATATGTGGGGATGTGACGGTACAACATCAATCACAAAAGGAAATAGTTACAGACTTGAGAAAAACGTAAGTGCAGCTTATGTCCATATACAAAAACAGAAATACGGGATATAAATGTATTAAATGTCAAGTTCCCATATGTTTAGAGTGTTCAAAGAAAATATGCAATAATTGTTGTAAAGTACTGTAGAGTAGTTGTTTATTAGCAAGGAAATAATTTACCTCTATTTTTAATGCAATGTATACCTTTCTTGAGTTATAATGCACAAAAATAAATAAATATAATGAGAAAAACATTGTACATTTAGTTGCGTGCCTCACAGACACGTATTACTAATAACAGATGAAATTTGGATATTACCGTTTAAGGGTTAAAAGTAAATACTTTTGTTGCTAAGATACCTTTTTCTTCTCACTAAGGAAAATGTCAACCGTAGAGACTCCCGACAGTCAAAAATGTCACAGTTTTGTAACGCTTGGAGAAAAAGTAGTTTTTTTATTTTTTTAATTTATTTTTATTTATGTTTTCGATTGTAGAAAAAATATTGTGTGTAACATGTGCAAAAATTTTTGCACTAGTTACACAAATAACTATTTTGAACTTATTTTATTGCAATGATGGTAATAACTGAAAAAAATAGTTTAATGATTTTTGAGGAAATGTAGCTACACGCTAACATATCTTCTTTAGTATATGAGTATTTCTACCGTACATAAAACAACTAGATAATATTCTTCTGGGATTGAAAGTAATAATAAACCACCTTTTTTGTTTACCCAGCTGAATCATCTAAAACAGATTTATATCACAGTAAAGTCGAAGTTTATAGTATAAGATAGTGTATAATTGATTGTCTAAGTCAAAAGTAAATCAATAATATAAGAAGCGGTCAGCAGGTGTATTAGATTTAATATAACTTTAACGGTAATGTTGTTTATAAGATCCAAGTTTTCTGTAGCTCTTGCATGTGTGCAATTCCTGAGTATTCTTATTTCAAAATTTTAGTTAAAAAAGTGGAATTATAATAGTCAGATTAATTAATTAAGTGAAAAAATATTGTTTGTATTGTTTTAATTTTTTATAAGTTAATAATAACATCATTTGTATACTTTTGTTGTATAATAAAGAACGTATACGGGTGTAAAGTCTAGAATTATTCAAGTTTTGCTAGTTTAATAATAAAAATTTGCATACATGTTTTTGGTCAGAACTAATTATCGTAATTCAATACTACTTTTAATTATGCAATTAAGTAGGTATATAGAAAATAATTAATCAGTGTTTTAATTAGTTTGGAAAATAACGTCAAACTGTTTTAAACAGCAGCAGTAAAGCCTTTTACTATAAGCCGCCAATCTGATGGTAATTTTTTTTTCATATAACACCACCTTATAACGCTACTCTTATTACACGTTACATGGATATAATGTACATAAATCAGCAGCCATGCGGGAAAGTTTTATATGAAGCAATGCAAAACAGTATAATAAAACACGTTAAGCGCGTATTTATAGTTCAAGCACTGGTGTCGTGATTAACGTTTACTCATTATTCAAACGGAATAAACTGCGCCCTGTTGCCACCATCCGTAACAAACGACTAACTAGCATATTGCTGCCGTGTAAACACTAGTGCACTATGAATAATTGAAAAAGAAATAAAAGATATTGTTGTGCAAATCGTAAAGTCGATTGTCTTCGGTGCCAGTTGTTCTCAAGTTACTCTCTCGTTGCTGTCGAGCCCAAGAGAAATGTTCTACAAAATTGGATCGTGTGAATGAGAAGACAAAATTGGTTAAAAACGTTTCTTAACTTGAATGTCGACGTAATAGTCTTGTATTCTTGTCCTCTATTATCACGTTCTCTATTGTATTTTTTAAAAGTTGTTATACAAAAAACGAACTTAATAAAAAAAGTAACGATTTTAAGAAACTCATTGAAACAACGTGTGGATGTTCAGATTATTACTTCAGGGCATCTTTAGTAATAATTCAATATGCATAACATAAAAATTGCATCTTAAGGATGATTGTAAGAAGAAATTTTGAAACCCGATCATTATGCGTGGAAATGCGTACGAAAATTACACAATAAATTAACGTAAAGTACCTTCGTATTTGCTGCTTGAAATTAATTTATGTGTTCAAGATTCATAGTTCTGTGTTTACAATGCACTTTAGTAAATTGTTTTAGAAATCATCGACTAGTTCTTGTTTTGGTTTGCTTTTCAAACTTTGAATACATAACTAATATATCGTACTACTATAAAACTGCACATACATTTCGATGCTGCTGTCTGTATTTTGTGATCCGCTACTGATAGCATTTTACCAAGTTAGCACGTTATTTAGTAATTCCAATGCTAATACATTTTTGTAGACGCTCATATTCCAATAACTGCCTCATATTTACAGCATTTCTTTATTAAAAAACAATGTAACTTTGATGAAATATCATATGGTTCATGGATATGGGGTCAATATTGATAGCTTCAGAGATCGCGATATTCTATCGAAAAAAATCCTTAGAAAACCAAGTCATAAAAAAAGGTTAGCATCACCGCAGAGACGATAAAGGAGGTTAAAGAATAAATGTTTTTCATGATGTTCATCATAATATTTTTGACGCGATGTAGGATTAAAAAATTGAGATTCTTGGAAATTATGAAGTTGGTTCTGGGAATACCAGGGATCTTGAGATGTTCTTGTGGAAACATAATCGGGGAATAGGGTTAGGGTACAGTGGTTGAAGTTGGTCATAGAATCCAGAATCTGCTTGAAATATACCGACTTCCAGAAAAATTGCAACACCTAGAATTTGTTGAACGATTTTATTGAAATTTTCAAGAAACGTCTATATTTATGAAACAAAGTGATGATTAAAATTTGAATAAAATCTAGTCAGTAGTTTTTGTTTTTTTCACATATTAACAATAAATGTGAAGTAGTAGACCATTTAGTAACTGTCAAGTTTGCAAATTGTTGTTGTTTGTTCACAAATTCATTCTGAACTTGATAACAATGCCGGGAGTACGTCAACATCAACATTTTGAACATTTTGAACGTGGCCGAATTATTGGTATGAGTGAGACCGACTTTCGCTAAGAGAAATTGCTTGTCGTGTAAACCGAAATGTTTCATCGGTACTGAGATGTTGGTCCAAATAGTTCGATGAAGGGGTTCAACATTGTCGCAGCAGATCTGGACGTCCTCGGAGGACTCGCTTAAGAGCTTTGGCCACAAGAGACAAATTTTCAACAACTCAATCAATTGCAAATGATTACATAAGAGGTGTAGGACTCAGAATGTCAATGTCATCTGTTTATCGCCGTATAAGATCTTATGGGTTGCGTTCATATCGTCCATTTTTATGTCTTCCTCTTACACCACCACACCATCTACACAGACTTGAGTGGAGCAACGAAAGGGTTAACGCAAGAATGGCATCAAATTGTGTTTAGTGACGAGTCCCGATTTTGCTTGTTGGCCCTCACTCAAGGAGTTATGTGGTGCAATATGTTATGGTAGCAGATCACCTTTGGTCTTTATTAACAACCTAAACGGAGCTGGTTACATTGCTAATGTGCTACAACCCGTTGGACTTCCATATTTTCAGGGGTTGCAAAATCCTATTTTTCAGTAGGATAATGCGCGCCCTCATACGGCAAGGGCTACAACACGGTTTTTGAAAGAAGCTAACATTGCCGTTCTCTCATGGTTTGCTCGGTCGACTGATTTGTCGCCCGTTGAAAATGTATGGGATATGATTGGTAAGCGACTGGGTAATTTACCACACCCTCCAGATAACTTACACGATTTCTAGCTACGGATTCAAGAAGCTTGGGACCATATACCACAAGCAGCTATAGATCACTTGATTGATGGCATGCCAACCCGTCTAAATAAGTGAATTACAAATTGTGGCCGAGCAACACATTATTGAAAAAACTTTTTAAGCTTTTGTTCTTTTGTTTTTAAATTTTAATCATTACCTTGTTTCATAAAAATAAACATTTCCTGAAAATTTCAATAAAATCGTTCAACAACTTCTAGGTGTTGCAATTTCTCTGGAAGTCAGTATATGATCTCAATTACAGCCTTCTGCACATTGATTTTTGTAACTTTCGAATATGAATCAAGTTTTTAGCTACCAATTTTCCAAATACATCCGATTCGTTGTCTTCTTTCTTATATTGAGTCGCAGATGTTTGCAGAATTTGGAGACCTTTTTCTAACTGTTGTTCTGAAGTGTTATTTTTCCTACTTTTTTGGAAGATGGACCAGATGATGGACCTAAAACTGAATCAGCTGTAATAGGACGAGGCGATATTATCTGCTCCTGCTTACTGTCTGCTACAATTGATTGTGTCACGGATTTTTAGTCTTCGTCCGAAATGTTTAGTTATTATATACGTACATAGCGATAAATACTATATAATTTAAGTTTCCTTTGCCCACCCATGTTTATTTTGCATATGCTGAAACTAAATTTATGGCGAATTTGTAAAAAATTGTCATAAATAGTTAGAAGACTTAAATAATGAAGTTCGTTTCATTTGGAATTCTTCACAGGTATAATATTAAACATTTTTTTTAGTAAAATAAATGTTCGCTTTACAGAATCCCCACATCAGAACAGTGTTGGCTAAGGATCACTGAATAGTATTAATCAGTGTGGAACTTTTCGTATTGCCTCGGAGCAGCGTTTTCCACTATTTTCAGTATTGTCCTTTTTGCTGTGGCGGACGCAAACTATAATTTTTTATATGTAAATGCTGATTTCCAAGGCAGAATATATGATGGAGGAGTTTTTAAAAACACATGTAAGAAATTAAGGCAAAATTATTACGTATTCCACCAGCTCAACCTTTAAATGGAAGACAAAATATACCTTTCTTTTTCCTTAGAGACGAAGCTGTCGCATTCACTGAAAATCTTATAAAACCTATTTCAAGGTTACACAATAAGAGGTCAATAAAAAGGGTTTAATTATCGCCTCAGTAGAGCACGCCGCAATGAAAATAAGTATCTGGCCCATCGTTTACTAAAAAACGAACCAAAACCGCTGATAATGCTAAAATTGTTTATCAAAATTTTGTATTTAACTGTAATTCATTCTTGAATAAAAATTTGCATTCATTTTGAGATTTTTCTATTTTATTGTTCGATCAAAAACGGCAAGAGGATGATTTCCAGAAATCATTCTTCAGCTTTCTGAAAATCACTATAGCTACAAGAATTTCTGTGAAATCACTCTTTTATTGGTCGACAAAGCAAAAATATTACAATCTGATTGTCCGGCATTACGTAAAATGCGATTGTCATCATTATCCCATTGCACTTAATTCAAGTTGAACTTGACAATAAGTTCCTTGGAAGATGGATTGGAAGACATGCGTAATGAGATTTTATCACAGTTTTTGTTATTATTTCTAAATGGGCGCAATTTGTTACTTATATTTTGTTGTTTTGAATGAACAGTAGACGAGGTTTTTTGAGGAAAAGGGTAAGTAAAATCACTGTTATCTGACTTATTTGAGGATATTTGATTCCACAATTATTCAGTAGAGGGGCAATAAGAAACTTCATCTAAAGGTTAACAAAGAGAAATTAAATTTATATGTTACTGTTTATCAAGAATGGGTCATAATTTATCCGCATACGTTGCTACAACTGAAACAAAATTTACGTAATAATTTAACAAACTCAAATCTTAATCTTAGAGAAACCGAGAGTGGAGTTTTATTTAGTTTACTTCATTTTATCATAAACCAATTTTTAAATATTTTTTATTTTTTTTAATAACATTAAGTTCTCGTATTTTTCACGTTATTTTTAACTGAATACATCGTTCAGGTAAGTTTAGCAAGGTACCTTGCATTGCCGTCCTTAAAAATAAAGGTACACTAAAGAAATAAAGAAAATGGGACACGACCGTTTTTTTTTAAATAAAGTTTTTAGATTGTAAAACCGGCTTACGAGTATCGCTGTTTTACATCTAAACCTATAATTTTTAGAAAAAATTACGTAATATCAATATCCATAAGTATTTGATAATCGAAAACATATCTACTTTTTCGTAAGAATCGATTATGTTTATTGTAAACATCAACTTTCCTGCACGCTCCTAGCCGCAAGGTTTATATAACGGAAGTTGTCTTTGTTGTTCCATTTGATAGAAAAGTTTAAATCCTCTATTGCAAACTTAATACTTTCTATAATAGCTTATCAGTTATCCCCATTATATAAAACTGTTTTTCCCCGAAATTCATTTCCTGCATTACACCACCACTTTTGAGATTTATCGTTTTATTAATATTACACTGACAAAATATACAATTTTGTGTCGTGTTATGATCTTTTAGAAGAATGTTGTTATTCTAAACATTTGCTGTTCCAAGTTTTACATCAAATTGATAAACAAATGTGAATTTCTTTTTCTAACACATTATTAGCAAATAATTGCAAAATAAAAATTTGTTGTTGGTTTCCTGTTTGTTTTTTACTTTAGATTTCAGAAATGTTTAAATCCTTTATTTTTAATTTAATCCTTACAAGTTTCACAGTTCCTCATTGTATGAAACTATTTTTCTTCTCTAAATTTAAAAAATTCATTTCCTGGATTATACCTGCACCACTTGTTGAGATTTTAGAAAAGTCTATTGTAAACTTAATACATACAATAATAGCTAGCTTATAGATTAATCTCATTATAAAGCTATTTTTTCTCGATGCTTAAGTTAAAATTACAATAAAATGTATTTGCTGCATTATACCACCACTGTAGAGATTAATTGTTATAATTACTATAACAATGAATACAGAAAAGAAATGCAAATTTTACCATAATTTAAAATTTCTAATGTTGTGAAAATGACTCCTCATATTAGTGCCGATTTAAAAGCGCAGATTGTCTCGAAGTTACCAAAGGGGTGTAGTGTGCGTGAAGTTGCTTGGATGCTAGATATACTAAAAAGTACCCCAAGGACGTTTGCAATTAAAATGGACCCGCGAACATACTTTATGTAGTGGTAAACCCAGAATATCTACACCTGCACAAGATATTGAATTAGAAAATTATGGAAGAGAGCAACCATTTTCTACATTCACCCCTGCGATACCAGATATACAGTTTCCTGGATACCCTATTACTGCTAAAAAGAGGTTAAAGGTAGTGGGAATTCGAAAGTAAAACGCCCCTAGTGAATAGGTCCTAAGACAAGATAACATTAGACTTAGGCTGAAATTTAACAGTAACAACAATGGGCACGTAAAAGTATTCCGAACGGAAATAACGCGTTACCAGCATAATCATATAACTTAGAAAAAGTGTAATGGCCTATTTCTCAGTTAATGTGTGGGGTTGGGTAAGCGCGTGCGAACTGGGAGTTTGCTGGGTTGTCTTAATTCTGAAGAATATTTTAACATTTTAGAAAATGTTATAAACCCTTCAGTTGAAGTATTGTATCCTAATAAAAACTATATATGTCAACAAGTAAGTTGTCTTATTTTTTCTCATAATTTATTACATGACAAGAACTCCAAAAAAATAATTAAAATAATTGTTGTTAGTTACACATTTTAAGACAAATTACGATTGTCCCAAAAATAATTTTATGTCTTAGAAGTTATAAACCGAAACAAAATGTTTCCCCTTAAATGATCGTACCCCCTTCCTTCTACCCTTTAAATTTATTGTTATGCCATTTTAGAGATAAGAAACAATAAAACATTCAAATCAGCAGTGGATTGCAAATTTTAAAGAAATTTAATAAATAATTACAGTAAGAATTTATAAAAATCGATTTTTTTAAAGAAAATTAAGATGACTGAAGTTCTAAGGAGGTGTATTTTAGAACATATGTTTATAGGAACAAAAATCTTATTTACATCTCAAAAATACGCCATTAGAATATTTGTACTGAATTTTGAAATGCCCTGTATAGGTAATCCAGGAATAAAACTAACCGCTTGCACCAATATACGTTTTAGAAAAACGCATTCAAGTACAGTTGTCGAAAATGTGCAAGTAATTTCTAAAGTTCATAATAATAAGTAGTTTCAGCAGCCGAAACCCTAGATGCTAGATTTGCCCTTAAAAAATTATTGTTGATGATTGTTGTCGTTGATATACTAGTCCTGTCATATTCTAAATAAAATAAATATTTTAAAATAGATTAGACAATTATTATACTTAATTGATAGATTAGTAGAAAAAATTGAAAGGCAAGATGTAGTTTAATTGTATTTCAATGTTTTTTTTTAAAAAAGTATAAGTATATAGATGTTATGTGACCCATAACTTATTTACAAAGGTAATCCCTGCTGGAAGATATTTATCAACCACCTGCGATTAAATACTATCAATACTCGTAAGCCCGCTTTATTTTATTTTATTTAAAAAAACCGTGAGTGTACAGTGTATCCTATTTTCGATGTAATTGGGGGGTTTCAGGTATTTCGCGAATTGATAGAGAAAAACCGTGGTCGGGACCCTTGGCCCGATTTTTGAGACAAATTCAATGGTCTAAACAGCACTTTGATATCTCGACTCGTTTGGGAGATACAGAGTATTTTGCGTTTTATGCCGTTTTCTTTAAAGCTTCATAACGTTTTTGTTTGTGAATATTTTTTATTTTAAGCAAAATATTTATTGTGGATTTTTATATATGCAATTCAATGGCGTACTCGAATTTATTCTAGCTGAATTCGTTTTCGAGTTACAGACCAAACATGCATTTTTTTAAATGGAAACCATAGTTGGTTATGACTTCATTGATTAGAGATTTTTTTTAGCTTTCTGAAAATATATGGTTTCGTATATTTATCTCGGCAAACAAGGAAATTACGAGGCGTGTTTTTAAAGTAAGTACCGTTTTGCAATAAAAAATAACAACAAAATATTTTGTATCAAAATTTTTTTTATTTGAAAATTTTACTCTACTTTTCTACATAATTTTCACTAATATTAAGGCACTTATCGTATCGTGGGACCAGCTTTTGTATTCCATCGTCAAAGAAGAACGCCGCCTGCGTTTGGACACAATTTCATAAAGAACACTTCTTGAGACAGCACGAAACTGTTCAGATAAGGACGAAATCGTGAATCGTCTATTTTCTTTCACTTTAGACTCCACTTTTTGAATCAAGTCATCGTTAATTACTGAAGGTCGCCCACTTCGTTCTTCATCATGAATGTTTGTGCGGCCATCTTTAAATGCTCTAACCCATTTCCGCACCATTCCATCACTCATAATGCTTTTACCATAAACATCACTGATTTGGCAATAAATGTCAGCTGATTTAAAGCCTATAGCACTGAGAAAACGTATTACAGCACGCACTTCACAGTCGGCGGGATTCTCAATAGTCGGCGGCATTTTACAATCACGCAAACAGATGTAGACTTGAACGGAAGATTCCGTAATGGCGTCCGTGGCTTCCCAACAGATGTAGCTACGACGCGCATGCGCTAAACCGAGACCGCAGCGCTGCGGCGGCGAAAATTGAAAACGGTACTTACTTTAAAAACACGCCTCGTATAAACGATTTTTGGAGAAATACCTATTGATCAAAGTCACCTATAAACTTTTGTATACTGCGCGCATTCGTTGCTAGCTTTTTGACACTTCACGCAGTTGTTTTTATAAATAAATGGCCGAAACATACATAGATGCGATTAGATTTAATATTTCAAAGCTTTGCTTAAAATAATAATTAATTACTGAAATTAATAACTCTTGGCCATTTATTTATAAAGAAACAACTGCGTGAAGTGTCAAAAAACAACAAATGCGCGCAGTAAACAAAAGTTCATAGGTGACTTTGATCAAAAGGTATTTTTCCAAAATCGTTTATAATTTTCTTATTTGCCGAGATAAATATATGAAACCATATATTTTCAGAAAGCTAAAAAAAAACTCTATAAAATGAAATCATAGCCAACTATGGTTTCCTTTTCAAAAAATGCATGTTTGGTCTGTAACTCAAAAACGAATTAAGCTAGAATAAATTCGAGTACCAAAATTGCATATAAAAAATGCACAAAAAATATTTTGGTTAAAAAAAAAAATATTCACAAACAAAAAAGTTATAAAGCTTTAAAGAAAACGGCATAAAACGCAAAATACTCTGTATCTCCCAAACGAGTCAAGAAATCAAAGTGCTGTTTAGGCTATTAAATTTGTCTCAAAAATCGGGCCAAGGGTCCCGACCACGATTTTTCCCTATCAATTCGCGAAATACTTGAAACCCCCCAATTACATCGAAAATAGGACACCCTGTACATATAGTAAATTTAACAACAACAAAGTGTGGCTACAACCAAAGGATTGTGTAACTCTTTTTTTTAGAGAAACTCAGGGTATCTTTCTACTATTTGCAGCTTTATAATCACGGTCATCGTTACATTGCGATTAGGCAGTGATTTGTCCAAAACTGCTAATAGAATATAATAAATATATGGAGTGTTTATTTACATAATCAACTCCAACTTGAACACATCATAAACTTGCATTAGAATCGTCGTCAAAATCAAAAGTTATCTAATTTTGTGATAAAAACAAAAATTGACAAATGTTGATTCTTTCATTCATTTCGATTTTTACAAATTTTCTAGACAAATACAAAAATTACGCGGCGGTGGTAAATTTGTTAGTGGTACATAATAGTTTACCGCTGTTTTTCATTTTAAATCTCAAACGACAATTATGGGAGAACGTGCGGTATTTTCATCTGGTTAACAAATAACAAGATTAAAAATATAACTAAAAATAAAACGAAAATTAGCACTAGAAAAATGCCATATGCGAATATAGCGTTGCATATTACAACTATATATTTCTACTATGCGCGAGTATTGCTCTCCCGAGTTACCACCAAGTCCGTAGTCGTTGATATTAACACCGTATTTTAAAAGTACAGTAACATTGTAGTTACGCGGCGGTAACAGATAGTGCTCCTGCGAGACCAATAATACCGATAGAATATTTTGAGCTGGAAAGTCTCAGATATTTTTTCGCATTGTTACTAAACCTTCAAGACACACCTGAGAACAAAATTAAAAAGCTACATTTTATGTTTTATAATGGAATAAAAATAAGACGAAGCAGTTTTACTTCCAACTTAGGGTTGAAATAAATGTAAGTAGAAATAGGAAGCTACTTAGAAATGGGGAGGAAAAATCCAATTTAAGATTCGCACTTTTCCCCCATTTGAGCATGACAGGTGTCGTGGTTAAGATTTGTAGTCCGTAATTAGAAAGTTGAAAACCGTCTTTCAAACAGTCACATACACATTTTTCAGATGGAAATTTTTCAGTTGGTTGTATTTATTATGCACATTTACTATCTACCTATTTATATGCAGGAAAGAAAACGAAAGACAAAAGAAAGTAATATTAATTTGTTGTTTGTAAAAAAAATTTTGCTGTATTAAAAATTATTATTGCCCATAAAATTTATTAATGACGGTAATAGCGCAGTGAACAAATAATTAAATTACAGTTAGAGTAATGATGTTTACTAACAGGTATTCGAAGAGGAATACAATTACCTTAGTGTTTCTACTATGAAAACAAACCAGATGTTTAATTTTCCTGCTACAACTATAAAAAGTAGGTGCATGTCCACGAAATTCTGTTAGTGTAGTAGAGAAGTAAATCCAGGAATCTGGTTGTAAGCACTTTCAATGGAGTTTCTTATTAAAAATTTACCTTAAATATTAAGAATATTTTGTTGAATATTATTATAAGCATTAATGTTTGTAATGATGAAAAGTTTTTTTTTTTAATTTAACATCAGATTTTCTATAGATTTCCTAAGTTTATTGAGAAGGATTAAACATTTTGTCAAATGAAATTTTTTTAATGCAGGTCTCGAGTAGGTAGATAGTGGATGCCATTCCAACACAAATGTTCATCTGTACTTATTTTTAATAAATTTAATACTGGGAAAAGAACTGTCATATACAAATACAGGGTTCTCACCGGGAACTGCCGTTAGCCGTATACGAAAGAGGATACATGGAAGTATGGCTAAAAACCAATATGTAAGTTCTTCGGTTTTTTGAAGTTTATTTACACCATCATTTAAAAGGCAGACAAAAATCAATCTCCCCGGACGGATTTCGAAAAATCTTACGGGTTAAGAATGTGCTGTTGTAGTAGCGCTGCAAGAGGAACGGTTTACTGCAACTTACATCGCCCAACGATTGCATGTGGCTGTTTTGATAATATCAAGGATTCTTTCCCGATTCAGGGAAACAGGTAAACACGGTCAAGGTCGAAGAGGGACTACAACGGTGAGAGAAGACAGATTTCTTTGACTTCAAAGTTTGAGGCAACAATTCATAACGAGCACTGGCCTGCAACAACAATTTCTTATAACCTATGGTCGTCGACTAAGCAAGGATACGATCAGAAGAATACTCGCCAAAGACGATCTTCGACCCTATCAAGCTGCTAGAGGTTCTTTGCTAACCCGGGAGCACCGACAAGAACGCTTAAGATTTGCGCAGGAACATCTTAATTGGAACAATGCTGACTGGTGTAGAGTAATGTTCAGTGACGAGTCCAGATTTTCTCTATATAGTGATGTCCGCCGTAGAATAGTATATAGACGTCCTGGCCAAAGATACAGCCAGGCATGCATACAATGAACCGTGCAATATGGTGGTGGCTCTGTCATGGTATGCGCAGGTATCACATCTCAAGCAAAAACAGAGTTGGTACCCATTAATGGTGGTCGACTAACAGCCCATCTATACATTACAGCTGTGATAGACCCTCATGTTGTACTATTTGCCCCGTACATCGGAGGTAATTTCATTTATATGCAAGATAATGCCAGGCCGCATATCGCCGGAATTGTAAATCAGTATTTTGAACAAATGGGAATTGTTCGAATGGACTGGCCAGCACGAAGCTCCGACCTGAATCCCATAGAACATCTATGGAATATTGTGGTAAGGAAGATTAAAAACTTGCAACACCCTCCTAGAAACCGCCCGGAGTTAATTTTTAGATTAATGAAAGCATGGGAAGAAGTTGAGCAACCAGAAGTTACAAGGCTCATTCACAGTATGCCACGAAAAATGCCAGCTGTTGTCAATGCTCGAGGAGGCAATACACGATACTAAGGTCAACTACACGACTGTAACTTGCGAATTTGTGCATCAGAAAAATGGCGATTTTTTGGATTTCTTGCAATTTGTTGTTTTTTTTTTGTTCATGAATTAGTAAATTAGTGTTAATAAGTGTGTAGATATTAGAGTTCGGTATAATTCCAGAAAAAACAATAAAATTAATTTTTGACAACAAAATTTTGAATCTTGAGTTAATTTTGCGCCGCAGTGTATTTTCATTCTTCTGAAACTTCCGGTTGTACCAGAAGTCAACATCAACTTCGTTATTTTAAATAGAACATCTTATATATTATTGCATTTTCGGATTCTACGTCAAATTTTAGGGCCACTTTGTATAACATTCCCTCTGGCTAGGAGTTATACATTCCGAGATATTAATTTTTTAGTAAAATTTTCACAAAGGCAAAAGTTTACGGAAATATCTGTCACTTTTTTCGGAAACTCGATACCGGGTTAATTTTTGGTTTGTATAAAGAAAATGGACTGTAGCAAACGAAGATGTGTCCATAGATTAAAACATGTAATACTAATGGCCAGTTTCACCAACACAACTTAAAGTTAAGAACTGCTTAAAAACTGGGACACAATTGTTTAAATCATAGCGCCGATTTTTTTAACAAACCTAAATGTTTTCAATGCTTTAAAAAAAAAGAATTTATAGGTAAACTGTTTTGAAAAACCAAAATGATCCACAACACAAGTAACAACCTCTAATTCCTCAATTGTTACAAAGGACATTTTTTTACAAAATGTGCTACAATTGAAGAACTTTCGGAATCCTGAAAGTGTTTGTTCAATTCATTTCTCAAACTATAATTTCAATGTTCTATTTGCTGTTATAAGAAGGCGTTGAAGACCCTTGCTCGTCAAGGGTTTATGACTAACAAACCTTTGATAAAATTTGGACCACAGTTTCTCCAGTTTTTTTGAGAATAAAGCAACATCAAAATTCTGCATCCAAACCGGATCTTCCAATACCATTGATTTTTCAAAAATTCTACCAATACAAGTACCAACCCTTAAAAACGTTGTTAAACTTTTGTCTCCAGGTAGGTAATTATATTAGCAATTTAGTTTATCAGTAGTAAGAACAATCTTCTGAAAGCTGAGATAACACGAGGTTACGAATTCAATTTCTCTGCCTATCACCGCAGAATTTATTTAACAAAATATTTCAGGATTTGTTAAATTCCTAAATGCTGAATATGTATTTATAGTCCTGTGTTATCATTATAATCTTTACCAGCTTCTCCCTTAATTCAATTTATCAAAATCATTTTTCGAAAAACAGTCAACTAAATTGTATCAACTTTATCTGTTGATTTGTCAAAGTTTCAAAAGGAATAATTGAAAAAATTATTTAGAGAATTCACTAATTAGTGAATAGATATTTATTGACTGCCTATTTTAATCTTTTAATGATCGGAGGGTCAACGTCTTTGGTTGCAGGTTACCGCCATCGCCTTTTTAAAATAATTATGTTTTTGGTCAATTTCTTTTCGGGGAATTGTGTTTCCCATGAATTGTTTTTTTTATTGAATTATTTTTAGGTTCAATTGCCTTTTAGGTGAATTGACTCAGATTTCTTGTAACATTTTTGAGACAGCAGAGCATTAGGCTAATAGATGTTATATTTAAGAAATCGATTTTTTGGCCGCAATAAAAAAAATAATATTTCCATCCTTATAACACCCGTAATATGACAAAACTTGAAATAATAACCACGACTGCTCTTGAACATATTGTAAATTGCAAGAAATCAAGGGTTTCCATTGAAAAATTATACATTGAAACAGAAACAATTGGTTAGTATAGTTAGTTCCTCGGTCAAACGTATTTTTATTTTAAATGAAAATTAATTTCAAAATTAAATTCAAACGAATTCGAATCTTTACTGCTACTATATGGAAAAACAATTGATCTTTTTTGTTAAATTTAAACGTGCTGGAGGAATTCTGATATTGCAAAACTCAACAATTTTTATTGACAGTCAAACAGAGTCAAAAAGTTTAGGAGATTAATTATCAAATTTGAATTTTTTGAATCTTTTTATTTGTCACCCCAATATCAACAATAGGAGAAGATTAACTAAATTGCGTTAAGGCGCAAACCTTTTAATCACTTTTTAAAAAAAAATTTGATTGAATATGATCTGGGTGGTTATATTTTTAAATCTGATCTTTATAACGAAATGTGTTGGATAACTTTATTACAATATGAAATATGAAATTATAATGAACGTTTTATTATCGAACAAAAAGCTGATTATCAAGGTTGATTCTAAGAGAGTGCTGAACGGAATCATTATGGATACATTTGTAAAATCACAATTTATCTCTTTCGTGACCTGTTCCTAGTTAGAAGAATTAAACAAATAGATACAACCGTGTTCATCGACATTACATCAGTGTTTAAAATATGTCGTAAAAAAAGGTGTATAATGAACATAACAAAGATCCTAGAATTGATCCTTGTGGAACACCTGCAATAAAACAGAGGAAATATTGTTTAGCAGAACAATTTGTGATCTGTTTTCTTTGTAATGATCGATTACTCATTAGGCCCTATACCAAAATATTTCAAATATATGTCAAAAGTTTAGCTGTTACTTAACAAACGAGAACTATAATCTTACCTTGGTCAGTGACAGTTGTAGTACCTTAGTCATCTAACAGTAAATTAACTCAACATCAAACTATTATAATTAATACGACTACTTGACTGATTAGGAATTCAAGAATATTAGAAATTGTAAGAAATTTGAAAGTAAGCTTATAGAACAAAATTCTTTAATGTGGAAATTAGGTTGGCTACGAAGATTTCAAAAAACGGAAGACATTAATTAAATGGGACAAAAGTGTCTGAACTGTCTTTGATGTTTGGATTTTGCAGTTTGATAAAAATTATCCACCCATTTTGAAATAGTTTTCACCGGCGTTCAAGGTCAGTGTTTATCATGTGACAAACACAAATTAACACGCGAGCAGAATAATAGAAAATTTTTTCACTAAGCAATCCAAAAAAGTATAGTACTTCAATAAATGAACACTTTAAAATACAATGATAATTCAATTTTCTAAAAATTTCACAAATTACAAACCTAATTCGTGTTTTAGTACTGGAAAATTTGAATAGATTTACATAATACGTCGTAAAATATAAATTCAAATTGATTATAGTGATAAAATATTTATAATATTTTCGCCCTTTTTAATGGTAATATATTTTTGACACTTAACTAAAAACATCGGCTTCACAGACTCAACAAAAATGACGTTTCTTAACAGTGGCATATCGTCTTGCTCTTAAAAGTTGTCACTTGATATAGTGTATATTTTTCCCACCCTACCCATTTTCTCCTTGACTGAATTTGATCTTCAATATTCAATGCGGTTGATGCAGATTGAAAAGATGAATATGATAAAAATTTACTTGAAAGTATTGATAAAACTCCAAGTTTGTATCTGAGACGAATAAGAAAGCACGATCATGGGCGACCCAATATACGAAAAACTATTTGACATGCTCAAGTACTGAACAGTACTGAATTGTTGGAAAAGCTGAAGTCAAATTTTGGGTTCCAACAAATAAAAGTAAATAAGTGGACACAAACATTGAGGAAATAGAAAGCTTTATATATTAAAATCAACTACGATGTGGTTTTTATCTTCCAAAAAACAGTTCAAATTCTCAAATAATAATTAAGATTTGATGATGCAAGTGCACCTGTTAAAAGAGAAAAAAGTATAATAGCATTTCAGTTTCCGATATATTTTATAAACTTATTTTTTGTCTAGTTAGTATCATCTTAAAATTCGGGGAAAAGTCATACTATATCTTGTTCATTATGTTTGTACATACTGTTGCGCAGTAACCAAAAATTAAAATTACAACCGAAATGGTTGTATTATTGGAGTTATTTCTACTTTTTATAATCTAAAAGTTTTTTCAAGACTCTCCCAGTCTAGTTTTGATTTATTAGGGTAAGTTAAATTTTCAGCAACAAAGAGTTATGCGACTTTTAGGTTATTAGAGGTAATTTCTTTTGCTGTGTACCTGCTGTTAGTTTTTTGAAAATAAGTGAATGTGCTTTTTAACCAACCAAAAATAATTTTGCATTAAACCCATCGATTACTGTTTGGTTGACATACCACGGTTCTTCGGAAACTTTCTGGTAGCATGCGGTCATTTATTTGTTGTTCTTCTTGCTTGATATTGTCATTGCTGTTTGTGAAGGAGTACATTTCATTTTGGTATAGTTTACGCCAATTTATTACTATTATTATTAAGTGAGCTCATATTTCCCCAGAAAAGTATTTTAAATAATTGACGAACTCCGACAAAAACGCATTCAATGTCAAGTGCAACAAATAATATACAGGATAGCCCAAAAGTCTGGAAACGGTCGTTTTTTAGCGAAACTATGAGAAATATTCAAAAACAAATTAGCAGATCTTTAATAGTAAAAAGAACGCATTTTTTTAAATGGCCACCTATCTCCAAAAAATTTTATTGAGACTACTAATGTTCAAGGTAATGGCAGTGAAAACCGTTTTTTCTAAAAATAGTTTTTGTATAATAAAATTTCAATAAAAGCCACTAGCCAAGGTATTCAGTACCTAAACGGTACCAGAAACTATGGTAGTGACAGTAACCAACAACTAACGTTGTATGATATTTATTTTATATTTGGTCTAGTATTATACCTTTAAATTGTATAAGCATTTTCAAATCTAAAGCCAAGTAACAATTATTAATTTGAAATGTTTCTCAAAAATTTTTTTAAATTAATTATATTTGTTTCTTTTTTGATAGATTATCCTTCTTGGTGAGAGGGTTTTTTAATAATAAAAAGATAATCTATCAAAAAGAAACAAATATAATTAATGTAACAATTATTGTTGTGTAATGGTGACCTATAGTAAAAATCCAAGCTTGTTTTAAATGTAATCACTTACTACATACATTATAAACTATGTCAATGTGCTGTTAATAAATTAATGCCAGCTTGCTTGCAAAATATCTTAAAGAATTTAACTGTTAAAGTGCTTGAGAAATTGGTGTAGATTTTTATGTTTAATTACTTTAAACAAAATTAATAAATCGAATCGACGTAAGTATTGGCGGACCAAGCCGAAGCTAGAGGAAGATTGAAATGTAAAGAACCTGTCACGTGACCTGCGCCGTGAACAAAAATGAAACGGACGAGTCTACTAGTCACATTAAGGGGAACAAGGAAGTGTATTTCGTAATTTCGTTTGTTGTTTTTCAAATTGTAACCTAATTCAATAAATGCATTTATAGTAAGGTATATTTTTATGATTTGCGTTGAAGAAGTGTTTCAAATTTGATCTCGTTTTAACACTTCCTCGATCAAACCCTACCTTACATTTAAACAAATGTTTACGCCGCTACTGAATTGAAGGTCAAATTAATCGTTCGCGCAAACTGACTCACGTGACAGGTTCTTTACATTTCAATCTTCCTCTAACATCCTCTTTCGGTAAGGTGGCAAAGTGAAGAAAAAACTTGATATCACCAACTCCAAAACTATTAAGAAATCGAAAAAAAATTACGGAGCAAGAAAAATTGCATTTTTACCATTAAGAATCTGCCAATTTTTTAAAAATATTTTTCATAGTTTCGCTAAAACACGACCGTTTCCAGACTTTTGGGCTACCCTGTATAACAATTTTATACATACATCAACATAATCTAAAGATATTAATTTTTATTTGATTCTTAATTTTACTTTCGTTAGTATTGTGTTTTGTTGTTGAGTTTGGTTGTTAGTTGACTAAAACAACTGTCAGTCCAAAGTATTTATTAAACAAGAGCAGTTAATTGAAAAATTTTAAAATGTTTTGAATTTTAACTTTAGTGTGTTACCATTTCTGCGTTGTTTCACAAAAATTATTACCCATTGATAAATGTAAGCATAAATTTCGTTAAAAGCAAACATGAATGAACAAAATTGAAGTCGTCATTTGTATCCTGACGAAATTAATAGGGCAGTTGGTATGCTAAAAGTTGAAGTAAGATAAGGTGACAAAGCGGAACGGTTAGGTACAACACAGACCGTAATTTAACGACTATGACGACGTTACAGAGGGTACAGTAACCTCAGGGAACAATATCTGCTATTCAGGACCGGTACATCATTCTTCAGGCTTGAGAAGTCAATTTTCACCACAGACGCCGCCTTAGGATTCCACCATTAACCAAGAGAAATCAAGGACATCGCCTAAACTGGACTTGAGAACACATAAACTGAATTCAAGAGCAATGGTCAACTATATTTTTTTCTGACGAATCGCGATTCAGATTAAGATCAGATACTCGCAAATTAAGAGTCTGACATCACCCTGGTAATGCAGCAACCCTACAGCATGGCCTAGAAGTTCACAGATACCGAGGTGGTACTGTAACAGAATAATCTTGAACCTGTTGTTCAATCACTTGCAGAATCGCTGGGTCAAAATTTAACCCTTTTGCATGGTAAAGCTTGTCCACATGTGGCAAGAATTGTTACTAACGGGTAAATAAAGCAAGAATTGAGGTTTCTCCATGGCCAACTCAACCCCCAGACCTATCCCACATATGGACACTATACTAAATCGACGACTTCTTTCACAACAGTGGAATCTTTTTCTAGAAGAAGATTTGGATAATCTTATCTTATTCTGTCTATGCCAAGAAAAAATTAATTATTTTTTTTAGCAAATACGATGTATCCTTAGATTATGTTAATGTGAATGAAGATGAAAGTGGAGAATCATTATTTCCCTTAACCGCTATTTAAGAGAGAGTAGTAAAAGCTGACCACTGTAAAACGAATTGTTGCAGAAGGAAAAAGTAAACCAAAAAACAGTAAATTCATTTCTTTTAGAAAGAAGGTTATAATGGAAACTCATACTCCTCGGTTGATCTACTTAAAGAGTAAATAATCCGCAACCTAATTTATAGACATGCAACTATAGATAAGCAGAGGCATACCATGAAAGTTGTGTTTGAAGCTGTACAAAACAAACCAAATATTAACTTCACTGAAAAACTTTGACATTCAGAAATCTGGGAAAGGTACGATTTCGATGGAAAAAACACAAAACAGTGGAAATAACTGTTCCTTAACATTTGAATCAGGACTGAACACAGGTAATTACCATCACGGTATGAGTAACAACGATTGTGTAAATTAGTTAAAACCAAATTCAGATTTGGTTGTTGAGAATGCGTCATATAATGTAACTGCATGAAAAAAAGAAGATATGCAACGATGATTCACAAAACAAAGAATTTCGAGGCAACAAAATCAGTAAACAAAGTCATGTAATACTTAGGCTGCACATTTAGTGCTTTTTTTTACTGCTTTCTGATGCCAAACCACCCAACCTCCTTAAGGTTCATTTTAATATTAGAAAGTGTAGAAGATTCAGAGCAGATGACACGTCTCCACTTTGTTTCGAATAAGAATAGAGCTGTTAACATCGACTATACACTTAGTCCAATACATCAAATGAAGAAAACTCCTTATCAAAAAAATCAAAATTTATGTCAAAAAATGTTTCAATATCATAAAAAATACAGAATGTTGGAAAATATTATTGCAATTGAATTTGATTTATACACTTAAATTGTTTTATTATTGTATCCACTACCTGGGCAACTTATCCAGAAACCATTGCTACTCAAAACTCCTTACATGGTATTCTGCCTGCTTTCGAAAATGTTGTAGGATTGACAGATTGTCTGTTTATCGACAATCCAACCTTACACAAGCGATTCTAACATTTACTCAATAAAGTGAATAAAAAGAAGCTATCCCTCAAGACCAATAATAAAACAAAAAGACGTTTGGTAATAAAAAAGAAAGTATAATTATTAAGTGATTAGTGTCTTCCAGTTGAAATAATAATCTACAGTTTTAAAGAAGTTTAAAAAGTAAATGTACCTGATATAGAACAGTACTGTTTTGTATTAAAAATTCAAAATCTCATTTAATAAAAAGTTATTATTGAATATTATGAACAAAATACATGTTGTTGAAATATAGTTAAAAAAATTTTTAACCACACCTACCTTGAAGGTTTAAAAATAATACACTATACCGCAATTTTTAATATAATAATGAATTAAAACTCCCATCCACATATTGTATTAATATTAATGGATTTTTATGTACTTTGCGGTGAAAAATACACAACACAATCTCGCCATAATTACTGTTTTTATGGAATGCATGAAGTTCGAATATTAGAAACATCTTAAAATATATTAGTATGACTGTTGAATATCAGGAAATTTTGTAACTATTCATGCAATTGCGGTTAGTCAATACCATAGAATCAAATGACAAAGAAAAACTAATTTAGATATAACTACGAAGTGACGAACAACGGTTTATGCGGTTTCCAACACTCAGAACGTGGGCATGTCAAATTTACATTTGATTACATATAAAACGAAGTTTAAATTAGGTTGTTACTAGTTTTCTTTTGACGGTTGCAACATTTTACTTAATTAAATCCTTTAACTCTAAAGCCATTAATTTTAGAAAAAATGTTAGAAGTATCAGGGACACAATATTTAAATTCAAGAAATGAAATAAAAATAGATTAACTTTTGCTTTCACAGTTCGCACTATAATTAACTAATTTCAAAACCAATTGCAATTTCCTGTTGTGATCTATGGATGCATTTTGACGTTTGACTCGCCCGGATGCTGTAACTCATATCTACAAAATTTGGTCTGTAAACTTAATGAAGTATATCTAATTTTAACTAAATTGCATAAGGAAAATGTATTACATTTAATTGTGCGAAGAAACTTTATAAGAAACAGTTTAAGTACTATGTGATTATCGTTTATTTTTTTTTGCTAATTTATTACCAAAAAAATAAACGTCAAAACGTACGTCAATTTCGTTAGAGCTGTTTCGTGTGTGTTTTTAGGCGTTTTTAATACAAACATAAAATATAGAAGGTGATCAGTACCTTCCAGTACTCCATGGTGAACAAGAAAAACATGTTCTTCCTGAGAATCACCACTTTGGTTTCCGGACCTGGTCATCAAGACCCTCCCGGATAATTACAAAAAAATGTATAACACAATTTCACAAAACACAATCACACACTAATATAGGGCACACAACAAATATTCTACAAATTAATGTTGAGGGGTTGAGTAAGGATAAATCAGATTTCTTGTCTAATCTTTGTTCCAGGAATAGGGTCGACATTTTACTTTTACAGGAAACACACTGTGGAGAGATGAGACAAGTATACTCAATAAGACCCCTTTCGGAAACCCTTCAATTAGAACTATAAGACGCATTCCCAAAGCAGCAAGATTCCTCGCAGCAGAAAGACTAACATCTCTCATCAATTGATTTATATCTACTTTAAACGAGAAATCCTTCTCGCTTTTAATTCTTTTTTCGTATAAATCTTTCTGCCTTCCTATTGACAAGACTGACGGCTCTATCACCTCCGTTATTAAACGAAATTTGATCAACCACAAATTGCCACCAGAAATTCGGTCCAAAAGAAAGGATAAGCCTTGCAGTTTATGGAAAAGGATTGAAGAAAAAGTTGACATTAAAGGAGCAATGAAGTTAATTACTTCAGATGATACCTTGGCACAGGCTGATGAGGATACGATTTGTGAGTTTTTAAAAAAGCACCGCAGTCTCTCTCGTGAACTACATTTCCCAGAAGTGCACCCAATTGAGACAGAAACACTAACGGTAAATGAAGACGATGTGAAATATTCCATTAATGCTTTTGCAGCAGGATCCGCAGTAGGCCTAGATGGTTTAAGACCCCAGTACCTCAAGGACATAATTTCAGTATCCGCTGGAGACGCTGGTCATCGAGCACTAACCACAATTACAAAAGTTATGCAATTTTCTTTAGCTGGGAAACTTCCGTCGAAATTTTGTAAATTATCTTTATGGTGCTTCACTTTGTGCACTCAGGAAGAAAGAAGATGGGTTAAGACCTATAGCAGTCGGGAATACTTTTAGACGTCTTACTTCCAAAATGGCGGCCAAACACCCACAAACTACCTAAACTCTTACCTTCTTCCACATCAATTTGGAATATCTGCCAGTTTGCTGCGAAACGATAATTTATTCTGTACGAACTTTTATCCATTCTACAAATAATGTCGGAAAAATGCTCCTCAAAGTCGATTTTCGTAATGCATTTAACTGCGTAGAACGGCACATCATTTTAAATAAAGTTTTGAATCATACACCTGAGCTCTACCTGTTTTTCAACCAGTGCTATAGATTACCTTCCAACCTTGCTTTCAGGATCATGTCACTTCTTCAGTTGTCGGTGCACGACAAGGAGACCCCTGTGGTCCAATGATTTTCAGTCTCGCTATCCATCCCATCCCAAATGAAATCCGAGCTCAATCTTTGGTATCTCGATGATGCGATCCTGGCAGGAGACCCAGATACAGTTTTGGAGGATTTCGAAAAAATAATACTGGAAGCTAAAAAAATTGGTCTGGAAGTGAATTCAGAGAAATGTGAACTTTTTCCAATTAGCAATCCACTCAGTCAGCATGTCTTACAAAACTTTGACAAATTTTCCCCAGAAATAAAAATACTAACATCAGAAAATTTATCGCTTCTGGGATCACCCCTTTCAATTCAGACTTTCCGAAGTTACACAGAAGAGAAATTAAAATCAATCAATAGTTTCTTTGCGAGAGTTTTTAATTTAAATGCTCATATTGCGTATATTTTAATCAAGAATTGTCTGTACATCCCGAAGTTCACGTTTCTTTTAAGAACAAGCCCGTTCTAGAAATTTCCGGATGTTATAGCTAAGATTGACCTCTCGATGAAATCCTGCTTAGAAAACATTCTCAATTTGGAACTTGAAGAAACTCAATAGACTTTGGCTTCTCTGCCTATATCTCCTAGTGGTCTAGGTGTGAGAAAAATCGCAGACATCGCGTTTTCTGCATTCCTTTCATCAGTCAATTCGGTTAAGAAAACCCTTATCTACTCTAAACGGGACTCAGGGTATAGTTTCTAAACTCTATTTTCTTGATAAAGCTACCAAAGCATGGAAATCCTGTCACGATGATTTTATTCCACCACTCACCAACTCTCAGAAAATTTGGGATAATTTTAATATTACCAAAATCATAAATGATAAATTGAACTTCACTAATGACGTGTACCGCACACGATTTATTGCAATTCAGTCTCCAGAATCAGGGGCGTGGCTTCATACAATTCTTTCACGAAATATTGGAACAATTTTAGATAATCAATTTTTCAGGACCTGTGTTGGGATTAGACTTGGTTACAAATTTTTCCAAACTCATTTATGTGAATGTGGAAACACAGTTGACGAGTTTGGATTACATGGTTTGAGCTGCAGCAAAAGCAAAGGCACACTGAACTGGATTCAATAGTAAAAAAATCTCTAGCCTCAATCCACGTAAACGCTACCACGGAACCAGTCGGCCTTAGCCGTGACAATGGAAAGCGACCTGATGGAGTGACTCTCGTTCCTTGGAAGAAAGGACAACGATTAATTTGGGACGTAACTTGTGTAGATACTCTTGCTGCAAGTTATCTGTCACAAACAGTTTCCAAAGCCGGACTAGCAGCAGAAGCGTCCTGCAAGCGTAAGCACGAGAATCTGAAATCAGCAAACTTTCTATTCAAAGGACCCGCTTTTGAAACATTTGGACCATGGGGTCAAGAAGCCCATTCTTCTGGACACTCTAGAATCTATGCTCAACAATGAAACGGGCGACCCCAAAGCAAAATTTTTCTTATATCAACGGATCTCCTTAGCAATACAACGTGGAAACGCTGCCAGTGTTCAAGGCACTTTACCTCAGTTGGTGCCCATGGATGAATATAATAATTTATAGTTCTTTTACCTTAGTTTAAAGATATAGTTTTAATTTACTCAATAAAGGTATAGTAAAAGGTTTTCAATTGGTAGACTTTATTGAGAGCCCGATTTATGGAATAGCAACATATGTCAAAGAAAATATTCAATACGAAAATATACAAAAAAGTATATCATATATCACAACCTAATTGTGTGTTTTATTAGTCTAACGCAAAAGAAGCATGATATTTTATTCAAATGTAATAATGAAATTCTTGAATTGGAAGCGGATGAAGATGCTGAACAGGAACACCACGAAGTTGAAGTGGCTGAATCCGAAGGACATAATGATGAATTTTCTGCAGATTGCACAGAACGACTTTCTGTCAAATCTGTGGAATCACAAAAGCATCGTTTGAACGTCGTGCACCATAAAGTGAATAATAGTTATTTATGTAACAAGTTTATAATCTACGTTTTTAAGGACGAGCCACAGAATTATGGACAAGCGAGAAAGGAGACCATAAAACTAGGTTATGGGCGAGTGGCATTCACGACTTTATGGTCAACCGCATGATTTTACTCAAACAAATATGAACTGCAGAAAGGATTTGTCAGTCGTCCATTAAGTAACAAACAAAGACTAGTCGAAAAGACACACATTACGACCCAAAACTGTATCATAAACAGCACAAAGTTGACCGGTTGACCATAAAATAAATTATATTTCCATTAAAAATAAAATAATATTGAATGTAAAAATGTTAGTCTTTTTCTGGTGGTGTAAATGAGAAACTAATGGACAAACAATTTTCACCATATCGTGGTAGAGTACCGTTTATTCAGAATATTAATGATAAACCTAAATCTTATGACTTGAAATACTTTGTCACCTGACATATTATTCACTTAGATCAGTAAGAAGAGCCATTTGGCCAATCATGACAAGATAACCAAAGCAAGAGATTCGAAAAGAAGAACCCTTCAGGGAGTTGCTAAAAGAAAAAAGCGAGTGGCCCCGCATTTATTTTTGAAGAAAATAGAAAAATGCAAAAAATGGGATAAAAATACTCCTAAAGTATTTGTTGAAAAAAATTTGTATTATAGATGTAAAGGAACTGGCATGAAGGAGTAATGAAGAAGCATACAGTAAAGTACTTTTTTTCAAAATTATTCAAATTTCAAATTTGGAAATCCCACAAGAAGAATGAATATAATTCGGTATTTTCTAAAAGTGGTTAAGGAGAAAGTAAACGTTGTTCCGAAACTATGTTGTTAATTGCCATACACAAGACGATTCGATCTGTTTAGTCAAGTTGTAACCACTGACCACTTCTTTTTAGCACCAAACCTACATGTGTCTCAACAATAAGTAGTGAAAACCATAAAATTAATATTCTTTACAACTTTAATGTAAATGTTAATGATGTTGAAAATGCAGTAAAGAAAATTAAGTCTAATATGGTTATGGGACCGGATGATGTCATGTGTTTATTATTAAAGAATGTTCCTCATGGTTATTGGTACAACCGCTGTCTCACTAAACATAAAAACATTACATAAACGAAATTTTAACATCACAATGTTGTAACCTTTCCATTTAAAGCAGTTCAACGTTTATTAAATGTTTATATAACAGATTATGTCCAGGTAAAAAATGTTAACAATTGTTACATTAAAAAAGTAACATTGTGATAATGTTAATTTAACTCTTTTTGTAACATATTACCAACGTTGTAGCTATGTTAACATAAAATATTGTAACAACGTAATACAATAAAACATAAATATTTATATTATAATCACGTTGAGCGCGCCTGAAGTGATTCAGTTGACGCTTCTACCTCTAGGCTATGCTCCCACTGATGGTAGGGTTCCACGGCGGAAACATACCTATCATTAATTAAAATTTTCACTTAGGCATCGGAAGTAATTTTGAGCAAATATCAATCAATTCAAAATAGTTACAAAAGTAAAAGATGTCCAATTACATTGATTTACCTCAAATTAAGTAAAAAAATGTAACCTAAACGTGATGTACACGCAAATGTTATTACTCCACATCTTAAAATAAATAATAAATCAGATCGGGGAGTTATGCGACGGTTTCCAAGCCAAAAATTTTAACATCCCTATTTTTTTACTTTTTCCGACGAATTAGTGTTATCATTGAGCAAAGAAAAATATTTTGTCTGGTAAACAGACGGTTGGGAGGAGATATCAAGGAAACCACTGGTTGGATTTTTATGAAACTTTGCATATGTGTCTTATTTATAATTGCACAGATTCTATTTCATTTTGAGTATAATCTGTAGACCCAAAAGGGCAATTAACCTACATACATTTTCCAATTCAACAGTTATGAAAGGAAAAGTTGTTGGTTTTTTGCACCGTTTCTCTCAAAATTTTATCAGTTGCAACGTAAAGCTGTTACAAATTTTTTTATCTGTCGACCAAAATGTTTTATGTCACTGCACGCTTTTGATATCAGACGGTAGTCGACCATGCAATTTTTTTTGCTTGTTGAAAAATAGTAATCTCTGTTTCTTCAGCCTTTAAAAAGTTCAATATTGAACATAAGCCTTCTCCCAATTCTTCCATTCTTGGCGGTTTTTTGCTTTCCTTGTCCATCCAAATCCGACAGTTCTCTTGAGGTCATCGCTCCACCTCATCTGTGGTCTTCCTCTTTCTCGTTTTCCTTCCCATGGGCGCCATTTGTGTATAATGTTATTCCATCTTTCATATTGTCTTCTTTCGTTATGTCCGGCTCATTGCCACTTAAGTCGTGCGATTCTTTCTTTACATCCGTTATTTTTGTTCACTGTTTAATATTTTCGTTTGTCATACGCTCTTTCAATGAAATTCCGAGCATTGCTCTTTCCATGGATCTCTGCGTTTTTGCCATCTTTTCTATATTTTTCTTTGTGAAAACCTATGTTTCTGTGCCGTATGTTAGCAATGGCAGGATACACATGTCGAACACTTTACTTCTAAGGTGTTGTGATATTTTACTATTCTTTAGTACAAAACTTAGCTTGCCAAATGCCGCCCATCCCATTCTTGTTCATCTATTCACCTCCACTGTCTGATTTTCTTTACCTAGTCTTATTTCATATCCCAAGTATATGTATTTTATCACCAATTTGGTTTCCGGACCTGGTCATCAAGACCCTCCCGGATAATTAGGAAAAAATGTACAACACAATTTCACAAAACACAATCACATTACACACTTAATTAATATTATTACATGAGAATACTAGGGTGGTAAGGGTTGGGCATGTTTAGGTTTTAGTGGTTTTCCTAAACCTTGAAGTAAATGCTTTGCCAAGACGAACCAATCCACAATTGCACACGGTTTTGTCACCACGCTGTACAGGTTTATACTGATCTTCTGGGGCACCATACATAACACTTACATCACAATACAATATTTAAAATGTACCATACGATTAAATAAATGTATTTTTCTACTTGTTCTACAACGTCTGTCCCTAGTGTAATTTGTCGTTGTTCTTCACTGCTTACCATTACTTTTGTTTTCTTTCTATTTATTTTTAATTCTATTTTCTTTAATTGTTGTTCTAGTTCCGTTACCATTGCTTGTAATCCATCATAATTTTTTTCTATCACTATCACATCATCTGCATATCGTAAATTGTTAATGTATTCTCTGTTGATGTTTATTCCTTTGTTTTTCTAGTCTATTGGTAAACAGTTTTGGGGACATCGTGTCTCCTTGACGTACGCCTTTATTTATTGGGATCGGATTCGTGTCTTTTTGTAATCTAAAGATCGTCGTTGCTTTCTTGTAGATATTATGTATTAGCTTTATATATCCGTAGTCGATTCGACAGTTTTGTAATTCTTATTCGACAGCCCACATTTCTATACTGTCGAATGCTTTTTCATAGTTAACAAATACCAGGTATAGTGGAAAGTTATATTCAGTCGATTTTTCGATTAATATTGTAATTGTATGCAGGTGGTCAAGAGTGCCGTATCCGGTTCTAAATCCTGCTTGTTCTTTGGGTTGGTATTGGTCTAATTTACTGGTTATTCTCTTTGTTATAATTTTGTCAGTAATTTATATATTTGTGAGAGCAGTGTAATTGGTCTGTAATTTTCCAGTTTTGACTTGTCTCTTTTCTTAAATATCAATACTGTTATTGCTTCATTCCATTCTTGTGTAATATTCATCCCGAAATATATATATATAGTGATGAGGAATGAGGAGAAGTGAGAATAAAAAGTATAAAGATAGGAGTTTCAGGAGAAATTTTGACTTCGACCGGAGGACGTGGATTACGTTTTTTCCATTATTGGGCCGTCACGGATAAAAATATGTCGCTTAGTCCTCAGCAGCAGTTATTAATTGGTCTCCTTCAAAACGCTAAGAGAGCGAATTTTAAGTCGTCCCCCTTCCTAAGCCGTTTCTGCAGCCCAGGAGAAGATAATCCTATAAACGTTTATCTACCCTTCAAAAAATATTTGAAATTCGTTGGCAACTGTGAAAAGTGAAAAGTTGCAAATATTTGTTGAATGAAAGTGAAACTATGGTGAATCACTTTCCCCGACACTTTTTATATGTCATTAGCATATTGCACCATATAACGTTTGTAGGTTAGTAGTATAGTCCCCAAGACATTACTGCAAACCGAAATATCTCAGCGAATTTCACTATTAGAACAACCCAGATTAATCGAAAGAACACTAAGTTTAGCATTTAAGATAGATAACTAATTAAAAAATTATCAAATTTAAAGAACTAATAACTATCATTATTCGACACATCAGCTATTATCTTTGGACGAAGTACATTTATTCAAATTTTTAGAATTCTCAAAAATTTCTGTAAAGAAATAGACAAAACAATAACTTTTACCCTTAAAATACCAATCTTAAACACTATAAAAGCACAATACTTTCGAATCTACCGGTTACTTAATTCCAAAAACATAATCGTTCCTCTTGCCAAATTCATTATACATTACAATCAATGTACTTACCGAACATTCGAAGAATACAATTCACAAAAATTCTTTTTGCAAAATAATTACACAATAAAAGAAATTGACACCTGTCTTACATCTTACATTAGCAACAATTACGAAGTCATCACTCATCTACAAAATCACCAAATCCTGTATTCGTCAACCTAGAAAATCAATTAACATAATCAAAATGTCAAATAATCATTGGAGACATAATTTTCGACAATACTATACCAACCTTTACAATTCCAATGGAATCTATTTTGCAACACCATCTTTAAACACATTATAAGACAATTCTCAAGATAGAGTTAACAGAGATCTCGAAAAATTAGAAAACATTTAGAAGGGTCTACAACCATTAGTTCATGCAACACATTATTCAATATCCATTGTTAGTCTTATAATCTTAATTGTTCTTATTTTTATCATTTATTTATGCTACGATATGGATTTACACTCCGCGGCAAAAGTGACTCACATTATTTTAACCGATAAGCTCACCATAAACTTACTTAGTATTGGTCGTTTTTAATAAATTTGTTTTTTTTCGATTTTAATAACATTTAAAGTAAGCGTTATATTACATACAACAACTTTTTCCCACCATTTAACGGATTTACGCTCATAGTTATAGGTTGACATTTTTTGATCGGATAAGTTTACTCCTCCCATGAATCGGTTATAGAAAATATTGGCTTTAGGACATTAGACCTCAAAATGTTCATCAGTTTCTACCGATAAGCCCAGTAGATGTACCTTGACAGTTCAACATTAGTAGCACGTTTTTAGGATTTTGCCAAATGGTGCTTACAAAGACCTTCATTCAAAACCTGGGAATCTGATTCTGCTCTTGACATTTTTTTCAGTTCAAATGTTGGTCTATTTTTGCAATTGCTCAAATATTTGTCAACACCCGGTCGATTTAGTTCTCTCAACAACTTGACAGATGTAAAAAACCTCTCAAAGCAGAAGTAGACATAAGTAGAAAGTAGTGTACTTGCTGGTTTTGTAACCACACAGAACGGCTTCAGTTTCTTTCCCAGAATAGATGTTGAAGATATGTACATGTACCCGGTAAAAGAATCAGATCTTGGCCACATTCTTATTCCTCTTTTTATAATTTTTCTTTAAATTTCGTGATCGTTTCAGTAATAGCCTTGTGGAAACTTTCTGTTCAGGTTGTACTTGATGGTTTTGTAACCACACGTTCTCCTAGAGTATCTACAACGGTTTCAGTTTCTTTCCCAGAATAGATGTTGAAGATATGTACATGTACCCGGTAAAAGAATCAAATCTTGGCCACATTCTTATTCCTCTTTTTATGATTTTCCTTTAAATTTCGTGATCGTTTCAGCAATAGCCTTGTGGAAAGTTTCTGTTCAGGTTGTACTTGCTGGTTTTGTAACCACACGTTCTCCTAGAGTATCTACAACGGTTTCAGTTTCTTTCCCAGAATAGATGTTGAAGACATGTACATGTACCCAGTAAGAGAATCAGATCTTGGCAACATTTTTATTTCCCTTTTTATGAGTCTCAGCAATAGCCTGGTGGGAACTTTCGATTCAGGTTTTTGAAAAGTATATTTCAAACATGAAATCACGTCCTCCTGTCTTAGATGCATTACTTGGTTTTTCAAGGTCATTGTGATGCATTTATAAAAGTAAATAGCAATATTGATCGCGTGCTACGGCTCATATTATGACGGAGTTGCTAAGAGACTTGTTGTTAGACCAATAATCTGTTTATCTGTATAGTTTGATAAAGGGAGCAATTTCGATAAATAAAGAAGGCAAAAATAATTTAAAAAATATATCAAAATTGTTTGAACTTTGTCCAAAATTCATAGTGACCACTCCATCTCATTAATTGGGAATTGTGTATTTTGATTTGAATCCAGTATATGGTGTGGTCCACTACACAAGACCAGGTTGATCGATATTTGTGTCAGATAGCCCATTCTCTTCATCAGAAAATTCTATTTTGGAACTTTTATTCAGAACGTTACTTAGTCAGAGTCTGAAATAGAAAGAAGGTTCTTTTGGTGCCGACCAAGGACTAGGGTGTTCAGCAATTTTATAAAACTGCAACGACGTACAAAAACATCTGCACATTGTTATGTTAAACGTCGAATTTTTGTCACTACAACACATTTCTAAAATTACGGCTAGGTACAATTTACACGTAATTTTGAGACAAATAAATTCCGTTAAAACTTCTTTTAAATCTCGTAGGACCCATAGATTTTAGTAGTAGGGATAAAGGGGTACAGAGGAGATATAATTTTTGAATGTATGTAAGAAATCGATAACTATTTATTAAAATTGAAAAAAATAAATTTATGAAACACGCCCAAAAGCTCGGATAGAGAAAAGCCTCCTCTTCAACGTGGTGTTTCAGATTGGCGCCGGTAAGTCCATAATTCAATTCAATAAATATGTATGTCATAGAACACAATCTTTAAACTTCATTAAAATCGAAAGCAAGCAAGAAAAGTATAAAAACGGCTAAGAAAAGCTTTTCTTTAACGTGGTGTTTACAATTGGCTTCGGTATGCCCTTAATACTTAAAAAGAAAATAAATTCAAAATTCAATTTGGTAGAGTATGTATATAATAAAATACAAACTTTAAGCCTCATTAAAATAAAGAAAAGTACGAAAAACGGCTAAAAGGGCCTGATAGAGGAAAAACTTTTCTTTAATAAGATGTTTGAGATTGGCGGCAGTAAGTCCTTAATTGAAAAAAAAATAAATTCAAAATTCAATTTAATAAAGTACGTATGTCATCGAACGCAAACTTTAAGCCTCAATAAAGTCGAAAAAAGCAAAAGTATGAAAAACGGCTAAAAGGGTCTCATAAGATAAAGTTTCTTATTACAAGTGCGGACGATAATAGCAGCCAGTAAAAACACAGCCCTATTATTCACATCGACGTTTCGGCTGACTGAGGACAGTCTTTATCAAGATCATCTAAAAGAATTGGTACTAGGTCAAAACTCCCATAAAGAGTACATCTTTGGCCGAGACCATCAAATCTTTGTTAATAACGATTAAAAATTAGTATCTTTTACCATTTAACATAACAATCTTATAGAATAAGTAGAAAAACATGTACAAATCATAAACCCCGATAATGTTATAACACAAATAGCTTAGCTAACAATTGTGGTATTCAATAAATAGAATATAAAAAGAAGATAATTTTTCTGTAATTTATAATTATATAAATCTAGTACATAAATAATCTCAAACAAAATCGGATAATTAATATTATTTACGCTTTTCTTAAAACATATAAACAAATCAAGCTGTATTTTTAATTTACTACCACAACGCATTTTTTTTATCTTTACTAGCAACTACAACCACTTGTGTTAATTAGTACTAGATTCAATTAAATATAAAAAAATGGCAGTTAAGAAATCCATTAAATTAATCGCTTTTTTTCTAATTAACACAGCACTTTAAGTACCATGTTCAAATTTACAAAATATGCATTTCGGAATAGAAACAACTCCAAATATGAATCGCCCACATTTCAAATAAATTGACCATCTTGAAGATTTATTCGTGTCATTAACGACTCACTAATAAGGACGAATTCTAAAGAAAACCGAAAAAACTCAGTTTTTACCATAATTAGGGTATTGAAAATTGTGAAATAATTCACAATTAAGTCCCAGTAGTTTTAGAAAGCTAAGATGACTTTCACAGGTTTTAATTAGTATAATTAACTTTAATATTATTAATAGTTAGCACTATTGAATAAATAATCTTGGTCAAAGCCGCATCGTAGTTTTGTAAATTATTGTCTGTTTTTATCTGCAGATTAAAAATGTTTGTCCTAGAATACGAACCTTAACAAGAAAATGCATTTATTAAACATTTTCACTAAGTACAAAAATTGGTTTTGATTAGCATTGTAGGCGCCAATTAGAGTCAAGAACAGTTCAATTATTGCAATTATGAATGTAAATATAAAAAAAATAATCAGTTAATTTTATAGAATGCAAATGTGAACATGAACTGTAAATAAATCATAATTTTATTCAATTTTATTTGAATTTTTCGTGATTACGTATAGTTACGTAACAAAACCTACACGGTTTATTTATCTTTACACACCTTCAGAAATAATATTTTATTGTTGCCGTAAGTTATATCTATAATTATATATTGCGCTTTACGGATAGATATTAAATAATGTTATAATTAAAGTACTTATCTAAACAACACACTACAACAATAAATTATCGAGTAAATAGAGGCCGTTATGGTTCATGTATTATTTATGATAGTATCCATAATTCATTCTTGCAAATATTCTATTACCAGAATAACCTTTGCGGTATTTAATTAATGTTTGCTAAGTTTAAATTTTATTACGTTATAAATTTGCAACTTTTATGGTATATACGTCGTTATTAACTTATAAGCCATTGTTAACTGCACAGATTATAATAAATTTTTGCATTAGCGTAAAATTTGAAATCTAAATGAGAGGATGTTGATGGTCTGTAGTTGAAAAAATGATGAACAGCCGATTACAAGCGACCGTAACATGTAACTTGCGGTCTCGTATATATATGTTCAAAATCGCGACACTGTAATTTCGTGGGCAGCTAAGCTGTGATTTTAGAAAATAGCTCCTCAGGGAAATACTAGTGATTTCTTCCTATACCCTGTGATTTCAAATATATTGGCAGTCGGCAACAAGATGTAATAAAAATGCCGCAAAGGACCCAAACACTTCGAAAGGTTGGAAACGCATTAAGTGACTTTGTGGTTGCGGCCAGTCTTATTTTCTTGTTATAACTTTTTATAACTTTAAATATACGTTCGTATAAAACTATAAAACACAATGACATGAAAATCTTATAAACGTTAACTTTTACAACTTGGAGTCTGTATAATTGTTTGATTGAAAAGTCTCATAGCTTTTTATGTCAGTAATTAGTTGAAAAATTGTGTTAAATGGCAATTCTCCTCGGTGTTTAGTAAGTATTACCAGTAGTAACAAAAGCTCTACTTGTGTAACGGCGCCATAGGTGAGTTATTCTCTTCTATTATACCTGCCGCCCGGGCGTCGCCTCCAAATTGTAGTGATTTGTAAGGTCTGGAATTGTTAGTGTTAATAGTATACTTACGGTAAACATAGACTTCTTCAAAACTAACCATAAATTACAACAATTTTAAATTATACGTAATTAAACTAACAACAGCGTTACAAATAAAATGTAATATTACTTCAAACATAAAATGCGTTAATTACCCATTGATTTAAAAGCAAATAAGATTATTTTCTTTTTCAGGGCTTTCATCCATTTAAACAAGTTAGATATAATTTCAAAATATTGATATAAGAACAAAAATCAATATTTTATTTATAACATTTAGCGGGTGTTAGATTGAGTCGATTTTTGGGGAATGAACGGTTAGCAGTAAGTACACTAATGAAATTTAAAACTTGGACACCACAATTTCTGTAAACAAAAGTTTGCACATTGTGAAGCGGGTTTAAAGGGTATCATTTACAATTCTAACAGCAGGTAGTCTCAGCAGGGGTTATCTTATAGAAGGACTGTAGAATGAATCATTACACTAAGCACGTTTTAGAAAATAGGTAATTTACGTTGCTTACTTAATTTTTTCTTTAAAGAATATATTTGAAGGTATCGCTAATTAAACACCATAGCTCGATTAATTATCGAATCAAAATTTTGTTTAGGAAATGTTTACAAAATAAAATTAGAAATAATTTTGATTTAAAAACGTCTACAAGCAATAACTTTTAAATTAAATCAAAAACTAAACATGGTTATTTGGGTTGACTGATTATTACTTATTTTTAAATAAATCTAACCTACTAATTATTGTAAGTTATTAAAAAAATCATTAAACTCTCTATTCATAATATTTAGTCCTTACAAAATGTATATTTTATGACGTTTCATTTTTTCTGTAGTTAATATAAAAAGTGAAAATAAAAACTAAGGCAATTCTTATTGTCAACGTATATATTTAGTTTTTGACAAGAATTTATTACATAATTATAATTAAGATACCAAGTTATAGTTTAAAATTAAATGAAAACGTTTTTTTTAAATAAAGGTATTACTATATAAATAAATATAAGAAATCAATAATGGGTGTGACCTCCATTACTATTGATACATTCTTGGAGGCGTCTGCTCATTACCCTGGCCAGCAAAAAACCCAGATTTTAACATTATCGAAAATGTTTGGGCTCGAATACTTGCTGTTATCCGAAGACAACAAGGGCCAAATTTTATACCAGTAAACCGTAATGCACTAATTGCAGCCATTGATACCGCATGGGAAACGATTAATATTAATTATATTGATACCTTGATAGCGTCAATGAGCAGACGCCTCCAAGAATGTATCAATAATAATGGAGGTCACACCCATTATTGATTTCTTATATTTATTTATATAGTAATACCTTTATTTAAAAAAAACGTTTTCATTTAATTTTAAACTATAACTTGGTATCTTAATTATAATTATGTAATAAATTCTTGTCAAAAAACTAAATATATACGTTGACAATAAGAATTGCCTTAGTTTTTATTTTCACTTTTTATATTAACTACAGAAAAAATGAAACGTCATAAAATATACATTTTGTAAGGACTAAATATTATGAATAGAGAGTTTAATGATTTTTTTAATAACTTACAATAATTAGTAGGTTAGATTTATTTAAAAATAAGTAATAATCAGTCAACCCAAATAACCATGTTTAGTTTTTGATTTAATTTAAAAGTTATTGCTTGTAGACGTTTTTAAATCAAAATTATTTCTAATTTTATTTTGTAAACATTTCCTAAACAAAATTTTGATTCGATAATTAATCGAGCTATGGTGTTTAATTAGCGATACCTTCAAATATATTCTTTAAAGAAAAAAATTAAGTAAGCAACGTAAATTACCTATTTTCTAAAACGTGCTTAGTGTAATGATTCATTCTACAGTCCTTCTATAAGATAACCCCTGCTGAGACTACCTGCTTTTAGAATTGTAAATGATACCCTTAAGCCCGCTTCACAATGTGCAAACTTTTGTTTACAGAAATTGTGGTGTCCAAGTTTTCAATTTCATGAATGTACGTATTACCTCTCTTAATTTAAACATAGCCAGTTTTTCGGGATTTCACATAAACTTAAAAAACTACAGAATTAAATACCTTTAACTTTACTTCAAGTTTAGTATAATAAATTTTGTAAAATGTTTTATACGTTTAGTCAAGAGTTCGTAATACATAGTTGCAAAAGAGAAAGGATGGCCAAAAGTCATTCAAATAATCAGAGATTAGAGTTATTATAAGTTTTCCTGCAAGTTTTACATGGAATTGACAACGAATTAATAGCATTATCATGATTTAACAAATAAATTTTAGTGTGAGATTTATGAATCGTAATGATGTAAAAACAAATTCAATCATTACTTGAGACTATTTTAAATATCGATAAAAGAGTTCCCCAAGGTTCAAGTTTAGGACCTCTTTTATTCGTCATATTTACACACGCCTAATTCATTAACTTGGCAGAAACTTCTCGTTGCAGATGATCTTAAACTATTTTTATCTGTCAAAGATGGAAACGATTGCTTAGTTTTGCAAACGCAGATTTTGCACTTATTAAATTGGTGTGCAATAAATTCCCTTAAATTAAACATAAACAAATGTAAAGTCACCTCCTTCACGCGTAAACCAAATTACATTATTTTTTCATACTGTGTTGCAAAAACTATTTACATCGTTGTAAATCTACCAAAAATATAGGTGTCATCTGTCAGAAAATTTTTTGATTTAATCAAAACTTCAAGGACCTAATTTTTTTCTTTCAACTTGCACCAGACAGAATAAAAAAAGTACAGGGGTTCCATTCCACTTAAAAAAGAGTCATTGCTCTTTGAAGAAGTCAAAATATAACACTTAGTAGTTATGACATTTTTTAATCACATATTCGTTTGCTACAGTCCATTCTCTTTATACAACCCAAAAGTTAACCAGATATGGAGTTCCCGAAAAACAGATATTTCCGTAAACTGTGAAAATTTTACTAAAAAATAGTATCTCGATATCTATAACTCCTAGCTACAGAGAATATTATACAAAGTGGCCCTAAAATTTGACGTAGAATCCGAAAATGCATTCCATTTAAAATAACAAAGGTGATGTTGACATCTGGTACAACCGGAAGTGTCAGAAGAATGAAAATATTTTAGTTAAGTTTGCTCTATTGGTTTTAGTCATTTTACAAATTCTCAAATTGTTTTCACGTATACTTTTCCGTATACGGCTAATGGCACTTCTAGGTATAATATCAGGAGTGGTAAATTCTTTTCAATAAAATATTTAAGTTGTTACGAAAGTTTATTGCTTAGCAATTTATCGAGCGACATTGTTAAACAAATCACGAGTTGCGAGACGAGTAAACCACTAGGTAATAGAAACTCAGGTTATTCTAGAAGAAAGATTAGAGGCAGAATCTGCAGTTGCTATCAAAATAATAAAACATCAAATTTTTTTCATTTATTAAAACTCATATAGGATCGAAAACTTCACTGTTCTTATTGATCCGGAATGTTATCACTAAACTAGAAGTATTGTTCCCATTGTCGAATGATGTTGTTTAAATATTTTTGAGTGAAATAGTCATTAAAAAATACTTAAAATTTCAAAATTTTTAAACTTTGGTGTCGACGGCTCTAGCGAACAACCTAGAAAAAAAACCAAAGGGTCGATGTAGCGCACTAAATTAGTGGAGCATAAGAATATTTATAGTAGTTAGATCAGCAGCGTCGGGCTTCGTTGGAGTGTTGCGTGGATTCCTGAATAACCATAAGAAATTAGACTACTGGTCTAACAAGGCGCCACCTGCTAGATAAAGTGAGAAATAAAACCGACCAACAGGAGACCAACAGGTTTTACTTAAAATCTAACATGCTAAATCGAACACAAACCAGAGAGAGAGAGACAAACAATTCAGTATAACAAATTTTAAAATATTAGTAGAATGTGACAGAAATAGAAAGACTGTCGCATATAGTTACGTACGTTAGCAGCACACATAATGTCGAACACAACGTGGGTGAATCTAGCCAGATTAAACTTAAACGCCAATTTGTATTGGAAATCGTGAAACCCATATTAAATAATTTTTGATGAAAATTTCACTTCAAGGAAAATGCTAAAGACACCCGTGTGCATCAAACGAAAGAGAAAATGTCTGCTGTACGTCTCCAAAATCCGGTCGTATTTTCCTCTCCGCCAATAGAAAATTAGGAACATACGCGCCAAATACGACTTTTGTCGCACCATACTACTCGCGACACACGTTTTAAGACGGCTCACGACATACGTCCTAAATTCGGAAAAATCAAACCGTAACAAAATGCTTTATAGATACAAAACTAAACACACCAAATATACCCCTCAGGTTTCCATGTTAATGAAAAAATCCAAATGTCCTATAAAATGCAGTTAAATTACGCTTAATTTTTTTTTTTAAATAAATGTACTATCTATATTAACAGTATTGTTACCTCAAAAACCAAAACTATAAAATCGGTTAAATGGAACAAAATTTGGACATAAATCAAAATACCCAAGACAAATCTTTAGAATCTTACCGTTTTTGATTTATACAGGAAATCAAAAACGTGCCAAATTTATTATTCAACGTTTCGTATAATTTGGTTTTGTATTAACTATTTATTTAAATAAGAGTCTGTTTTTTCCATTATTTTTGCAATGACATCATACTCTATAAAGAAAAAGGCTGAAGTATTAAATAATTTTCGATTTATATAAATTTATTTATATAAATGTCATTGAAACATTTATGACTTATAAGCTACTTTAATAATACTTTATATTAGAAATACCGAATTGATTGCGGTTATTATACAAAGACGAACTTTAATTTATTTCATAATTTTATTTATAACCATGCACTACGTCACAACATAGCTGACTGCACACAAAATTTATTAATTTATTACAACTTAATAAGTTATCCCGTAATGTTTAATCCAATACTATAGATAGAGCCTAAGTAAGTAAATAAAAATATAAAGTCAGAGTATGATCTATAGTTGCTCATACACTTCAAATTCGAAAATACTAAAATATCAGTTTAAAAAAGTTACAGATTTCGACAATAACAGAATACGTTATTAGGGGTAATAGTGTAGTTTATAGTAGCATTAGTGACAGAAATATTTTCAGCTGAGTCAATTTTAATAATTCGCCATCAAGATATTGACGGAAACATTCATTCACCAAATTTAGAAATGGTAGCATATTTCGTAATTTACTAACAAAATTATTGCTTTTGCAAAGGGCTTTTGTAATCACCATTAAGTCAAAAATAAAAATTTAAGTAAATATTCAGACTGTTTTGTTGGGGATAATCTTTAAATTAAATTAAATTTAATTTAATCGTATGGTACATTTTAAATATTGTATTGTGACATGTAAGTGTTATATATGGTGCCCCAGAAGATAAGTATAAACCTGTACAGTGTGGTGACGAAAGCGTGTGCAATTGTGGATTGGTTTGTCTTGGCAAAGCGTTTGCTTCAAGGTTTAGGAAAACTACTAAAACCTAAACATGCCAATCTTTACCCACCCTAGTATTCACGTGTAATAATATTAATTAAGTGTGTAATGTGATTGTGTTTTGTGAAATTGTGTTGTACACTTTTTCCTAATTACAAATTAGATCACCAAAATAAAAAGAAAAACAGTTCATCAAATATTTCATTTCATTAAAATGAAACCAAATGATATTATTGAATGTACACTAAAAATCTCACACTTTATTTTTGATTTTATCACAATATAATAAAAATTAAAAATTTCCCTAAAAGCTAACACTACACCTCCAAAATCAATATAATGTGAATATTTCCGAAAATTTGGCTGAAGGGGGAATAGTTGCTAATACACTTGCTGCGTTTGCCCTCTGAATCGCGACACTGATCATTTGGATCAGAAAAGCTGTGGATCTGGGTTCTCCTATCTTTTCTTGCAGCCAAGACCCTAGGTCACAAACTAAATTAAAGGCTTCATCTCAAAAAACTCCAAAAGTCTCCACTGCAAATGGACATAGAATATATTGACTGGGCATCGCCGCGTACGTTTGACATTTGTGGGCTTCGGCTGTGGCAGCTGCCGCTCCGGGAGTATTTGAAGTTGAGGAGAGGTAGCTGGCAGCCAAAGTGTCCACACAAGTGGCATCCCACACAAGACATTTTCCTTGGGACCATGGCATAATTGTTAAGCCATCAGGTCGTTTTCCGTCTGTCCGAAAAAGACCTGTGGGTTCTAAAATGGCGGGTACGTTTACAGAATAACATGCTCTTTTGATGATGTCGTTGATTGTCAAGTGACGGAAAAATCTTCCTGCACTTTTCTGACAGGTTAGTCCGTGGGTGCCGTTTGCCTCTACTTCCTTCCCGCATCGGCATGTGTGAGGGTGACATAGGTTGGCACCTAGGCGAAGGCTAGTTGCGACAGGACTTATTGTCGAGCATAGTTCCAAGTGGCGGGGAAGGGGGAGCGTTAAGCCATGCCCCGATTCTTTCCTCGAGCACGCCAGGAGACGAGCTTTATCCTTAGGTGATTTTGCATTCTCGAGCAGGCGCGCAGACCGGTTCTCTAGAATCGGGCCTTCCCATTCTTTCTGTGTGTTGACTGCCGGGAGTTGAGGATTATGGGCTAGGAGATTCCAGGTGTCAAAGGCTGCCACTCCCTCATTTGGAGAGTCAAAAGGTAACATGCTGCTGACTAGCTGGGTTGTGCTCTCCACAAAGGACAGATAGGCGGGGACTGCAATATCACTGGCACGACGGATGCCAATTCGTCCATTATGGACGGGGAGGGATGCTTGCTCCCATGTCTCTTCCTCCAAAGTGACATTCAACAGGTCGGACAGACCAATCCGGATCCTTTTGTCAAAATTTTCCAATAGTTCTGGAAATTTTTAAGGTCGGGCAGCACCTCAGTATATACACCAACTTCGGTATGGCCAAATAATTTTTGAGCAAAAAGAAGGTTGTGTGACTTGGAAGAGAGGGCAAGTGTTGAATCATTCGGTTGACTTCTTTAATTTTGTCGACCAGCGCCTAAGGGATTGCTTCGTCGGTCACAGGGGCTCCCAAAAGCATAGCCTCGTCCCTCTTCAAAATTTTTATTTCTGAGAGAAGGGTAGCAATTGCTTCCACCCATTCTTGATCCTCGTCTACAGTCACCAGGAGTTCACATTTTTTGGGGTTAAGGTGGAGACCCAGTTCTTTCGCAGCTGCAATGACCAATTGAAGATCCTCGAACACTACTTTTCCTTTTCCGCCGAGTGTCCCATCATCCAAGTACCATTGATTCAGTTCAGATTTGAGAGATTCGACAAGGGGGTGAATGCTATTGCAGAAGAGTGGCGAAAAGCACCCTTGGAATCTCCTCCGAGGGGATAATGTCGCCACTATAGAATAGGTGAGTCGGAGCACTGTATCCTAGGTGGGTTAGTGGGAGCATTATAGGGAGGGTTCTCTCGAACATTATTGCCCTGATGAGGGAGTTGTAGGCATAACACTTACATCACAATATAATATTTAAAATGTACCATACGATTAAATAAATAAATAGTTTTTCTTAGTTCATATAAAATTTACAAACAAACAAATTTAAAACACAAAATGTTTGTATATTGTACAGATATTGTAATATGTTAATTCTTTAGCGGAAGAGCGAAAAAAGTAGAAATAACTTTTTTTTAATTAAACAAATAACTTTAGAGAGTTGCTTCTGGTAGCCCACAGTGATGGTCCCGACGTGATCAACTGGCCGAAGGTAATGAATCGGCAGCGCAACCGCAAACCTGACCCCCGCTCCCAAAAGAATAAAACATGCAACCAAAAAACTCCAAGCGACCCAACAATAACAGGTATAGAAAAATTTTAGTAAATATGCAATTTTAAAATCAATGGTAAAACGGCCATCATCCACCAGCCATCACTACTCCCGCCAGCACCAAGCGCTTAGGCGTATGCATACCTAAATTTTAGGTTGAAGATATTAAAATATGGTTCTTTCAAGTCGAAAGACAATTCGCCTTGGCCGATATATCTGCGAACAAACCATGTAATCGCCAATATTGAAACAAACCACGTGACATTGGGCAATCCAACCAACTGTTAGCAAATATGACCCTCTCAAGTAGAAACTGATCAATCGCCTTAATAATTTACAAACGCGAAAGATATAACGATTACTCAAAGGCAAAGAACTTGGTAACAGCAATTTGTCGCTTTTCTTCTCAGAAACCTCGGCAAAACGCTCGTCTAAAATAATCTTCTGCAAGTCTTTTGGCTGTGACGTCTAGCGATATCCACGCAACCGATACTGCCCCATGAAAACCATGTCAAGGACACACCTTTGGCTGACGCCCTTCACGATTAAAGCAGTCGTTAAAGGCCTGTTCAAGTCACTTCGCGCCGTCAAGTCACACAACAAAGATTTCTATTTGACATCGGAGCAGATACATCAGTTTCTCCACACAAATTAATTAACGAATTACGGCACAATACATCAAACGAGTTGACAGCAGCAAATGGATCCATAATAACAAGTTAGGCTTTAGCGTCAATCTTGGAGTGTACGGTGGGTCTAATATGAGAAGCACCTCATGTTTCCAGTACTGTCGGGTCTATATTACTCTTAATAAGACATTGGTGTCGATCAGTCATACTCCCTCAATAATGGCTTTAAGAAGTCCTTTTCAGACTAGAGAAATTAAATCGAGATTCTGGCCTAACTAATTGAAGGGAAACTGGAGGCATTCTTCGAATACTTTATTTAATAGTTTCAGCTGTAAGATCGTTCGAAAGCTAGAAACAAAGCCCTTGGAATACTTAAGGTGAAAGTAAAAACTAGGAGATTGGAACACTTGCATAATCAGTGTGATGTTCCTCAGTGTTCGGAAGATTTTCAGATGATACGAAGAATTTCAGAGTGTAAAAATATCAATATTACAATAAAGAAAAACAATAGAATGTTTGCAGTTTGCATGTAGCAGAAAAATTGCAGAGAACTATCAAGAAAATAAATAGAATGTTATAAATGAAGTAAGGTGGGGAACTTTGGAACTCTAAATGATGATAAACTGTATATTTTTTCTGGTAATGAAGGCAAAGACCACAAAAACGGTATACCAATAAACATAGACAACACGCTTAATAAATTTGTCGAAAATGTTGTTCCCTATTCCAATAGACGCATGTATGTACAACTAAAAGGAAAACAAATAAATATAAACATGTTCGAACTGCAGATAGCTGAGTTTCGGGAGTGAAACAATTCTATTCACATGTTACAAACTGTTAAAAATAATAAATACATTAGACAAATACAATGGTGGGGGAGCTAAAAGCAAAGTTTGGACATGAAGAAGTGGAGAATATCGCGGGAAAATATGATCTAGAAAAAACCTGATAATAACAAATACATTGTTTAAACCTAATACTGCGTAGGCTGTAAACATGGTGTTCACCGCAACATACTGAAGAAACGATAGAAAGAAACTAAATGATGCAATTAGTGCGAAAATCTATCCAGTTGCGGATATGGTATCAGACCACAATCCAGTAATCATAAAAATTCAATTTAAAGAAAATTGTAATCAAATAATTTAAAAAAAACTAGACGAAGAAATGCTGAAAAATGAAGAACACCTGCGTGTGAAAAAATGCCTAAGGAAATCAAAAATATCAGTGAAGAACTATACTAATCACTAAAAAACCTCAAAAACAATGATAAAAGTGTAGTAAAAGAGAATTGACGCCTAACATTCAATGTAAACCAAAGAAAAATGGTTGATGAAAGAATTTTGAATGCAATGGAGATATGAAGATAATCCAGACACAAAAACGAATAAATAATAAAGAAAAAAAATAAAGCAATCGAAAGAGAACTGGATGAAGAAAATATTATAAATGGTCAAAGACTTCAACAACCGTCATAATATGTTTGGCCTACACAAAAAATAAAGAGTTGATTAGAAACATATAAAAACTCAGGAACAAGAAACAATAGCAGCGAGAAAAGTACCGACATAATTATTATCGAATGGAAAAAGTACATTAAAACACATTTTAAAGACGATAGACAGAATACGATTTATTGAAAATTATAATTGTTTACCAACAATAATTTCTCAAGTCGTGTGAGAAAAGGTTATTAAAAATATTGCTTGCCGGTTAATTTTCCTAAAGCTTGAAACTTACAAAGCCTCATCGCTTTGGGCATACTGTTTAAAACTTAATTTAAACGTACTTATTCATCATAATGTGGACATCAGCAAATTTTCAAAGCTAATAACTTTACTGAAACAAAATTCGAAAGGTTATAAGGAAAAAAAATTCTCAGCAGACATCAAATCATGCAGTTTATCAAAGAAGCTCCAGATGAAATGTACTTAATGGTTAAAGTAAACAATTTTTTAGTAAATTAACAGTAATCATTATTTGACATTTTTTAAAGGGTGGGAATAATTATCGGCATTGTTGGAGCGATGAGATGCCAAGATATCAAAGATACGAAAACCAACAAATCATCGATATAATTAATGGAGCTGTATAGAAAGTATGCATCTCTTAGACCACTACACACCAACCATAGACGTTTTTTTTTATTTTATAAGAATGCAAAATGCTGTACTCAACCAATGGAAAAAAATTATTTATGCAAAATACCTTTGAATGTCGCAACCTACTGGTAGCTTCCTGATGCAAACAAGGCACTGTATGAGAACTTCGGCAATTTTATTAGCAGACTTGGTGTCAAACGTCTTGCTGGTTGGAAGGCTGGAAACGTTGCCTAAGACTACATCAAATCTTCAGTTCAGGGTAAAATGCAAATTGCAGAACAAACTTTAAGCGATACTGAAAACAAAACCACAACTAACACTATCCACAGCTTCAATGAAAACCAGGCTTCAACCAGCAAGATTCTACTCAATATCAGCAATGGAAATATATCGGTATTTTTTTTATTTTATTCCCTAGGTACCAGATTATTAATGAAAAATGAGGGAATAAAGTTCCACTTTATTTCCGGTTGGGGGAAAGGATATTAAAATGAGAAATAGAACACGCCTTAAAACAAATGAGGACAATAATGGAAGTATTAAAGTTAATAAATAATGAACTTATCGGTGAATTAAGACATCACTTCGCAGAATTAAGCCTATCAACCATAACGGATCACGTGAAGCAAAACACGTTATATTCAAAGACCGTCAATAAGGTATTCGTTTATCGAGATGCAGCAAAATTTCCGCTTGAAGTGTCTTACGAAGGGTCATTTCCGGACACAAAAAGTAACATGATAAATAAGAAAACGTGAACAAACTATCTCAATAGACCGCGTTAAATCGGTAGAATATAACACGACAAAAAACAGTCAATGCTACCCGCGACAAATACATTAATTCCCAATGTACCAACGTCACAAACGAACTCCCAATTAAAACCGCATCACACGATTACAATATCATGTAGGCGAGTCGTATAATTTCCAATCCATCGGCAATAATCGGTCACAAAAATTTTGCAAAAAGATTCTCTCGCAACAACAATTTTTTTACCTATCTTTTCTAATTAGCCACTTACCAAAATACTTTATCGTAGGTTCTGGGCTAATCCACTGAGGAAGGACCAAAGAAACAACCTTCTAAGAACTGGATATAAAATGTAACTTTCAAAGAATTCAAACATGGAAAGTAAATTCTCATAATTCTTTTGTAGAACAAACTACAGTGAGATGATAATTGTAAAACCCATAAATCAACCTTGTCATTTCAACACCGACCTTCTCAACCACATATAAATAAATAGGAATAACGTACAAGAAACAAGAGAGTCGAGAGAAATAGTTTAGAAGTGCTACATCAGTACCTATTTGGCGCACTATCCATTCAGTATTCGCGTTTGTGTAAATAATTGTATATCTGTAATGTAATGTATTATTGCATAATAACATTAGTAAACACCCGTACGTATACAACCATTTGTTTCTGGGATCGAATAGGCGTAGAGCGTCCGCTGCACATACACCCAACAAAGATTTACCTTGATGAAAATAGGTATGGCAACTGAGTCATTTTATTGGAGTTAATTATAATAATTTGTATTATCACCAACAAACACAGAGAAGAGATTTCAAATAATGTCAACCTCAGCACATCGCACTGTAGAGTCTACACATATTATTGATGGTAGAATAATAATATTGATTACATCTAGCAATTTCAAGCTTAAATTTCGCAGACTGGCGAGAACTTAGGCGCGGAACCGCAATCGACAAACTACCGATCAGTGCTGGAGAAACAATCAGTCCGTGTATTAGTTCTTGTTTTCAGATAGAATAAGTTAAATTCTGTTAAAAGATTAGAGATAGGATACAATCGATGTGGAAAAGCACCATATTTCACACGATACAAATTTTCGCTGTACCACCACGCGGGATGAAATATGCTTATTATAGTATAGGTCCCACACAATTGCAGTATATTAAAGTTTAGACCTTACAAAAGCGATGTATAGAACTAATAAGGAGTCAACATTTTTAAACCCAGAAGATAAAGCCTAACATATTACATGCTTGTTTATACAAATTTTGAACATGAGGTACAAAACTTAACTTAGAATCTAGTATAATTTCCAAATGCTTAATAGTATTTGCCCTATCTATTATGGTACCGCTTAAAAAATACTCAAAAACAATATTAACTTTGCGGGAGAAAGTGCCAATCTTACATTTTGCACTATTGAACCTGAGATTATTTTTGAAATACCATTCATAAAAGTTGACGGGTAAGTGTTGACGGGACAGGTTAGCAGCCTACCTATCGTTAAAACCTAAACCCGCTTACTGATCTGTTCAACAAGCCTCGGAACAAGGACGGTCAACAAAGGAAAACGACACGATTAACGAGAAAATGGAAAACACGATTACAAACAGCTCAAAAACTACGAATTGGAAGCTGAAATATAACATCATGGACTAATAAAGATCAGGAAGTCTTAGTAGTGTCAAATAAACATAAGATCGACATATGCTCACTGTGGGAGCTTAAAGAAAAAGATACAGGAAATACAAGATATCAGAACTACATAGTGTTCTACAGTGGAAAAAACAAGGACCAAAGAGTACAAGCTGGAGCAGAAATACTTCTACACAAAAAATTTGAAAACCACATTGATGAAGTACAATATCTGAGTAGCAACATGATGTATATCACCCCTTAAATTTGACAAAGAAAAAGTAATGCTTAATTAGCATATACACACCGGATATCAATAAACGTAAAGAAGAACGAACGACTTTCTTTGAAAAGCTACAAGAAATTTTAGATCGAATACCGAAGAAAGCAAACATCTTTATAATGGGTGATTTGAACTCGAGAATTGGGAACACAGCTATCTCAGGGATAATATAAATAATATATAAGGTTCAATGAAAACTAATTCGATGATAACGGGGAAATGTTAATAACACGTGCAATATAACGAATTCCGTGATTAATGAATACATTTACACGAACACAAATGGCAATATAAATATACTTTTGGTAACCACGAGAAATCAAAACTCGATAAACGATTATATTGTCACCAACAGAAGTTCACCCGAGTCAAAGCCAGATGTAAACTTGATAGGTTTCATACTAAAAGGCTTTGTATAGGATGGGATAAGTAACAAAGAACTGGATATTCAATTCGTCAACCCAGTGACGTAAAATAAAGTTCCTGATGAAAAGTAACACAATTAAGTTGCCGAAACGTCGACAAATAGAATAGACTGGTTCTTTTGTTACTTATCCCACTTTTACAGAAGGCCTTTTAGTAAGGAAACCTTCATTAAGTTTAAAATTAAAAAGTAACATCAAGAAATTACCTAGAAATGAAGGTACTGACATCTGCAAATGTATTCAAAGCTAATTTAAAAAAAAAACACCGCTATATAACAAACAATACAATATAGAATCATTCGAAAACGACAGCACAAATATAAGAATAGACTGGTAGAAAAAGTCATTACCAACCCAATAACAGCAAACGACCAAGTTGATAAAACTTTGGAAAAAATAAAATCATGCATAACAGAAAGTGCAAATGAGGCATTAGGAATGAGGAAAGTGAATATAAATGGGAAAAGAAACAACAAACCGGAGTTTGCAAGTGATATAAACACATTAGTTGAACAAAAAAAGCAAGCTTACCTTAAGTACAGAAACAATAAAACGACAGGAAAATAAGAAAAATATAAAACGTCCGAAATACAGTAAATGACGCAAACAAGAACTAAAAACATCGTACTGGTAAAAATTCTCCGTTGAAATGGAAAAGGTCTGGAAAGTACTTAGAAACAAGGAAAAGGCTATAAACGAAGAAGTGCAAATAGATAGCATCACTAAAAAAGAATGGACATCCTACATGCAGAACTTATACGGAAACCAAAATGACAATAAAGTAGACACGCCTATAGAGGAAAACCCGGATGGAACGCAGAACGGAGAGAATATAACACAAGAAGAAACACATGAAGCAATAACAAAACTAAAAAACAAGAACCTGACAATATTTCAAATGAAATGATCAAATACGGAGGTCCCGCATTAGAAAAAACTATAACATTGTTCCAAAAAATCATCTCAAACCAAAAAACCCCAGAAGAATGGAAAAAGAGCATTAAAAAAGGAAATAAAAATGACCCTCAGAATTACAGGCAATAACTCTATTAAATGCTACTACTAAGCTATTCACAAAAATATTAACCAACAAATTAACAAACAAATTTAAAATAAGTGAAGAACAACAAGGTTTCAGGCAAAATAAGTCAACGATCGACGCAATATTCATCATACGATAGATGATTCAAAAATCACTAGAATTCAACACAGTCATATAAATAATAAATACATAAAATACAACTACCCGACGTCCTATCAATACTTCGAAAATCATAAAATCAACTAAACAAGAATAACATAACCCGTATAAAACAGACCAAGGATTAACACAATACATGTAATGACAAGAAATCCAACAAAGAGACAGCATGAGCCCAATTCTGTTTAATATAATAATGGACAAAATCATAGAAAGTGTTACAAGAAGTAGACGGTGAATACAGAATGGGACAAAAAGCAATAAAAATATTGTGCTACGCTGATAATGCAATACTAATGGCAGAAAACGAGGACGATCTGCAACGACTATACAAATTTCAAACAACAACAGAAAATACAATATGCAGATATCAGTAGAGAAGACAGAATGAATGGTCATATCTAGGAAACCTACTAGATGCAAGTTGGCAGTACGCGATAAACCAATTCAACAAAGTATGCGCTGTAACTACCTGGGAATCGAAATATCAAGCTGCAAAAGCTTATTCCAAGAAACTCAAACACAAGCAAACAAAGCTGCAAGAATCTCTAGTTACCGGAGAAATCTCATCTGGAATAACAAGTACATGTCAACAAAAAGTAAAGTTTGTATTTATAAAACCACCGTAAGACTAGTACTAACGTACGCAGCAGAGACCCGGTCAGAGACTTCAAAAACAAAATCCTTACAGAGGGCAACATAAATGAAAACATTACGAGCAATCAAAGGATTAATCTTAAGAGACCAAGTACGAAAAGCTTACTAATAAGAGATGAAATCAAAGTACAAAATGTAGTACGGTTTACAAGAGATAGACGACGACAGTCATGTCCAAAGAATGCAGGACGATAGCTGGTCAAAATGGGCCAAAGATGAACGACCACATACAAAGAGATCTCCCAGCCGACCACCCAAAAGATGGCATGAGAGTTGGACTTTCACATCGCAATAGGCTTATCAAAACAGTATAAACAAGACATAGCCTTAACAATGAGGAGAAGAAGAAGACGAAGAAATTCACAAAGATTAGATGTCGTTGATTTGCGATTCATAAAGCCGTGTTGTCTATCATCAATTAATGGAGCAATGTGACTATTCCAACAATTAGCGGGAATAGATTCAAACAACTTGACGAAATTGGACACAATTGCTCCTTGTCTATAATTTTTAACATGTCTACGATCATCACTTTTAAATACTGGAACTACCTTTGATGATTTCCATAAATCCGGAAAAGTTGCTTTGTGTATAATTAAATTGCATAGATAGTGGGTCACTTAGACATGATGTACAATCTTTAACAAAAAACGCTGGTATATTATCGGGTCCCATTGTAGAACTTGGTTTTAACTTTTACACGCATCAAAAATATCACGATTACATATGGTGAAATTATGCATAACATTAGACATACCACAAGACTCATCACAAGCGTTCATTCGACGGACAGACGCCCTGCTTCATTTCTTCCTAAAAACGGATCCAAAGAAGTCAGCGAATGAATTGACAATGTCATCGGATGAAGTTATTTTGTTACCGTTGTGTGACATCTTGCCGGGAACCATAGAAGTTTACCTTTTAACATTAATGTATGTCCAAAGATTCTTATAGAGTAGAGGGGCCAATTCACAGAAACTAGCTTATTTACGATTTTCGTAGGACTGAAAAGGTTTATAACGACAAGTAGTATTGATGAAATTAGCGTGGTTTACTGATTACCAAAATGCATGTTGTCACTGGTGGAATGACTATCTGACGTCACAGAAATGACGCCTCTTAGTTTTAGATTTTGTCGATTTTATCCGATTTAAGCAAACTAGGTATCAAATGACAGGTAAGTAAATTCCTAAAAAAAAACGTGTAAAGCAACTTTTTCTTCTTAAATACCATCGAACTAGATTTCTTTGTATGGCCAGAGAAGGCGCTCGTACTATCGCATCCGGTTATAGCATGATAAGAGAGTAATGAAGTACTTGTATTAAGGTCCATTTTTCTTACAATTTCATAAACTGCTATAAATTTGGGTTTTTTAGATGTGCCAAATCTAATTCACACAGTAAAGGGCAATTTTTATAATAATGAATCATAGCAACACGTCCGTATTACGACTATGTACCACTAGTGTATCAAATCCGTTTAATTTGGTATCTATCCCATGAAGAACAAATTTTGTATCGGCTTCTTTATGGTTGGATTTTAAATGGTCAACATTTTTGTCGAAATTTGTGCTTACCGTTTCAGCCTCGGTAAAGCCACCAGAAGTCAAAAACTTGCTACTTGGGTTGACTTTTGTTGCGGTCCCAATTTTTAGGAATGACTGTCTCTCTATCTGTTATAGTATATTTAACCGGGACAGTTGATAGGCAAGGTTTTGACCGAGCTTCAGACTTGATGGAAATTTCATGATAACGATCAAAGAGAACATCACAGCTCGTGAAATACGTCACTGAGATCACTAAAAATCATTGCACTTTTGGGTTTACCGATAGCCTGCACTGAGAGCCTGACCATCAACCAAAGTGGCACATTTAGTAGATTCATTAGCTATAGGTAATATCTGAAATTTATTTTCTTGGTCTTGTAACTACTAGTTACCTAATAATGCTTTTGAAGATTGTCTATAGATCACTATCAATATTAAACAATTGATGGAGGTGGATGAAAACATCTCGCGCACTAGTACGTCGGTATTTATTGTAATGTCCTTAGCAGTTTTATTTGTTTGTTAGCTTTATAGTATGCAAGTGAAGAAATCAACATCTTTTTCTACTAATCGAGATGTCAAAAATTCTTCAGCCAACTTCGAACCACGGGACTGAGCAGTTAATAAGTCATTTTCAGTTTTCACCACTGAATTTGTTAACCAGTCTTGAACTCTTTTTGTCAAATACCTCTCTTTTCTGAAAAAACTCAAACAGTTTCTTAACATCCCCCTCGTCTCTTGTGAAGTTAGACAGATGGACGTCATCTTCAAAAGAATCTACACATTGTACACCAAGGAGTTTTCAACCCATATATAATAAGTGTGATCACCAACGATCACATACTATTTCCGTTTTTGTAATTCCAATTAAGCCACCGGCAATTTTATTAAGTTTGTTCACATGTTCAAGAGCCTGGTCGGGCGAACGATTTTAGCGTTCCTTTCACAACAAAGTTACCGTCGACAAATTCAATATGTATACAGTGTGTCAAAATTCGATGCTCACCATTGGTATTTTGGAAACGGTAAGAGATTACAGGGTCGGTTAAATGGAACAATATGGAGGTATTTATCTTACCTCTTCAGACCTTCTCTTGTTTTCCAAAGAAATGCGTTGCCTACTAGATATTGCAAAAAAGTGAAAATCGGCATTTTCTTTAAACTTGCGTAGAATCCACACTATTTATCCTATCAAAAATATGTAAATATAAAAGTTGTAGACATTTAGATATTGAATAATATGCGTCATTAAAATATTTTTTGCTTGCATCAGTAGCGAAATATGACCCAAAGTTGCATTTTTAAATGGAAATGATAATTTATTTTATACAGTTGAATTACTTGATTTTTTCCTTTTCAACGATATAAGGTTCGAGCTATTTATCTTGTGTACTTTAGAAGATATAAAGAAAAATCGTTTTTGAGATCTGTAGATGTATTTTAAAGCACATCACACTATCCATGATTGCAAATTTTAAGAAACAAACAACTGCACATCAAATCTGTCAATAATATTGTTACAGTAGTATCGTGTCAGAACTTGTAGTTGTTGTAGTAAGCTATTCATATTCAAAATTGATGATGCAGTTTTCAAACCATGAAAAAACGGACATGTTTGTTGTCTACATAAGATGCCATCGTAATTCAACTGCGGCAGCAAATGAATATCACAACTTATACCCCGAAAGAAGGCAACCTCACAGAACTTTGTTTTCCCGACTCGAGCAAAATCTTCGACAAGGTGGATCCTTCACCGCCATTCGTCCTACAACCTATCAAAAAGACAATGAGGATGCTGAAATAGCTGTTCTAGCCGCTGTTAATGTTGAGCCTTCCGTTTCAGTAAGAAAAATTTCGAATGACAGTGGTATGGCAAGAAGTTCAGTACATTATGTTTTAAAAGAAGAAATTTCATCCTTATAAGCCAATGATATGCCATCATATCAAAGAGAATGATTATGCTCGAAGAGTTACATTTTGTAGATGGTACCTGGATGAAGTTACAAACGATAATTCTTTTTCTAAAAAAATTCTTTGGAGCGATGAAAGTAGATTCACAAACAACGGCATTTACAATCGGCATAATTATCATTATTGGAATAATGAAAATCCGAAAATAGTTCGAGAATCGCGTTTCCAAGAACGATTCGGATTTAACGTGTGGTGCGGTATTTTGGGAAATCGTTTGATAGGTCCATTTATTTATAATCAAACGCTTAATTCGACTAGATATCTTCAACTGCTGCAAGCCGAAGTCGAAGATGCATTGGACGAGCTACCTATTCAAGAAGAAAGAAGTATTTTGTTTCAGCAAGACGGCGCCCCGGCCCATAATTCCAGGATCGTCACTGAATATTTATCAGCAAGATTTGGAAACCGTTGGATTGGAACAAACGGTCCCATACGTTGGCCTGCGCGATCACCAGATTTGTCCATACTAGATTTTTTCCTGTGGGGACACATAAAAATTTAGTATACGTTGTCAATTATGAGAACGTTAATGATTTGCAGCAGAGCGTCATGCAGGCCTTTAATTCAGTTAGCGTCCGTCAATTAATGAATTGCCGAATAAATATTGAAAAACGCTATACAAAATGTTTAGAAGTCAATGGCCGCACTATTGAGAATCTTTTATAGGAAAACTCATTCGTTTTACGATGTTATCCACCGTTATGTTTTGTTATTATTGCTTACAACTTGGTAACATTATAAATCTGCCTCAAAAATGATTTTTCTTTATATCTTCTAAAGTACACAAGATAAATAGCTCGAACCTTATATCGTTGAAAAGGAAAAAAATCAAGTAATTCAACTGTATAAAAATAAATTATCATTTCCATTTAAAAAATGCAACTTTGGGTCATATTTCGCTACTGATGCAAGCAAAAAATATTTTAATGACGCATATTATTCAATATCTAAATGTCTACAACTTTTATATTTACATATTTTTGATAGGATAAATAGTGTGGATTCTACGCAAGTTTAAAGAAAATGCCGATTTTCACTTTTTTGCAATATCTAGTAGGCAAAGCATTTCTTTGGAAAAACAAGAGAAGGTCTGAAGAGGTAAGATAAATACCTCCATATTGTTCCATTTAACCGACCCTGTAACTCTTACCGTTTCCAAAATACCAATGGTGAGCATCGAATTTTGGACACACTGTATACTTCGTTAGCTATATCTGATAAAACTTGAATGTCCGCAAGATACACGGTACCCCAGCGTGCATAATTTGTTTGGTCGTAGACGAAAAACCAAGGCAACATTTGGGATATAGCTTCAAGATGAAGAATCCAGTCTCCTTCACGTTCACCCCGTACGAACTTCAGAACCAACTCTTCTAAATCCAAATATGAACGCCAAAATTTGTACAGCTTGTTATTATCAACAGCAGATGATCGTTGTTGGAATCTATTTTTTACACGTTTAATGTTTGTATTGCTAGTAAATAAGGCATAACAATTTATGTGCCATTTGATTTGATTTTGTACGTCTTCATCTGTGACAGATCCTAGAAAAATAAAGTGAAGAGTGAAGTGAAATTAACCTACGTACAACCTAGTGGCGTTTTTTTTACACTGACATATTATACAAGAATTCCAATCAATTGTTTTATTTCTTTGACGTAATGGTAAACTAATATCACTACTTAAATACATGACTTGCTGTTAAAATAGAAAACGATTAGACAAACGCACGTACATTCACATCAACAGTATAATCACGACTGGAACTAGAGTATAAGTAAATCGACCTCTGGCGGACGAGAGCTGTTGTAATTAGTCATAATTTCGTTATTTTTATAGAAATTTTAAAAATTCAAAGTTTGAAATACACTTTAACAATGTACCTAATTATTTACTGCCCAAGTTATGGTCTCATTTATATATTAATTGGTTACATTACACATCAAATGTATTGTGTTTAGAAAAAAAAAACACTTGAAAACCTTATTTTTTAAAATACTTTTTTAAATGTAATACTTATCTACAATAAAAGTTGCTTTGCACATTTTGTTAGGAATTTACTTAGCTGTCTTTTTATACCTAGTTTGCTCAAATCGGATAAATGGATATCGAAATAATCGACGAAATCTAATACTAAGAGCTCCATCTTTATGTCGTCATAGATATACATTCCACCAATATATTATTATTATTATTATTATTATTATTATTATTATTATTATTATTATTATTATTATTATTATTATTATTATTATTATTATTATTATTATTATTATTATTATTATATTTTACGTTCTTATTTACCTTCTATAATGTTTACACACTTAATTAATATTTTTACATGTTTAGGATTTAGTGGTTTTCCTAAACCTTGAAGTAAATGCTTTGCCAAGACGAACCAATCCACTATTGCACACGTTTTCGTCACCACACTATACAGGTTTATACTGATCTTGTGGGGCGCCATACATAACACATACATTACAATACAATATTTGTATAATGTACCATACGAATAAATAAATAAATAAATTCCACCATTTTAAAAAGCGACAACATGTATTTTGACAATCAGTGGATCACGCTGATTCCGAGGATACAAATTGTCGGTATAAACCTTTTCAGTCCTACGACAATTACTATTCTTCAATTTGGCCTCCCTACGAATAGGGTTTGTCTTAATAGTACTTTCAGCAGATTGCATGAAGTTTACAAATTCACGTTTAATATTAGACTTGATTTTTGTTATTTTTATGGCAACGTTTCGCACATTGGAAGAACTAAGGACCTTTTTGGGCATATATGTATTAAGTAAGCTATGCAATTTACCATAAAAATACTGGCCGGCATCATTAACATCATTTTATAGCGTTGATCTCAGACCAAAGTACCGGAGACATTAGAAGTATTTTTTTTTAAATTGGTAAAAAAATGACCTCAATTGATAACAAATTGTTAGAAATATATATCCATCATCTTGAAACAAACTATACGTTATGAATTTATTGCAAAAATGTGGATCTCAATTAAACGTTGAGAATACGAAGGCAAAATTATGTGAAATTGCAATTGAGGACTTACACAAAAATATTGCGTAATTTGTACGCATATAAATAACAAACATATTCATTATACTATTTTTAAAAAATAATTAGTTCCAAAGAGCGCAACAAATTTGTTGTTTGTTGTTAATTTTGACATTTTTTAAAATAATCTAGGCAATGGGAGAGCTAAAAGTTCTAGCTTAATAATAATGCTGGTGCAACTAATTAGCAAATAAGTATCCATAGTTCCTTCTTATGTTGATGAAAGGAAGAGGGGGGTGTATTTACATGTTTTCGTTGTGTGTATAACAACAAACTTCAGAAGAGGTGATAATTTAGTACCACTCCGTAATCATTTATTAAAAACACTTTTTGCCAAAAATATATTAAATGTGAAACGTAATTAATTTAAATGAACCAAAAATAATAGTGTTTAAAATGCTTTGTCAATGTCGGAGTATATGAGCAGGCCAAAGATCAAGAGTCGTAAAAGTTGCTGATTAAAAAAAGTCTCATACTTAATTTTATAAAAATTTTACACTGCAAAAGTTAACAAAACAACAATTAATTATATGGCATAAATGACATTATGTAAATTCCTGGAAAGTTTTATTTTAAGTCAATAATTAACAGCTATTATGTTAGTGTATGAACAAATCATTACCACCACTAACTTTGAATGGATTTATCTATGATTGAAACTATTGCTGATTCAGATGTAGTATTTGAGTCATTTACAAAATTTAATTAAAGTGCTAAAAAAGTAGAATAAAATAACAGTTTTAATATGAAATATTGAATTTTTAATATAATTCCATGAATACGAGATGGTCAGGTAAGTGTTAACATGATGTTAATTGACGAAAGTGAAACTTCAGAAAATTTTATCCAAAAAAAAATTATTTGTTTATTAATTTAATACCGAACTCGAACTAATCAAAAGTTCGTAAAATTATTTAAAGAAAAAGTTCCACATTTTTAGGATTACATTCTACTGATCTTTTTTTGATTCTTAATACCAGCACCGGTTGTGGAAACGGTATTAACATAAATAGCATTTTAATGTGGATGTGAGATTTAATTCATAATAAAATATAAATAAAAATATATTTAAACATGTTATCTACGCAAAACGACTCTAATTAACAAAAACATTTCTACCGTAAGGTCCGAAAATTATGTTGAGATGACGAAGTGTTGTTAATTATATAAACTGATGAATAATGAATTATGTTTGTTTCGTTTCTCTTTAGCATTGCAATTGAGGTTTAACGTTAAAAAGCGGGTTAGTAATTCACAAAATAATTAAAATGTATTTTCTTCCAAACTACATACTATAATAATATACACATATCCACGCTGGGTACGTCAGTTTCCATCTGAATTTTTAGACAAATTTTGTTTTAAATGAAATCCAACAACCCACATACTATAAAACGGTTAATAGCAACCACAATATTATTAATTATAACGTGAAACCCAACAACAACTAATTAACAGAATGCATTAAAATATTTTACTTGCCTTAGTATAAAAATTCTTATTTTACGTCAAGAGGAACTAAAATTAATTTATTAATTAAATAAACTCCAAAATGTCTTCAGAATTTACATAATTATTTAATTAAAAAAATAAAATTTATGATCTAATTATAATTGAAAACATGCATTTGAAATAGTTAGCAAATTATTGTCAGATTTGAATAAATAAAATATCCCAGTGATGTGTTTATTTAAATTTAAACTTGATACTCTACGACTTTATATATTGGAATAAAGTATGTTATACGGAATTATGCATATGCAATAAATAACTCAAGAGGTATTCTGAAAATTTGCGATATTACCGCAAAAATTAATTATAAAAATGAATATGTAAAAATTGTTGTCACTTAGTCCGTAATAAAACGCCCACGTGGTAAAAAGAATCTTGAAAATATCATTTTAAATTACAGTTTATATTTTTATTATGAATCACATATAAATTACAAATGTCGGCACAGTATGTAGTCGTTTATCATTTTGTTTATTATTTTAAACATTATGTAAGATTTTGAATCTAATATTCCTTCCCACGAAATGTGTCTTTCAAGGTTTATTTTAAGCGTTAATTGCATTAATTTACAATTCCGTCATGATGTAAAATATTAAACAAATATAATATATTACTTGTGGTATCCATATACGGAAAATATCACTAACATGCTTGTCAAAAGTGATTAAATTAGTTAGTAAATGTTGTTATACAATCCATAAATGTTTGTTATATTACAAATTACAAAAACGAAGAATATTTATTAATCACACAACCTAATGTTATAACGGTTTTGTTAATTTAAGGAATTATGTAGATCTATTTTTTTGCTTGGTTGTAACTAATAATTTTGCTTATTATATATTTTTTTATACGTAAATAAAACTATTGCAAATAAAGTAAGTCGTACTTAAATAAGAGCCGGTGTTCATAATTAATTATATTTAATGAAATTGTTTGTTTTGCTGTCGGCTTTCTGAATGAATTATAGAATTTATATCAAATTACATTAACGTTACAGAAGAATTCTCGAAATAAATTGGAACTCATAGTTCATAGGTTTAATTATAAAAAATTTCGATATTGTTATTAAAAAATTAATTTCTATCGTCTTAACCTGGTAGTATTAAGTTAGCCCAATCAATGTAAGTACACATTTGGGTCGAATAAAATTAAGGAATCTATGAAATTCTGAATTTAAGTAGTTAAATAAGTATTCTATCAGATTAAAAAAATTTCATTAAGTGATATGACCTGTGATTCAAAAAAATTGCAAGTTTTTAATTGTTTAAATTTAAACTTCTTTAAATAAAAAAAAATATGAAAAAAAGTTTCAAACAAAAGCTGTAGTTTAAGATCTTACCTATAACTTTTATATCGTAATTTGTAACAAAAATACATCCGATGTTCAAAAAAGTATTTTTTGATTACTGCGCATGATTTTTCAATTATTCACTCTTTGATTAATAATATCAGATAGAAATATAGTACTGATAATTTCTAAATCAACATTATTTATTATAGAAATTCAAAATTTTTAGTGAATAAAGATTTGTAGTATTTTTCATAGCTAAAATTAATTTTGAAGTTAAGCTTTGTAGGTTATTTCTGCAAATTTTAATAATTAATAAAATGACTATTTCGTTTGCAAACTTTTTTTTTCTAATACCTACTTTCTTATTAAAACCAAACCGGACTCGATTACATTGGGGGAAAAATATTAACCTATCAATTTAGAATTGTTTCAACACTTCGTTGAAACGTAAAATTTTTAAATTTAAAATACGTATTTTCAATAATATTTGACATATCTCTATAAAAATTCAACGCAACATACTTCAAAGTCTATATTTTTGAATGATTATTTTGTTTTACAAATCTTCATTATTAAATTTAAATAGTATATTATTTTAATGCACAGGTGCAAAACGCGTCTTATTTTAATAAAATGCCAATATTTTTTACGCTAAATATGAACTCTTAAAAACTAAGAATTTTACGAGAAATAGCAAAGACATAAAAAGTTGCAATTTAAATCCGTCTTTTTAAATAATATTTTTAAGTAGGAAAATGTAGACGCATTAAAAAGTTCTGAGGCAAAATATTATGAGGGTTAATTTTTTCACCCCCTTGTATAAACTTTGCAGGGTTACAAAAACCGCCAAAAAATGTCACTTTATTGGCATCAATTAACTGCCAAATTTCATTCTTCTAACTTCTTCCATAGTGGACATATTAAATAAAAACTGTTTTTTTCCTAACTTTAAGGGGCTGTAACTTGGAGGGAAGTGGTTTTAAACAAAACTTTATATGAAAGTCCCCCCTTAATTTTTTTGAAAAATTACCCTGTTGAATATTTTGCATCAATTTAGAAACACCCTGTATATCGTGCGAACGTTTATTCTGGAATAATTGATATGCATAAGTTCCAGATCGGTTACTACGAAAATCGTCAGACAGATCAATTTTGTTTTTTTAAAGAGCATATTTTCAGTAGTTAAAATTAATTGCTCCACATTTTATGAAATAAGATGGGGAGTAACCGTCCGTCCGTATGTAAACAATAATCCAAGCAAACCGGCCGTCCGATTTTAATGAAACTTTGTACAAAAACCTTATTTATATTTCCGAAGATCTGATTAGGTTTTTGGCATAATCTATGTATTCAAAAGAGCCGTTAACCTACACAGATTTTCGAATTTTTGAAATATTTAGAAAAATATTCATTTTAAATATTTTTGTTTCAAATAAAAGTTGTTGTATAATTTAATTATACACAACTTTTGTTTAAATTATTTTTTAATCCGATAAGTAATTACTGAGATATAACAATCACGTGACACTAATTATTGTAACAATATCTCCACCAATGTCTATTTTACAAAAAAAGTTGAGGAAATAAAGATGTTGGAAATTCTATTATCTATAGCTTTCGTTTGAACCATTTTTTTTCTAAAACGCAATATTATTTTCGGTTAAATGAGCAATGTGGAGTTCTGCGGTAAACGTTTGTTGTTTATTCTTTATTATCTACTTTTTGTAATGACGTCATCGATTATTTTTTTTAAATGACATTACCTACATTTTTTTGCAGTTTTGAGTAGATTTAAAGCATTTAGACTAATCGGAAATTAGAGCTATTTTACAAGTATTTTGGAAAAAAGTGATAAAAATCGCTTCTAAGTCATTTTGACAGTGGCAACAATCTTTTATTACAAATAAAGAACCATTTTCTTCAAGGTAAAGCTAAAAGAAATGATCGTTACCAACTGATAAACATTTTTTTATTTCTTGTTTCAAAAAACTTCGTTTTTGTTTGCTTCAAAATTAATATCTCGGGAACAGTCAACATCAATGTCAAAAATGACACATGTTGGAACTCAGAATGCTACTTCTAGCCAAAAGAGGAAATAAATTAGGTAGTGCTAAGTAGAAAGGGTAAAAAAAATTAATCTGAATTGTGAAGACCATAGGATTGCTCTAATTGTTTTATAAAAGTTTTGTCAAAATAATGTCCATGCAAAAAGAACCTTTACTGCACCTGTTCAATTAGATCTATTAAAAAATCTTTACCTTTGTAACAAATGAAGATATTTAAAAATTAAGATAAAAGTTGTAGCTTATGATCTTAGGTACAACTTTTTGTTGGATTTTGCATTCTTATTTTTTTACAAGTTATATTAAAAAATATAAAAGCGCCTAACCACAGGTCACTTTGGGTAGAGAAAGTTTGCTTCATTAATAGTACTATATTTCTAAATACCAAATAGTATTCATTCCTTAATTTTTTTCTAGATTTTGAGAATATTTTGTGTATTGCATTAAGTATGATATTTTGAATGAGCAGCTCGCATCGTCACATTATTGCACGAGGCGATAACCGAGAGCAATTAGACGATGCAAGCAGCAAACTGCAAATTATGGCTTTAGAAATGCATACAAAGTTACCTCAAAAATCCAAAGAAAAACGGCATAAAGTTAAATTGTAAATTGTAAAATTTTGCATTTTTATGTAATATAGTAACTATTAATAATAGTGTAAAGTTCTCTTCCGTGTGCAAACGTAAAAAATTCGATTTTTTTGTGGGGAGGGGGCGGGCTAAGGCCACCGAGTTCCATATATTTAAGACGATATAATTGTTATTGCAATTTCTTTCACAGTGAAAAAAAAATTGCACTTAACAAATTAGGAAAATTATTAAAATTGTAATAATCTGTAGAAATCTGTAGAATGTAAGTTGGCTGTGAACTTTTCAACATTGCGAAAAAAGCACACCAACAGTAGTCAGTATTAATTGCATAATTACGAGCGGCACCTTCACCTTTTTTGAGGCTCATTAGTGTAGGGTAGCTCGAACGCAGGAAGTATAACTGGGAATAACTATTTTTTTTTCTTATAAACTACTCATCACGGATGCGTTTCTACCACCACATTATCTTTTATTTTTGATTATAGTATATTAAAAACTGGTTTAATCAAATGTGATGCATAATTCCACATAATATTCGAAACTGTTGTTTGTCATGAACCATATAGATTACACAGACAACAAATAATACGCATTAATTACTTTTGATCACATAAATATTAAGATTATTATCTTCCGGGTTGAGCCATGTTCGTCCTTCTTTCCTACGTTCTCTGCTTGACGTTTCGCTAACCATGCTGTTAGCTTCTTCAGAAGATACTCTAAAGACTGATGTTGTTGTCTTCTGCTCCTCGTTATATACCTGATGTCGATCAGTGACGGGTGGTTGGTTTTCGATGGTTGGTTGATCTTCTGTTTGGTATCGACATTTGTTTTTCTTTGTTTTTGTGAAGAGTTAGTTCCACGTGTTGCTTAATCGGTAACCATCTTCTCGATTGAAGTTGTTTTGTTTTTCATAATTTTGTTAGGATTCTCTGATTATCCTTGGATAGTAGTACCAGTCGACGATACACATAACATCATAAAACAACTGTGCACAACCCATGGGTTAAGAGAAGACATACCAGAGCTAGCAAGAATATGTCTGAATACAACTTACTTTCTATGGAACGGAGATTTCTACGAACAAAAATCAGGTGCAGCCATGGGATCACCATTATCACCGGTTATTGCGAATATCTTTATGGAAGCATTCGAGCAAGAAGCCATTCAATCCAGCGAACAGAAACCGAAATGCTGGTTCAGATACGTGGACGATACCTTTGTCATATGGCCTCATGGGAAAGAAGCACTTACTGTATTTCTTAACCACCTCAACACTCAGCACGAAAAGATCAAGTTTACCATGGAGACAGAAGAGAATAAGGAGCTTCCCTTCCTGGATGTTCTAGTGAAACGAGGGATAACAACAAGTTGGCTCATAGTGTATATCGTAAAAAGACACACACCGACCGATACCTCCATGCCACATCACACCATCATCCACAGCAGAAGCGGTCTCTAATCAAAACTTTATTGCATAGAGCTAACAAGATTCCTGACGAGGTTCACAAGGCAGAAGAACTTCGACACGTCCAACAAGCCCTAATGAAGAACGGCTATACCAGAAAAGAAATAAGAGCCGCCTGTCGCAGGAAATCCGAAAAAGAGAAGGAACAGGTCACCACCTACGCTCGTTTGCCATTCATTGCTGGAGTAACTGACAAATTAAGAAAATCATTGGAGAAGAAGAATATCGGTGTCAGGTTTGGAACGGTTAGAAAATCCAGCAACTACTACCTTCTAATAAAGATAACCTGCCGAAACTCTCAACAAAAGGGGTCTACCAAATTGATTGTTCATGTGGAAAGGTCTACATTGGTCAAACCGGACGCAACATAAAATGTAGATTAAAAGAACATCACCGAGACGCCAAGTCCAGAGCGGTAGATAAATCAGCAATCGCAGAACATCTACACGAAAAGGAAAACACATCATCAACTTCGAGGAAGCTAAAGTTCTATCAAGGACTAACAACTACTATCCAAGGATAATCAGAGAATCCTTAGAAATTATGAAAAATAAAACAACTTCAATCGAGAAGATGGTTACCGATTAAGCAACACGTGGAAACTAACTCTTCACAAAAACAAAGAAAACAAAATTGTCGATACCAAACAGAAGATCAACCAACCATCGAAAACCAACCACCCGTCACTGATCGACATCAACCAACCGTAACGGAACATAGGTATATAAAGAGGAACAGAAGACAACAACGTCAATCTTTAGAGTAACTTCTGAAGAAGCTAACAGCATGGTTAGCGAAACGTCAAGCAGAGAACGTAGGAAAGAAGGACGAACACGGCTCAACCCGGAAGATAATAATCTTAGTGACAACAGCCGCGAAAGCTTACATTCATACAAATAAATATTGTTGTATTTTGATGTAAATACTTTGCAAAATCAATTCTAGGTTAATATTTAAACTTTAAAGTATTTTTTTTCGGTCCCCAACATTTTTGAATGTAATAAGTTTCCTTATTTGATTACAAGTGTCTCAAAAAGTACAGTATGTGTAGAAAAGTCTCAAATTTATACACACTTGTAAAAGCAACTAAACAAGGTGTGAAATTATTTACACCATCCTGAATTTTGCAAACATAATGAACCATTTTTGCATTCATACCAAAATTAACACTATCATTACAATAATTGCAATTAAATTAACAGGTAGCAACAAGACATGACGGAAATTTTTGAAAAACAATGCATATAATAGCAACCCATTAAAAATACGAAAAAAAAACAAATTATGTTGGTGTTGAAGGAAGCAGAAGAAACAAATTTATTTGCTTTTCAATTATGAATTATTCATCTACACCTTACACTTTACGTACATATTTAATGAACTCTTTCAAGCTGACCTAAATTTTGTAGATTTTCTATACTTATTTGTTTGTTGTTTATTTCTGCCTATTATCGTTAGAAAAAGTAAATAAGGATGCGTAAGTCCTTACAATTTTAATAGCCGTATGATCAAAAGGAATAAGATCAATGTAGATTGTTTATTCACGTATAAGACTCCATTTGTAACTTTTGTATAAAATATGAAGAAAAACGAAATGTAGTTGTTTTCTCTAAAAGATATAATTTGGTTAAGAATACCACTAATATAATACTTAAAATCAACAAAAAAATATTCAGTTTATCCCGAAATTAATTAAGATCCTAAAATAATATGAATAATCCTACCTTGCCAATTTATCCTGTATATTCTTTCTATAACACACGCCCGCAAACACTAAAAATTGGAATTGTTGTTTTCGCGACGCATACCCGTAATAAACTAATCCGAATTAAATTTATCGAAACTATTTTGTTATCTGAACTCTACAGACAATTGATAATATAGTCAAGGTAGAAAACTTTGCATACGTGCATAAATAAAACAATTAACTATCATATCATTCCTCTTACGTGCTTATCTGTGAGGTGACTCATATTAGAATAATTTTTTATTGAAAAATTTAGTAAATGTTTAATAAAGATCAAATAGCACATTTAACAAAATTATTTATTTATTTGTTTTAAGATTTACAGAGTTTCCTCCTTTACAAACCTATTAACAATATGTATTAATACAAAATAAATTACAATGTATACAACTAATTTTTTTACAATAATTGTAATAGGTTCTTAAAATAATAATGGGAGAAAAAATAAAATTAAAATTTTAAATGCTTATTGAATGATTATGTATACTATAATTTATTACTTACTACCATAAATTAAACAGAAAATAAGTAAGAATATTAAAAATATACAACTTTTAAATAAAAAAATAATATAAAAAAGAAAAAAAAAAAATTATAAAGATTAACCCACATATTACTAGGAGATGCGAGAGGAGATATTAATGTTCAAGCGCTCTATAACATTTTTTAACAAAAGATGGTAATGTGTCCATAAAAATATCTATTGTCGGATCTATATTTAAAATTTTATTTGCAATGCGAAATGTTCTATTAAACTAAAATTTTTCAAATAGGACGGTCCTGGATCTACTCATATTAAACCGCATGGTACGACAGTTATTTCTTGATCTCTGTGTTAGTGCTCTTATATAAATATTATTTACTAACCCCGCAACATTTATTTTGTAATTAATATTTTTGTACATAATCACTAATGCAGCAACATCTATTCTGGTTTTTAATTTATATATTTCAAATGTTTCTCTTAAACTTTGAGTTGAATAACCTAACGGACAAGTTCTATTAAATTTTTTGTAGTATATATATATATATATATATATATATATATATATATATATATATATATATCTAAGGAATTTGTTTTGGATAACTTCAATTGCATGTACAAAAGCTTGTTGATATGGGTACCATATTACAGCACAACACTCAATTTTACTTCTCACGAGTGTATAATATAAATTTTTAATAAGGTCAGTATCTGTAAAACATTGAGTATTTCTTATTACAAAGCCCAGCATCCTGTTCGCAGTATTTACTAAGATACCTATGTGTATTTTAAAATTCAACTTATTGTCTATATAAATACAAAGATCTTTTGTTTCTACTACTCGTGCTAATGTCTCTTTATTTATAGAAAATTAAAAACGGGACAATGCAGTTGTATAGTTATTATCATAAACTTAAAGTTTTTAACGTTTAGTTCTAATCTATTTATTTTACATCAATTAGCAATTGCATTTAAGTCTTGTTGAATAAGATAGTTATCTCTGGAGCTTCTGACTTCCATATACAATTTTACATCGTCTGCAAACATTAAGCATTTTGCGTGTTTTATTACTAGGGGCAAATCATTTATCATTATAGTCTGTATACTATTGGCGCGGAGTAATAAATCATAATTGCTTGAAATAATTCTTTATTTGCTTGTGAAAGCGGTACTTCTACGGTTAAGTAAAAACCAATAAATTCTAACCAAAATACGATCATTGTGCCGCTCTTGCAGCATATCGACCCATATAGGGTCTGAGAACAATAGTTTAATCTGTGTAAACACGTTGCCACCAGCCCAGGTACTGACGAAACGAGAATCATAGCCGTAGATGAGGGTATTATACCAAGATACAAAAATAATGGTATATAATACGTAAGAAGTAAAATCTACTATACAAATAAAATAAATAACATATAACCACATAATAATTCATATCAAGGTAGATTTTACTATTATAATATATTTACCTACTAAAAATATGATTTTCCAAACGTATCAGGTACCTACGCCACTGCAATACGGGATATTCAATAATTCTGACAGGTTTATTACTCCGCGCCAATAGTATACTGAGTATAGTAGAAATAACAAGGGCTCTAGATTGCTACCAAACCCTGTAGCTACCAAAAAATAAAGGTTCCCACATTTTCTGCCTAGTCGATGAATGGGACAAATTACAACCGACATTATTTGAATGTAGGTAAAACTCTACAATTCCACAGTAATCCTTGACAATTGTTTAAAGGCGATAGTTTTGAGGGTTGAGTATGTATGATCCCAAAACTTTGGATAGCGGTTCATAGTTAGTTAGGAATTTTTAAGGACAAGTACCCAAGCATGTTGCAAACATTGTTTCGGAATCAGGAAGCCAAAGGGCATTGTAATATGAAAACAAATTTTTACAATTCACTATAGTTTATGATGGATGGTTGCCGTAGGGTTTGTTTTATGAGTATCTTAATATACTTGGCTAAGTATCAACTTGAAATACTTGAAAACGATAAGTTTGAATCAATAGTTTTTACTGCAGTAATTGACTAAGGATTGTTAAAGTTACTTCTGGTTATCTCTCCAATCACCAACTAGATATAGAGCTTTATTTGTCGGCAAAGATTGTTGCGATTGTTGCTAGTTATATTGACCAAGTGTGCAGCATAAAAATTGAATGCAGTGGCATATACAAATAGTAAGATAAAAAAAGATATTTTTTATTTTACCTTGTTCTACTACGGTTCTTTTACCTCACACTGGAATGCCTAGCTGCAAGGACGAGGACAAATAAACATCACTGAAGTTTTCCTGTACTACCGTAGTTGTACAACCACAAAAACCCAAAAGTTAACAACAATTTCAGTTGCAGCTAGTAAAGGATGAAATTAGGCCAAATTTGGAACTATGGAATTATTGATTTCCTCAGGATTTAGATGTTAGTAGCAGTCAACTTGATGTTTTCTGGAGTAGACGATATACCATTTGAACAAGTTTAGAACAGTTTGAGCACAAAATAGATAGTGGTAATGGACAACAGTGATGTTCATAGTTTTAATAATTGAGCATCCATGATGTCACAATATACGAGGTGTGTTCAGAAAATAACGAAAATTTTCAGATTTTGCGGGTTTGGAAAGTCCAATTGGCAAAATTATTTTTATTATGTTAGTATACATGCCCCTGAAGAATGACAAAATTTGCAGCTGAATTCATTGCTTACTTTGTCTGTGGCAGTCGCTAAGGTTAAACGTGTTTTTATGAGCTCGGCGATTTTCGTTTGTTACAACAAATGGATGAAAGAATTTGTATCAAATTTTGCGTAAAAAATGAAATAAAGTGTAACAAAGTGTGTGAAATGCTAACAAAGGCCTACGGTGAGTCTGTTATGAGTAAAATGAGTAGTATAAGCGTTTTCAAGATGGCCGTAAAGACGTTGAAGATGACAAACGCCCCGGACGCCCCAGAACTTCAACAACCACAGAAAACGTGGAAAAAGTGAAAGCAATGGTTATAAATGATCGCCGATTCACAATCAGAAAAATTGCTGATGATGTTGGCATATCGATTGGCTCATGCCATGAAATTTTTTCTAATGTTGTAGGTATGAAACGCGTGGCGGCAAAATTAGTTCAAAAATTGTTAAATTTTGAACAAACGCAGCGTCAAATGGAAGTTGCTCAGGAGTCATTAAATAAAGTTAATACCGATGCAGAATTACTGAAACGTGTTATAATAGGTGACGAAACATGGGTTTACGGATATGACGCCGAAACTAAGGCTCAATCGCCAAGACCGAAAAGGATCGACAAGTGCGGTCGAACGTTAAGGTTATGTTTACTGTGTTCTTTGATTTTAATGGCATAGTGCATCATAAATTTTTGCCACTAGTTCAAACGGTCAATATGGAGTACTACCTAGAAGTTCAACGCCGTTTGCCTGAAGCAATCCGAAAAAAACACCCGGATTTGTGGAAAAACAATTCATGGGTTTTGCACCATATTCGCCAGACATGGCTCCGTGTGACTTTTCCTATTTCCAAAAATAAAGAGAACCTTAAAGAGTCGTCGTTTTACAAGCACAGATGACATTAAAAACGCATCGCTGAAAGAGCTAAAGGCTATCCCAAAAATCAAGTTTGAGAAGTGTTTCGACGGTTGGAAGAAGCGCTGACACAAGTGCATAATATCTAATGGAGACTATTTTGACGGCAACAACATTAATGTAGACAAATAAATAAATATTTTTTTCAAAAAATGAAAATTTCCGTTATTTTTTGAACACACCTCGTATGTGAAGTTATCCTTAGATCCACCTTTGGATGATAAGTTACAAAATGTGAGCATAAGTTTCAGAAAAATTCGTATTATAAAATTTAATATTACACTGCTTCAATGATTGAGTCTTTTAAGATAATACAATTTATTATAAATCTAATACTAACAAATTTAAATTTCAGTTTGACTTTTTACGTCTCTGTTTAGACGTAAAAATACAATCGCGCCATAGTAGAAGGATAACTATAGTTTCTAAACCAAATATAATGTCATCAATGTCATATTTTTTCCGTAAGTCTAGTTTGAAAATTATGATTGAGGAAAGTATTCTTCACAAATTTGACAACATTGAACCTAAATGACCAAATAAAAAGAAACTATATAATGCAGAAGAGCTCTTGTTCCATTTTCAATGGAGAACCGCCCTCTAAATACTTAAACATTGTAAATAAATACTCTTCTAGGTAAAAACCCAAGAGATAATTCGAGTGCAACCTGAATCTATACTTAATGTAAGAGGACTATTTTTAAGATTTTCTCTAACCTTATGGACCCATTCATAATGTTTTGCAGCTTACCAACAATGATCAAGTATAGTAATGACTGAGCACAAACTTGGACGTATCGGTATTGTCCACTTTGTTATTTGGACATAACACCCAACTAGAAGCATATCCACTTTAATACTTTGACGGAATGCCCAACCTAGAAACAGATAGGAATCACAAAGTACTTTTTGAGAGTTGTCAACGGTTAACAGTTTTCAAAACATATTGTTAGAGAAGCCATCGGCATCCACAAACATCCAGAAAACTTCAACAGCTAGGAAGCAATCCTGAGGCTCTATGCTTCTAAAATCCGATTTTCAAAAATATATAAACGGCATCTTAGGAAGATCCGTAATTGGTCGACGCGCTGCAAGGCCCATCTCCTCAGAATCAGTATAAATGCAAGTTTCGAAATAAAAATCATCAGTTCACATCCAACTTCGGAAATGACAGACCTTTAAAAAAGCTTACCACTTAGCGAAATGTTAGCAAAAAATTCTAATCAAAATCAACTTTTAGACGAAATCTAGACTAAATTGGCTATATGAACAATTTAACAAAGTGAGCGATGTGACTAATTTAGAACTGTGTATCAAAGTACCCCAAACACAAAATATTTTTTAATTGGTTCTGGATTTGGGACTTCTTCTAGGTGCAGGTGAAAGTACTCAACTTGTTGAAATTGTGGACGTTTGCCCTCCGCGTGAGAGCTTTATCAAAGCACGGAAATTTAACATCAGGGATACTTAGATGAAGTCATAAAAATTAAACACTGTTGAAAACATCGAACGTATATGAATCTTAATAAGTTTATTTTAAGTATCACACACAACACAATATATACATTAAGAACATCAGAGGATATTGATCATAGACTCGGAAATAGAAAATTTCCTGCATAGTAAAACAGCATTGTAGGTGACGGTTGTTGGTCAAAACGATCATATAAAAAAATTACACTTATCATCTCTAGTAGTGGTCATCGATGGTTAGAAAAATTAAATAAAATTACTTCTCGACATAAATTCTGCAAAAACCGTAAAGACAGTTTATCTGGATTTATACCCAAGAGTTTAGTTGAAAGTTTTCAAAATAACAAAGCTATGGGCTGCGTTAAGCATTCAAAATTATTGCTAATACTGACTCTAGCACGTAAACAAATATTTAAAAATTTAGTATCAATTGTAACAACCAGAATTATTATTTTTATTATCATTACTATTATTATTAAGAGTATTGTTTACAAAACTCTATTGTAATCAATATTTTTCCAGTGGTAATATTACTTAGACAGTGTTAATGTAAGGGCGTTGTTTCAGATTGTCGCTTCTAGCACTTTACAGAAGGAGGAGGAAAAACTTCTTACGTCCAAGTATATTTGTCTGATTAAATGAAGTTGTTTCATAATTAAATTGATAACTTGTTAAAAATAAAAAATGCGATGCCATTGTTCTGATTTTATTTGTGTTGGTCTTCTTTCCCGCCACTACTTGCCAAGTACTATAATTTAAAGCTGTAAACTTACAATTTACAAACTAATCTGTTTCTCAAATAAATATGAACTTTGTAAACTATATTCAGTTGAATCTCGCATTAGTAACAAAAGTGTGAGAAAATTTTATAGCCGCTTTAGTGAGGGTAAAAGCAATAAGAAAAAGCCTTTTCTGATTTATTCCAATTTTCTCACAATTGCACTAATCAAATCAGAAAAACAATTGACACATTAGGTTAACAAGATATTCAACAAATTAACATTTTTTTAAATGGAAGACCTTGTATATTTTTACATATTTTAAAAGAAAATATAATTTTAAGTCGAAAATGTTTAATACTTTACTCCCATTAAATTGAAGTTAAACCAAGTACAATCACTTAAAGTTTTTAAGATTATTCTTAGTTCTTATAAAAGATAGGTGACTGATACCTTAAATAAAATTTTCCCATTTAGAAAAATGTGGTATATTAGAAGCTATATAGTTTGTAAAAAAAATTCTCAGCGCGTTCTTCAACATTATGGAGAATTGTTTTCTAAAAGAAATTTGCGTAATATATCGTATCACCAATAATAACAAAGTTAGCAATAGTGCCGACTTCACTTTGAACACACCGTATAAAAAAAAGTTTGCGTGCCATTCTTTTGTGTTCCCTTAAACAGGGTGTGCGTATAATATATTTAAGGGATAATGAATGTGTACAACACAACAAAAATATTTTTGGTATATTTAATATTAACAAGAACAAGAGGGTGGTACAAATAGTATATTAAAGAACTAGTTTCATAAGACGCATTTTATAAGACGAAGGTTTTCGAAAGTACGAGTTGCTAAAATGCCTTCTGAAACAAATTCTGTATACTATTTTTTCTATTTTGGGTTTTTCAGAGTGATTTTAAAATAAAATTTCGCGAGGAATTTTGAAATATAATTGCTAGGATGGCAATATTTTAATTAAACTTTGGTTTACATGCTAGTTTAATAATATTATTTGTGCTCTATAAGAGCCCTTCTAGGTGGAGGTGAGAATAATAATCAACTCAGTGAGTTGCAATCGCCGACGTTTCGCCCTCCGTTGTGGGGCTTTATCAGGCTGGTTTACAAAAATATAATAATATAAAAATATCATAATATATAAACCAGTTTTGATAAAGCCCACACAACGGTGGGCGAAACGTCGGTGATTGCAACTCACTGAGTTGATTATTATTCTCACCTCCACCTAGAAGGGCTCTTATAGAGCACAAATAATATTAAGAAAGTTTTTGGAGGCCACTTTACCTATATGCTAGTTTAAGTTTAATTAGTACATTTATCATACTTTTAACTTTAAGAAAATGGGTGAAAATAAAAAAAATAAATAAATCTACTGAATATTAATTACAATTTAAATTAACGCACGCCGAACATAACGAGAACTTTGACGTTTAATATCAAATCAGTGTTACCACATTTCGTAATTTAAATTGTTCTATTTCTATAAAAGAACTCATTTGGGTACTTTTATAGCTATGTAAACGAACCAAAATAGAAAAAATTGTTTTTGAAAGTGACCATTGAAATTAAAAATTAGAAAAACGGTATAAAATGTATAAACTTCACTACGTCACTTCGCGATATAAATGATTTTTTTTTAAATGTGTTAAAAAAGTTTTTTAAAAAGTGATCTTTGAAGTAAAAAATTAAAAAAAAAGTGTAAATGCGGCGTATATGTCACTTTGCGAAAATTATTTTTTAAAAATAAGGGAAGCTGCCTGAAAAATTTTGATTTTTCTTACGCAAAAATGTGTGTAGAACACGATGGTGGTAAAAAAAGTTTTTTAAAAAGTGATCTTTGAAGCGAAAAATTAGATTAACTGAAATTAGATTAGAGCATAATGTTCTATTTATTATTTTATTTAAATAAACTGCTCTTCTATGTTTAAATGTATTTAACAATGCTTATCCACTTCAATAACAGTTTTTTAAATGAAAATATAGCGACGGGTATCGTGCCTTGTCACTCTCTAATACATCCTTCAGGTGTTCAAATTTGTAAAATCTATGACTGAAAGTTATGGCTAATTTCTCCTCGGTCTTGCCATTATATGTATTATGTGCGAAGATGAAAATATAATTTGAATTAGTGGTGTATTAATTGATATAAAAAAAACTTGGAACTTTGGAAATGTGCTTAAAAACAATGTTATTTAAAAACGCATAAATTTAACGTGACATCGAAGAATTCACCAACATAGTCGCGTCCTAAAAACCAGTGCCATTTATCTAAACTTATTTGGTTATTAATTTTTCATATTCTGAGTTTTGTGAATCCTTACATTAACGTACAATTAATTTGGTTGAGAGTAATCTTAAATGATCCCACTTCGTACAGTTTTTACATTAAAATTTCTAAATGAAAAAAAAATTTAAAAAAGTAAAGTAGACTAGAAAGAGAACAAAATTTCTGAATAGATTGGTATTATGGACATAAGTTTACATAAAAACATAAAAATGCTCGCCTAGTACCCCTAAGTACACAATTTGCAAACTGTTGCAAAATAAAGAGAAATTAACGAATGTAAAAAGTAGACTCGAATGAAAAGGAAATTCTGAATCAATTGGTGTGATTGATATAATTTTACTTAAAAGATTAAACAAAAAAAAATGCACTTACGTTGTCGTAGGGGAATTTACGATTAATAAAAGATAGCAAAAAATGTACGAAGTCAGTCCGAACATGCTCGCAGGTTATTTATAAATTTAAAGGTCATTTCCAAAAATTATTGTAAATACACTCAACGATCAAGACAATCTCCGGATCATCTTGAACCTCGCCTTAAGCTCACAAAAAATCTATTCGTAAATTAAATTTTACTATAAACATTAGTATTTATATTGAAATTCTATAGTCTTTGTTACTGAAAGAGCGTACACAAAATAACGTAATACAAAAAAAAATGAAACATATTTACAGAACAAATAAGAAGAAAAAAAAGTAACTACACCGTTAAATCAAAGTGAATATAGCCAATGTGAAAGCAAGCATGAGATTAGAAAAAGAAACAAATTTAGAGTCTATTGAAAGTGGCAACAAATAAATTTTAACTTTATAGTGACAAATTGTATTTTTAGATATCGGAGAAATGTACAAGTTGATTTATTTTTACACGTAATATTACAAAGTAATTGAAAATAATAAATTTGGACTGAAAAGCTATTTATATGTAAAGTTTCAAAGCATATTACGTTAGATTTAATGATTGTAGTAGGTGAGACATTTTTCTTTTGATCATTGAGGAATAACTAAAATTTATAACGTCGAACGTCAACATATTTTTCTTTTATTAAATATTGTTAAAAGAATAATTTTGAAAAAATTTATGTTTTATTGCTTTTATAATTTATCGCAATTTTGAAAGTCGATAAATTTCAGAAATTGTTTGTGTTAGAATATTTTTAATTCTGTTGTTTGTTTATTATTACAATTTCAAATTTGATTGAAGCATAAATTAAATACTCACCACCTTTAATAGTTGTTTTAACCTGGAAAATACCAGTTTTACATGCATTACTATAAAAACATTTATGAGAATTGTATTCGACATAAAGCTTGATAAATGGCAGTTAATATTACAGTAAAAACTATAAAATGTAATGACATTTAACCTTAGGTTGAGTTAAGAATATAGAAAGTTTTAATATAAATCTCGTCAGTAGCTGGCACTGTAGTTATAGACTAATAGAAATGCCAACCAGTATAGATATAAATTACATTAATGTATCGTAAACATTCATATATGTAAGCGAAAGAATCATAAATATGTCACTATCGTTGTCAAGTAAATGCCGATAAATGTGTTGTTAAGAAACTTCTTCAGCATTAAAAAGAATAAACAGATACTACGTAGGGAAATAACATTCTTAAAATGACATCAGACTAAAATCAGCAGCTGTAGTAGAAGCGGTTGATCTATTCTAGGAGTAAATTATGACTCTGTCAACTCGTTAGTTTGTTCCAATTATTTTTGCTTTATGTACGATGAAAACCTAATTTATTACTCACAATTTATGGATTTAAAAAGCTTTTTAACTGGATTTCAATATTTTTATTTCAATAATTTTTATAGGAAAAGAACAATTAGATTTGAAAATAAAACGATTTCGTACGAACAAATACAAAAAATTATTGTAGTACATACCTTGTCACATAATAGCAACTAATAATAATCATAACATTATATGCGTTTAAATTTAACAATGAAGAATATTTATTATTGCCACTTACACAAACGATTATTTAAAATAATAATCATTCAAAAATTAAAAGCAATCAATATAAGTATATTGACACTAAAATACATCACAAATAAGCAAGATGGACACTTCACTGAGTAAACAAATGTGCAATGGCGTAATGTTGTTTTTACTGTGTCAATTTCAAGTAGGTAATATGTATATTTTAAATAAATATATTTAATAACGTTGAGTTTGTACATAAATACATATCCGGCACAGTTTATAGCACGCTGATTTAATCAGTACATATTCACTTCTATAGAGTAATAATGTCATATCACACATTTACGTTTACGAATGTAAACTCCATTTAAAACATTTTGAAATACACTTAAAATTAGACTAGCGAAGTCCATATCAACACAGCTAAAATATTTGGCTTGCAAAATGGAAAAAACGCACATTAGTTTAAGGATGCATCCCAGAGCTTGTACTAAGCCGCGGTCCATACAAACTGTAAGGAGATAAATACGCTGGAAGACCGGGATGACCAAGGGGAAAACTTGATAAAGTAGATGACGATAAAGACGGCGGTAATAAAGACGGCTTGCTGTACGGGTGATATCTTGCTGTAGCTAAAGGACTTAACGGCGGTGTCGGATATGTTCTGTGCAGTAACGGATGTGTCGGTGGTAAACTCGTGGAATTTAACATCGAAAGCGTCGAATTTGTGTCGGCGGCGGATGCTATTGCAGTATGACTCCTTAAATGTTGAAGTAGCTCTTCGGAATTTGAAAAACGCTTTCCGCAATAAGTAGCGTCTCCCGCTATCCAATTGCATATGTATGGTAATTGCGATGCGGCGGCTAATGCAGCTAACTGTGCGTGTGCGTAAGCGGCAGCTATCGGATTATGTCCCAAATAGTTTGCAGTTTTAGATGCGACGTGATCACATTGAGTACATCCAGCTGGACAATTAGGTTTTCCATTACCAGCTGCCAATAAATGAGAACTTAAACTGCAGCCGGTGCAGTAAGGATCTCTGCAAGCGGGTCCCAAACCTTCCGCCCCTAACGCGCTCTTCATGCGTACGTAATTTGAGTACGGTCCGAAAGCTCCACTTTTAAGGGATTGATGATGGGACAGTAAACTACTAGCCATTAAGTCCATCGGTAAAGGGATGCCAGCAGTGGGATATCCTCCAAGGAACGTGGAAGTCGGCGGCATAGCGCCCGGCTTAAAAGTACCTAACGGTAAATCTTTTATAGCGGGATCGGTTGTAGAAGTTAAAATACTTTGAGTTGCTGATGTTTTGATGCTTGATGAACTAGGTGTACACGGACTTGAAACACGATCGTTCGACTTTGAAGGAGTATTTCTATCTAATTCGTTTACATCAACTATGGGAGTTTTTCTATCAGAAGCTGCCGGAGACGGTCCCGGCGACGGTTCACTTTGATTACTGCTACACCGACTGATAGTCGATTTTGACGTGGCTGGAGTCCTTACGCGATTCGAGGAACTCCTTTCTTCCGGCGATTGCGTTTTTTCACGGGGCATACTCGCATCGTAAGGTTTGAAACTTGACTTGCTTTCGTTAACAATAATATTGGGAGACTTCGACTTTCCCGACTCGCTTTTGCCGCTTTTTCCACTTTTTTCAGCGCTTTGAATAAGTTTTGCATTCGGTAGATCCGCACCGATTTGACTACACGTTTGTGCTAAAAGCGCCAAAGGACTCTTCTTAGCATCCAACTATAACAAAAAACATAAAAAAAAATCAAAAAAAAATTGACACGTACTAGGTACAAACGACAAGAATTTTAATTAGTTATAAACTATAAATTAATTCAATAAAATAAAAATTACCGTAGTTGGAAGCGGCGTTAGATACTCCGGTCTTAAATACTGATTTCCTGAAGTAAGCATCTTGAAATTGACACTAACACACAATTACTTCATAAATGTTCATTAACTTATAAATTACAGACTAATTCTACGTCACTTGTATTTTATTGTGAGTAAGAATGACACGTGTTAGCAGGCTAAACAACACTCTTTACACTTCAACAGTAAAAGCGTGACTGACGCTCGGAGACGACGTACGACAAGCGCGCTTACCAAAACTGACGTCATGCGTCTCCACATCCCCACTGCTGTGAGCTTTGGCACCCTCGACCGCAGATCACCATGTTATTGCTTCTTCTATTTGCTTGTCGACACCCTTCATTTTGCCCTTAGCCCTTCACTCTACACATCACGGTATTTAGTTTACAATCAGTTTCTTGTTACTTGTACAATTCCATTTTACCGTTCGATGAACACGACCTCTAACAATTTATTTAAAATTTTTTTTTTAATTATACCAGCTGCTCTAATGAATTAATCAATGAGTTGCTTTTTTCTTTCAATAACAATTAACCTTACTAATTGGTTGCTATTTATTATTTCACAAACTGCTAACTTATTTCAACTTAGTTTTTTTAGCACGTACATTAATGGTTTTAGTAATAACCAAAGTTGAGTGCTATATAATTTATTCTGCAAACTAAAAATTAATTACAATCACATTTTTTGTGAGTACTGTCAAAACTTCTCAAAATTCACATTCTAAAACAAAATTTAGATTTTATTGACAGAAACAACATTCAACAACGAAATTATTATTAATAATAGTTTTCCAAAATTAATATTTTTATAACATGTAACTGGAGTTAATTTATGATTTCGATGTCGATTTCCAAAAGAAATTTCAGTAACTCAAAGAATTGGTGTTGTATCTAATAAATAATAAGAAAAACTCTTCCTTTTATCCTTTCAGGAATTTTAATCGGCTTAAAAATAGGTACAAAAATAACTGTGGAAGACGCTTTAGATTAAAAAACAAATGCGTTTGTACTTAAAGAACCTCATACAATAAGATTTTAAAAAACAATCATCCCTCATTTAATAAAAGCTTTGGTCTTTTTCAAAAGACTCAACGTAAACACATTTAGTAGTAAAAAATAAAATTTTTGACAAGTTTTAAAATAAGGAATAAAGTGATTGTTAATAAAATAACTTTGATATTAAAAATAGTGGAGGGTTTGATATGAATTGAATTGTATTCTTTATTGGTAGCTAAAGGTCAAGTTGTTGAAAGTCCCCTACGCTTTATTCATCGCAATAATTCAAAATAAATGTTCTTCTTCTTGACATTGTTACAAAATCATGTAATTGTTTATATTTTGGTATTTTATCCTGATTTGTGAAATCAGTACACTAATAGGGGTATAAATATTAAAAACTTTGCGTTTGGACAAGCAGTTCTATACACGTTGTAGATACGAATGCCATCACAATTTTTAGTTATGCTTAATTTACTCTGCATCCCTGCTAGCTCTATATGTTTAAGTTAATAAAAAAAAATAAATGTTGAAGGAATTTTAACAGGCTAATAAATACTAATAATAGTTATTTAACAAACGAGTGTATTAATAAAGGCGATTAACAATCGAGATATTTTAATGCGTGAGCGAAGCGAGCGCCGTAATGTTTGAGATTGTTAATCGCCGTTTAATTCAGGAGTTAGTTACACAACTTTTCCGTCGACCGTACTTTGTAATTTTAATAAAATTATACAGTAATTAGTTTCTGGTACTTGGGACGATGATGATAAACGAAAAAACGGTACACCTTTTCCCAACATTTATTTAATAATTAAAATACAAATACGACCGGTTTCGGTAAAGACGAATTACCATTATCAAGTAACTAAAACAAGATTTAAAAAATATAATTAGAATGAATCGGCTGCAACTTACCAAAAAAAAAAAACGAAGATTGAAAACAAACAATCATTATTTAAAATAATTTATATTTAAATTTCAGACAACAAAATGTCCACCCGGACATTAATACAACCATGTCTATAAAGCAACAAGATAACAAATCAGCTTAAAAGCGTTGCAAACCAAAATTGATAATAAACCAGAAATAAATGAAAGTGACATCTATATAAAATAGAATGAATTCAAACGTATAAACTAGAGACATCTATCAAAGAAATGTAACTGGAAAGTGTTTAATTATTAAAAATATAATTAATGAATTCTGCATGAGGGAATTCTAATTGAATATTAATTAAATTGTTACAGTCTTTAGATAACTGCTCAATGATGTAAACTTTTTCTAGGTCATAAATAATTTTATTATTGTTACTAATGTGTAAGTATTGACAACCTGCATTGATATCAAAATTGTGATTCAGATCCAGAATATGTTTGGCAAAATTAGAACAACTTGGTTTGTTTAATCGGATGCATCTATAATGTTCTTTTTCCTTATATCAAAAGGTTCTTAAAGTGGAGCCTACATAAATTTTTGAACAAGTGTCGCAAGTTAATTTATACACCCCTTTTAAATTCAAAATTTCTGTTGTATCTGTATTATTCTTAATGAAATTAAGTGGATTTATAGTTTTAAAGGCAATACGCAAGTTGAATTTTTAAATAAATGGATAAATTTATTGTAATAGTTGTTAACATATGTTAATGTAGTATATTTATTATTTAAAGTAGATGTAAGGTTGTTAGTTTGATTTAAAGTCGTGTTAATAAGTAACATTTTTTCCTTAAAAGTTTCAAAATGGATATAATGATCTTATTATTTTGAAACTTTTAAGGAAAAAAATGTTACTTATTAACACGACTTTTAAATCAAACTAACAACCTTACATCTACTTTAAATAATAAATATACTACATTAACATATGTTAACAACTATTACAATAAATTTATCCATTTATTTAAAAAATTCAACTTGCGTATTGCCTTTAAAACTATAAATCCACTTAATTTCATTAAGAATAATACAGATACAACAGAAATTTTGAATTTAAAAGGGGTGTATAAATTAACTTGCGACACTTGTTCAAAATTTATGTAGGCTCCACTTTAAGAACCTTTGATATAAGGAAAAAGAACATTATAGATGCATCCGATTAAACAAACCAAGTTGTTCTAATTTTGCCAAACATATTCTGGATCTGAATCACAATTTTGATATCAATGTAGGTTGTCAATACTTACACATTAGTAACAATAATAAAATTATTTATGACCTAGAAAAAGTTTACATCATTGAGCAGTTATCTAAAGACTGTAACAATTTAATTAATATTCAATTAGAATTCCCTCATGCAGAATTCATTAATTATATTTTAATAATTAAACACTTTCCAGTTACATTTCTTTGATAGATGTCTCTAGTTTATACGTTTGAATTCATTCTATTTTATATAGATGTCACTTTCATTTATTTCTGGTTTATTATCAATTTTGGTTTGCAACGCTTTTAAGCTGATTTGTTATCTTGTTGCTTTATAGACATGGTTGTATTAATGTCCGGGTGGACATTTTGTTGTCTGAAATTTAAATATAAATTATTTTAAATAATGATTGTTTGTTTTCAATCTTCGTTTTTTTTTGGTAAGTTGCAGCCGATTCATTCTAATTATATTTTTTTAAATCTTGTTTTAGTTACTTGATAATGGTAATTCGTCTTTACCGAAACCGGTCGTATTTGTATTTTAATTATTAAATAAATGTTGGGAAAAGGTGTACCGTTTTTTCGTTTATAATAAAATTATAATTTAATCTTTTTAGAAAAGATATGCAATTGTGAACGCACCTTTAGAAAGTACCGTTTAGTGAACTTACCACAATTTTTGGATTATATAACGTAACCTAATTTTATTGTTTTTATTGTTGTTTGTTGTTATTAAAATTTGCTTTGCTACAAATTATGACAGATTTTTTATTTACATTTTCATATTGTAATTGATTGACAGATAAAATGGCAAATTTAGATATAAATCAAGTTTTAAAATTGAAGGGTTTGGTGCAAAAACCGGCTAAGTGCATTTTTTGACCAAAACGACTTTGCGTCAGTCGCATATACTCATTGATATTCCTCAACGTTTAGTGCAAAAATCGTCCACGTAAACAGCGAACAAATGTATTAAATGAAACCGTACACCTGACGTAGCCTATTATTGCTCCAAACGCGATTCTATTTCACCATCAGGAGCGAACTCGTTTGGGGCAAGAATCGGCTATGTGTTGCGCATGACCGCTTCTTGTCACCAACTGGTAAACATAACCTAGAATATACAATATTTCCACGCGAGTACAGTTTCTAAAATGAGTGAAACAACTGAAGTTGACCCGCTTTATAGTTCAGACGATAGTTTTATCGATTCAGATTATTCTCCCAACGAATCCAGTAATGTGAGTGATCAAAGAAATGATATTATTTCTGCAAATGATTGTGAAGAAAAAAGAACGAAAAGAACTGGATAAAAAGCGAAAGCGGAATCCAGCAGCATGGGCCAGAAATCAAAGAAAAGTCAACAGAAATAGTGGCAAAGAATATATAAACAGTTGGGGCATAATGAAACCTGTAAAAAGGCAAGGAGCTAGGTGTCAATGCAGAGCAAATTGTTTTGAGAAATTGACCGTGCTGCAGCGTGAGAAAATTTTCAATGAATTCTGTGCAATGAAAAACAAGAATATACAGGATGCATTCTTGAGTTCTTTAATAATAGCATGTGAAGTGAAGAGAAGACCGTAAACAACTCCTATTGGAAACAATGTGACAAGAAAATCATTTTTATACAGATATAATATCAAAGTAGGGACAACTAAAGTCGAGGTATCTAAGACAGCATTTTGCAATCTATTTTTCGTACGTATGTCTCGTATACAAAGAATAACAGTATCATGTGCTTCAAGTAGTATTGTTTCAAAACAGGATTTGAGAGGCAACCATTTAATAGACCAAATAAGGTGCCTCTTGATATTGTAGCCAGTGTACATGAACATATCGTAAGCATTCCACCTAGAGAATCTCATTATGATTCAAGGAGTGAAAGTCAAAAAAAGTACCTGCCGGCTGAGCTGAATGTTAAGATGATGTACAAAATGTACTTGAAAAAGTATGAGCCGAAACAGTATAAATTCTTAAAGAAGAGATAGCCAACGAAACCAAAAATGACATATGACTTCAATTAGAGATATTTTGTGGAACATTTCAATCTATCGTTCGGTTTTCCACAAACAGATACTTGCAATACTTGTGACATGCTAAATGTTCAGATTAATGCTGCTTCTAATAATAATGAAAAGATGATCTAAAAATTAAAGGTAAACTTGCAAAAACTGATCCCAAAGTAAAAACTTTGTGTTTTGATTATCAACAAAATTTGCCTGTCCCAGTGTTACCTACATGTGATATTTTCTACGCACGGCAACTCTGGGTATTTAATCAAGAATTTCATTCATGTTCTGATAATAAAGCTGTGATGTATATGTTTGATGAATCTATTGGGAAAAAAGGATGTATAGAAATTGTTTCATTTTTAAAACACTATATTGAGAAATATTTGAGGAAATATGTTAAAACCTTATATATTTTTACCGGCAACTGTGGAGGACAGAATAAAAACTCTGTAGTAGTTCATTTTTTGATGTCACTAGTAAAAAATGGTACTCTGTCAAAGATCGTCCATCACCTACCAGAACTAGGGCATAGCTTTCTACCGTGCGATCGTGACCTTGGTCAGATCGAAAAGAAGAAACGGAGAAAAGAAATCCCTTATCTTCCCAAAGATTGGTATTCCCTTGTAGAAACTTGCGGAAATAAATTCACTGTGGAACGTGTTACACAAGATATGATACTCGATTTAAAAATGCATCTCGATCCACACTTCAAAAAATCTTCAACGGTCAACAAGAAGCCCTTCACCATTTCCAAATACAGACTTTTTATTTATAATAATAATAATAATAATAAATTTATTGTGTAATAAGTAAGTACACAAATGGATGGAAATTCAGCGAATCGCTGTTCTGCCACTCCAACCAACAAAACATTTTAAGTATTAAGCACATAGATTGAATGATATTAAATAAAGTAAAATTATGCAATAATTATGCAATAATTAAGTAAGTAAAACTAGATATTATTCTAATAGAAACAGATAATATAAACTACTATAATATTAAAATATTTGTAAACTAGATATTATTCTAATAGAAACAGATAATATAAACTACTATAATATTAAGATATTTGTACATTATCGACAAAATAATGCTCTCTTAATTTACGTTTAATCATATTCCAAGATACATCATCTTTTAAAAGATTTCCAAAGTTGTTTAAAAATTTAGGAGCTAAATATGAAAATGATCTTTTAAACTTAACGGTATTATGTTGAGGAATATTATAATCATTGTTAAATCTAGTATTTAAGGTGTGGATATCAATTCTGTTGTTTAGCAGGTTTAATAAATATTTTGGCTTTTATGTGTAATAATATTATATAGCACTTTTAGATACTGAATGTCAAACCTATCCTGCATTTTCAATATTTTGTGTCTAATATAATATGGGGACATCCGTTCAACAAAACTTATATTATAAACATATCTTAAGCACCGATTTTGAAGTACACCTATCTTATTTTTGTATTGATTTGTTAAGAAGAAGTAATAAACAGGACTACAGTAGTTAAAATTATTTAAAATTACAGAATTAACCAATACTAGCTTTAGGCTAGGAGATAACAAATACTTAAATTTATAAATCGTTTTGAACTTACAATAAGCAAGAGATAGTTGTTTTATCACATACTTTTCAAATTTAAGTTCTGGGTCTACATTAATGCCTAGGATTTTGATGTTATTCACAAACGGCAAAACACTATTATTTATAACTACATTAGTATTAAGTTTTTCCAAAGCTTTCTTACGCTGCTTCTGAAGACCACAACACATAACACACGATTTTAAAGGATTAAGTTTTAAACCATTGTTTACACACCATGTTTGAATATTAGATAGAACTACATTTAAAATTTGCGTCATCCGATTAATTTCTTCAGGTTTTCCAGAAATATATAACTGGGAATCATCAGCGTACAATTGGATTGCCACTTCTGGAGGAATAATATTAACTAGGTCCGCCGTAAAGATGATAAAAAGTATTGGTCCTAAAATACTACCTTGAGGTATTCCTTGAGATGTTTGCAGTTCGGTTGAATATTGATTGTTTAATTTTACCATGCACTTACGGTTATACAAATAATGTTTAAACCAGTTTATTGCTTTTTGTGAAAATCTGTAGTAAAGAAGTTTGGCAAGTAACAACTCATGATTGATGAGGTCAAAAGCTTTACTAAAATCTAATGCAACTAAAATAGTAACACTTGATCGATCCATAGCAGTGGTTATGTCATTTGTAACTTTTAACAGAGTAGTGCTAGTGCTGTAACATCGTCTAAAACCAGATTGCTCATTAGGTAATATATTGTTGTTTACCAAGCAGTATATTTGGTTAAATACTACTTTTTCAACTATTTTTGCCATGACTGGTAGTAAACTAATAGGGCGAAGGTCATTGATCTCTTTGGATGTTTAGCCTTTGGAATAGGAATCACTGTAGATTTTTCCATATCTCCGGTACACGTGCAGATTCTAATGAATAATTTATTATGTATGTTAAGCTTGATAGTACATACGGAAGTAGTAGTTTAATAGATTTTAAACAAATGTTATCAATACCTTGCGCGTTAGATTTTAAACTATGGATTATCTCTTCGACTTCCTTTTCCGTTATCACTGTGAAAAAGAATTCTTCATCAATACCATCACACTTATTGTTCTCATAAAATCTCAGCAAGTTTTCGTTAATTGATATTGATCCAATGCCTTCCACAAAATATCTGTTTAAAGTCTCGGTATCACAAAGATGTAAAGGTATAATTTGAGAATCATTTGTATAAACATTGAATTTCTTTAATTTTTCCACAATAATTTTGAGTTACTTTTAGTCATGTTTATTTCATAGTTTAGGTAGGCTTTCCTTTCTTGTCTAATAGCATTAGTTAACACATTCCTTAGTTGTTTGTAGTACTCAAAACTCGATTTAGTTTTAACTTTTAAATATTTGTTATACGCTTTTTGTTTGAGTTCTTTCATTTTTAAGATGGTGTACGTAATAAAAGGTGCACGTCTCTTTTTAATTAATACTTTTTTATAGGGCGCATGACGATCTAATAGAGTATTGAGTTGGTTATTAAAAAAACAGAACATCCGAATAAGGTATCTTGAATACTGATAGTTTTATGTTATATATTATGATAAAATTTTCGTTTGTTTAAGGTTTTTGTATCGGAAAATCACTCGGATGAGTTGGCAGAGGGTTATAATCTATTCAAATCAGATGTGCCTGATTTCATTGACTTGAATGCTGCGCCGGTAGCATACAATGAAATGTTGCCAATAAAGTCACAAAAATACGACAGCATAATGCCGCTTGCACGGAAGTTTATACCACTTACCTATTTTTTATCCATTTTACGAAGGCTTGAAGAGGCAAGATGATAAAACAAATGATTCCGATTAACCCACTGGTTGCAATAACAGGTCACATGAAACTTTGGAAATGAAATATTTCGAGCAACATTGACACTTTACGAGCTGAAATGGCTCTTATTATGTATATATTATATAGCTGAAATTGAATATTCCAATGTGAAATAATATTGATGACAATCGGTTTTTTTTCATTTTTCGTGAAACTATGTATCCTTCACATAGACGGTTTTTGCACCAAGCACTTCAATTAAAATAATACAGTAGAATCCCTTTATAACGAGAACTCAAGGGATCAAAATATTTACTCGGTTTTCACTATAAACAGTCATGAACTATAACAGTTTAATAATAAATAACAAATAAACGTACTAATCAATAAAATGCACATATTAATGTTTAACAAAGTTTATCTGTAATTCTTGATTGTTTAGAATATGAAAGGATTTTAATTTTATCCACTACACTTTCTAAATATGCCAAGTTATTAAATAGAGCATCAAGTTTATTATAAGTTTCTTATCTGAATGTGTACAAGTAGTAAATATAGATTTTGTCTAAATCTATTCTGATCCCTTCAGGAGTACCCCAAGGTTCCCACATAGGTCCATTGTTGTTTTTAATATTTATTAACAATGTTTGTGACGTTATATCTAACTATAAGTGTTTACTCTACGCTGATCATTTGAAACTTTATGCTGAAGTTACTAATCAAGGTGATACTTTGAAAATCCAACACGACATCAATAAGTTATCAAAATGGTGTAAATGGAATGACTTAATATGAAATCCCACTAAATGCAATTGTATTTCATTTACAAAATCTTAAACGCCAATAATCCGTTGGTATTGTTGCATTGAAATTAAAGACTTAGGAATTATTTTTTCTTCTGATTTAAACTTCTCTACCCACATTTCTTATATTAAAAATCGGGCATTTAAGATGCTGGGTTTTAATTAAGAGTTGCTAAGGATCTTTCAGTTGATACCTTGAAACATCTTTATTGGTCCTTAGTTAGGTTAATTTTGGAATACGTTTCTATTATATGGTCTCCTTATCGTAAATGTCATGTTAACTCCCTTGAACGTATACATATATTTTATGCAGGCTTGGTATTAGGTTTACTAGTAGTGGCTACGCTAGTCAGTCGTTACTCTTAAATATAAACACACTGTTAAAAAGACGATGTAATTTTGATCTTCGATTTTTATACAAATTAACTCATGGCTATGTCATATGTTCTGAGCTACTTGAAAAGTTAGAATTTAATTCTTCTTTTTACACCATCAACAAAGAAATAATAAATATTTTGAATACCATTTTATAGAACAGAGTATGGATTTAATTGTCCAATGTCTAGAGCTATGAGACATGCCAATAACTTACAGTGCCTTTCAGAATTTGACATATTTCATCCAAATCAATACAAATTTGAAAAAATCCTGTTTAAATCATGAGAATAGAGCAACTCTCTAACAATTTTTAAAGCTTGCTCTATATTTTGAATATTGGGAATAGTTAACTCTTCTTCATCAACGTCTGCGTCCTCTTTCACTTCTTCTTTTTTTCTGCCAGTTGCATTTTATTCGCAAGTTTCTTCAATGATTTTTTCATCTGTTATAGGGGCATATCTTCAGTTTCGGTAATTTCTATTTGCTTATTAATCCATTCTGCCAACTAAAGATCTTCTTTGTCGAAATCCTCTTGGTGCCACATTTGGCACGTTGAAAGCAGTTTTTAATTGTTTTTGTCTCTACAAGTGTCCACGCTTTGTGTATGTAGTTTACAGCATTCTGAAGACTAATCCATCACCAAAAGTTTTTTATGATTGGATTTTAAAGATCTTATGATGCCTTGATTTATTAGCTGTAAAACTGAGGTAGATTAGAAGGCAAAAATTCCAGTTCAATATTCTATAAATTTTTTATTTGCGAATGTGCGCTCTAATTGTCTATGATCAAAAGGATTTTTCTATTTTTTAATTTTTGGTCCCAAGCTTTCTTCAAAAATAACGCTCGTCATACCTGTCTGATTGGTAGTCAAGCGGCAAGTTTTTTATTCCTTTAAAGCGTTTAGGTTTAGGTAACTTTCCTATCACCAACAATTTACATTTTTCAGATCCCATCATATTTGCACAAACTAGTACAATAATTCGGTCTTTGGAAAGTTTTCCGGGTTTACAAGTCTCTTTTTAAACTTGAGGATTTTATCTGAAGTAGGCTTGTAAAGCAAGCCCAATTCACCAGCATTAAAAATGTCTTTTCTGCATATCTTTCACTAAATTTGAGCCAAACATTTTACATCCAGGTTTCTACACTTTCTTCGGAAACACTTTTTAATTCACCACATATTTTACAGCAATTGATGTTATGCCCAATTTTAAAACGATTCAGCCACCCATTTGACTATTTTATCTCTAGAAAATTCCCAATTCTTTCGGAAAATTGTTGTGCTTTTTCTTTTAACGTGGCCCCACTTATGAGCACATTTGATTCTCGATTCACTCGAAACTAAGTAAGGACGACTTTATCTAGTTTATCATTTTTTACACAACGTAATTTCTTTACTTTATCAGAAAAGTCACTGGTTGCACTCATTATTTTGTCCCTATTTTCTAAAATTGTTGGTAATGTAGAACTAGCCAAATGTGTTTCTTTGCAAATCATACTTTGCTTTTTATCACCTTCAAACGCTTTTATTATTGATATTTTTTCTTTGATAGAAAATTATTTTCTTGTTTTAGACGACATGTTTCTGGAAGTTATCCCTGCATGAAATATTATTAAAGAACAAATACATAGACAAAATATATTTCCGATAAAATTCTTGTAATTAAGGCCCTTACAAGTTTTTGCTTCTTCCAAAAATTGTCGTAATATCCGATCTACTTCCAAAATTTCTCTGAATTTCTCGGTATTACCTATCTCAGACCAAATAAAAAACTGGTTATATCCACCTCAATGTCAAAAGCGTACTTGTTGTAAAGGGGATTTTTAACAGGGAGTTGTATATAAAATGCACGGCGTGCAACGATTTACTCGTTATAGCCAATTCTTCGTTATAACCGGGACTTGTTATAGAGGGGTTCTACTGTAAAAAATCACCAACAATTCCTATTTCACGACTAATTTCACAAAAATATTAATTCAAACGTCAAATTTTAATATAAGTGACAGATTTTAACAACAACTTTTACAATACTACAAAAAAATACTACTACTTCTACCTGGATGATGCTATATTTATGTTCCACGAACACTCCCAAAAAAAATTAATTTTTCTCAGTTCTTGACCCCAAATTTATAAACGGTTTTGTAGTTCAGTCCAGTTCGTCTTCCAATTAAATATAATTTTGCAGTAAATAATATAAACTTAATCTTTTTTTACATTAACCACTTTTATTCTTTTTCAGGTCAGTCTACTTCCAACCCCAGCAAATCTGTTTGATCCAGCCAACCAATTCCATATACTGCTTACTTCTATTATTCGTCTTATATTACCTTTATCTATCTTTTAATTTCTACATTTCTTAAGTACAAGTTAATTTTCAATGTTCATTCTTTTTTTTTATCAAAAACGGTTTGTTTTAATTTTATTGTACTAGCAACCCACACTTACTAAATTCATTCATATACAAAACTGATCATCATCCCATAATTTAACTAACTTAATTTTTACATTTTTAAAAAATATACAATTGTTGCTGAACAATAAAATATATAACATCTCAATACATATTTTGGAAACTTTATATAGTGTACTCTCCCTTCACGGACACCTCTGATAAGCGGACATTTCTATTGCTCAGACTTTTGGAAATTTTGCCAAGATTCTATTGAGTGGACAACGCTGGTATTATATTACAGTGATACCTCTATGGCGCTTTTAAATTATTTGCTTACGTTGTTTTTTTTTTAATTAGTTGTGCGTTACATTTTTCTTGTTTTTCAGTTAGTTGAGCTCTGATCAGAGAAAACATTTTTCTCTTTAAAAGACGCTAAAATGGCTCCTATAAGAAAAATTTTAAGTGGGGGTAAAAAACTTGAAGTTAAGATTAAATGGAATGAATTATTAAACATTTTTTTTAAATTGCTACGGGTTTCAATTTTAATTTTATTATGTTAGTTGTGAATGTAGTATTTTTGTGGGCCGGATGATGATGAAGTCAAGTGTTCGAAATATGGCTGCAAAGTTTAATAATGAGAAAACTCAGACAACTGCAATAATTAAATGTCCAAAGAGCGCTTTACAATTTTGCATAGCGTTGACTGGGCGGGAGAGGAAAAAAACCTTGTGGTAATAGGAAAATCAAGTCAACCTTGGGCACTTGAAACAATTAATTTAAGATTGCTGTTGGTAATCTGGATTTCAATAACAAAGCTTGGATGACCAGCAAAATAATGACAGAATGGTTGGGAGCGTTTGGTAGAAGAATTAGCTTATAGTATAGAAAACTTCTCTTATTTCTTGACAACGCTGCTTGTCACCTAAAGGTACTTCGACTTTTAAAAAAAACTGGAATTTTTGCCCCCAAACTCAACGGCCTTTTGTCAACCACTTGATCAGGTTATAATTAAGAACTTCAAGACATTTTACCGAATTTTATCCTAAATTGACTGCTCGATATTACGTGTTTTATCAAAAACTTGTGTGAGAAGGTTTTATTCAATATCATTACTGTTTTAGGAAGACAGGTTTTGAAACCCAGACAAGATAAAAAAATAACGACTTTGATCCAGAAGATGACTATCGGTATTTATTTACATAAACTCGGAAATGAAGCTGTTTGTACCATCCACAATTTGAATTTAAAGGATGTTTCAGTTAACATGATGATCTTGAAGCATTCGACATGTTAAACGACATTGAAGTGCTTCTAGAGAAAAACTACAAGTTGTATGGTCCGCAAAGAAACCTAAAAACACTTCCAAAGTTCCAAACTACATACAAATGTACTTACATGTAATCCATACATACATATGTACCTTTTTTTGTTTTACATACACATTTTATTATTTTTGTTGTATTATGTAGCTAAATATTTCTGAATTGTGAAATGTATTAATTAAACGTATTTCCAAATGTTGCCTTTTTCCATCGTTCTCTGTAAACCAGACACTTCCCATCGAAGGACAAAAAGTCGCTTTAGCGCGAAAAGTGTCATATATAAAAATAACGTATATTAAATTGCGAATAAAAATGGTTCTATAATCTTGCGAAAGTGAAGGGTTCTAGAGTTACGGAGTGTGTAAAGATAGAAACCTTTTGTGTAATGTGGGTGTCTGTGTACTTTAGAAGAAAGTTTTAAAATATGAAAAAATTGAGAACGGATACGATTGCCATAACACGTTTCATGTTATGGATGGAATAGCTTACGTAACACCTAAAACAGCTCTTCAGGTAGAGAACACTGTACCTCGAAAGAATGTTGAAAAAGGATTCTTGTTTGATTTGCAAACATGGCTTCACTAAAAAGAGTTGTTACGACGAGAGAGTTCCAAACTTCCGCTGTAGTCCCTCTTCCATTCATCAATTTGGTTGTTTTAAATATGCGTCAACAATTTATACAGCTGTTCTTCAAGCCGTCACAAAAGGGCCCAACAATGGACAAAGCATAAAAATAGTGACTTTTGTACGCTAAAGCTCGTGAAGTAGTAGCAACAGCACCTGATGACAGCTCATTGAAGTCACTGGTCAGCGATTGGATTCACCATGGCAGAAAATGGCTTAGAAAAGTTGTATAGTACTGTCTACTTATTCGTAGTATCTTCCTAGTCGAATATGTGCTAATTACTTACTTTTGAAAACTAGTGAAGCTCTCATTAGTGTGGATAAAAATGAGCTTAATTTTGTCTATTTAACTGACAAACATGGTAATGCATCTCCTGAATAGATTATGTAGCCAGTTGCAGTGAAGAGCTTTGTGGAAATTATGAAAAACCAACTTTAACGTTCAAAAGAATCAGGACAAACACAAAAACTGTGTACTTTATAAAAAATTGTTGACGTTCGAATGTTTATTAGAGCTGAGAGGATTGCGGACTTTCTCTTTCATCTTCACTGCGTCCAAACTCCCCATTTTTCATTCAACTCTATGTCAGCTTGTTTTCGAGTATGTGAAACATTGAAAGAATCTGAAAGTGTGCGAAGTGTCTCTTCAAATCCGCTCTACGAGAGGTAAGACGAAGAAAAGTGGCAAGTACTTGCAAACATTATTTCTTAGATTGGAGAACACAATCCGTTTCCTAATACACCTGAACTCCTTATTAACAGGGGTGATAGCAGATGAAAACGTGAACTGTGATAAAGCGTTTAAAGTTGAAACACTAGCCTTGGAAGAAAATTAACAACACAGTATATGTGAACCCTAACACTTTTTTTATATCAGATGATGGCTTTACGAGGAAGTGAAGCAATTCTTCAATGGTAACTGTTTTGGTTGCAGATTCAAATAAATCATTAATTATCCCAGAGTCAAAGAAAGTGCGGGTATCATTGATGGAGATGACTTCCTTCATCATGTTTTTCTTTTGACACATTTGCGAGCAATACACAGACTACGTAATTGAGGAAACACAAAGGATGAAGAGCACTTACGCAGATCACGTTGTACCATTAACATGAAGTGAAAGTAGAAGACCCCATCCGTGTAAATATCAATCAAAGTAAATTTCTAGCTAATGCTAAGAAGAAAATGGGTTTGCAAAGAGGTGGTTGGACAGTTCATCATGCATCGGATGAGGCTGACTTATTAATAGTTTTAACAGCGATTGATGAAGCTAAGAAAAGAGTTGAAGCTTGTGTAATTGACGATGACACCGACTTACTAGTTGACCGTCCACGCACCATGAGGCTATTACAAAGCAGCCTATACATTCATTGTTCTACTTGGTTGCAGTTTTCCCTTTAATAAAATATGGTAGTAATATACAACCAAATACGCCTATTTTCTAAGGAATTATGGTTAAAATGATACAATGGAGAACTTCCTTTTGCTCATATATTTTCAACCGCCATCAATACATGACGTTTAACCATTACTCATTTCGTCCAATATTCGCCACTTCTGGAGTTCTTTAAGAGTCAAACTAAGATCCTTTTCTATTTTTGATTATTATTAATGACCTAGTACACATCTTATCATGCAATAAACTATTTTTATCCGATGGTTTAAAATTATATATATATATATGCGATTCTAACATAACGGGCTGTGATTATCTCCAACACATCTAAATATTGTACATGCATGGTGTTCATCTAATCTGTATGTCTCTAAATATAAACAAATGCCAAGTTGTAACGTATTATTTACCTAAGAAAAACTCAATTAAACATGATCATTACATTAATCAGTAAACTATAACACAATCAGTACTAATCAAAGATCAAGATGTTTTTCTTTGATTCCAAGTTTACTTTTGCGGAACATATCAACAGAATATACTACTCAGATATTTCTACATTAGGTTTCATTATACGCAACTCCAAATTAATTTCAAATTTCATTATTTTAATCATGTAATTCACTTCGTTGGTTCCCTAATGATTTACACAAGAAAAAGTGCATTGAAGAAACAAGAAAATTTCTCGTGTTTAAATATGATGGATTCTATCCAGAAGGAAAGTCTTTTGTCACGGTTTAATGATGGTTAGTTGGAAAAAAGAAAAAAAAATATTCTAATTTGTCAATTTTATATGAATTTATGCATGACCAAATTCATTCTCCTCACTTACTGGCATTAATTAACTTTCATGCACATAATTACCCCATCTCGTTCTCATCAAATCTTTTATTATGCCACTCCATGCACCCACATTTTGCATAAATCATCCACACATAATCTACTTTCGATTTTGAATGTTAGTTGTAATTGTGTGACATTAATAATTGTAGTTTACAATAACTATTAAACAATGTAAAATGACTTTAGTTACGTTAAATATTTAGTTAATTTTGAACCATAACTAAACCGTATTGTAAGTTTTAGTTTGTCTTGCTCTGTAATTGGACTTGCGCCTGTAGAGCAATAAATATTATTATCATCATAATAATTATTTTTATATTTTAAAATCATTTATGTTGAAAAATTATTAATTCTTAATGTGGCATTATCTTGAGAAAGTTTAGAGTGAGTTATCCGTAGAAGCCACTATTCCCGTAAAAAGTATAAATAAAAAATAAAAAAAGTAATAATCCTGTATAAAAGAATTAGATTTCTGATCATATTTTCCGTACAAACCGGACCAAAAATTCTATCTCATGGAAAAAAATCTGGTTGCAAAATTATTGTATGACCTTCCAATCTCCGAGTTACAGCTGATCTACTTAAACATGCAGATAAACTAATACAGAGGAACCTGAAATACCACCTACACTTTGCCAAAACAATTTCGAACACGTATCTTTACGCCAGCGTCAGGGATGGAGGCCTAGGAGTAGATTAATTCCCCATATTCCGTTGAATCGCTTACAAAATTTCTCCAAATATACCCACCCTAGCAACGGCTCAGACGGCATATTTTGAGGCTTTAATTAACAAGATAGACAAACTTAAGAATACCATTTCGGCTTCGGGATACTGTAAGGAAATACTTAAAAGGTGTACATGGTCGAAGGGTTTAGAAGCGTGTTTGGAAGATCAATTTAGTAGAGAATGGGTAAACAAGCGCCAGTACGGTTGGACAGGAAAAGACTATGTTAGGGCCGTCCAACTTAGAACTGACAATAACATACCTGAAAAAGGGATGCCATCGGTCCAAACAAATGATCGCAAATGTATGTATGGTTGTGAACTAGTTGAATCTTCATCTCATCTTGTTTGGCTTTACACTACGAGAGAATTAAAAGGCACGAAAGAAATTGTCAATAAAATTATTAAACATTTTAGTCATACTATGCCCTAAGTAAGAGTCGATTCTGATCCACACGTAAGCCATAAGGACCAGAAGCTTTACAAGCCCTACACAACAGAGGCATTACAATAATATGCGAAGTTTCTTGGAAAGGGAAACAAAGCCTCAAAGACGCTTGGCATATCAAGAGAAAGAAATATGATAACACTTATTTCAGAGAGGCTGCTAACAAAAAGTTGTTTTCCCAAAATCGTATAGTTCATACCCACAATAATAGCAGCACGAGGAATATGGACATCAGCTAACAAAAAGATCGAAGACCTTACATGCATTCGGTTTTAACGGACGGCGGTTTGGAACGAAATTAATTACATGTAACTAAACCAAATAAGGAAAATAGCCATTTATTTCTTAACGTGTATTTTCTGTTTGTTGTAAGAATATTTTATGTAGATAGTGTTTATTTAAACAAACTAGAACTAAAATATACCGGGTGGTCCACCACATTCGCCTCGGTTTTTGTACGAGAAATGAAAATGGTTGGGACATCATTTTTAGCGCAGTCACATGTGGGTTCTTGAAGAGCAGTTTCCAAAATTATTTTTGAATGTACAGGGTGGCACAAAAATAAAGTACATATCAAAGTTATATTTTTTCTTATGGAACACCCTGTATTTTTTTATAATTTTTAGATACTATAGACCAAATAATGGTAAGTTTCTGTTACGCTTCCTATACCTAAAACTCATAGTTTCTGAGAAATACTTAAGTAGTACAGCAAAACACCACCATCTTCTTAATATCTTGTCATAATTTTGTCTTTTGTTGTTCACGAAACTTGAGTTATCTCATAATTATCTCAAATATTCAAAATATCGTGATATTACATATAAAAATACTCTTAGGTGCGTAATACGTCAATGATTAGAAGAACATTGTCATGTAACTCAAAATGAAGGAATTTTATTGGTTACCGTAGAGAGAAATTAATTAACAAAAAAATCTTATTACGCTATTAAAACTTTTTGTAATTGTTTTACGTACAATATTATCATTTACTAATCATTTTGCTCGGCTCATTTTGAACTAATTTACAAAAAATATTTAATTAATACCTTATGCATAATGTTAACAATGCGTTAAGGATAGTTTTAATTAATATAAATTAACGAGTCTTTGGATAACCGCAAATAACAAAGAATTAATTACCAACAAAAATTTCAACAAATGATTTACACAGCAATTATATTTTCTAACATATGTTGATAACATATTTGAGTTTGCTATTAATTCACATTCCCCGGTCTTAATTAAGATTTTTTACAGGGATATTGATTGAAAAAGAGGAAAAAAAATAAAATATTACTAGCATAACACAAAATCATAAAAAAGTGAATGGCGAAAGAATCTTAAATCCAGTTATTTATTTGATTTTCGTATAATCTTTTCGTGATATATGAGACGTATAAAAATAATTAATGTGGAATTTTAGAATAACTCCGGATTCTTGTTAGAAAATTTCTTATTATGGATATATTTTGATTAATTATTTAGAAATATGAAAAATGTAATTTATTTTAAAAGTATATTAGAGTTCAATGTTGTTTAATTATATTTTCCTTACATAGGCTGCATAATTCTCTAAAAAATAAGAATCTCTTATTGAGGTACTAAAATAAAAGGTACGATCAAAAATTAACTCGAGATCAATTCTAAAGCTGTAGGCTTCTTTTTTAAAAAACAATAACAGGGGTAATTTTTCTTGTATGTAAGCAAAATTAGCGTACCGAAGTTAAATCAATATTTTAATTTAAATTACTAAGTAACTGCCCGAAGGTGTGTAATTACGATTTACGCAACATCATTTTGTTTGAAATAATCCATCTTCTCGATTTCATTCTATGTTATTATTGGCCGGTTGCACCAATACAACTTATGTCGGGGAAGTTGGCGTACAGCGTACAGTGAAGTTAGCGTACAGCGTACAAACTTTAGAAAACACATAAAAATCATAATCTTTCATTACCCCAGCTGTACGCCAGCGTACAGCAAAATGATTTCATTTCTCTTCTGTACGCCAACTTCCCCCTTCCACATAAATATTTTCTCCTTTCTACTACTCCCTCATCCATTCCTTTCCTTCCACTTTTTCTCCCAATATTACTTGTCTTTTTCTCTCTTCTCTTCTGATTTCTCCATACTCTTCCATCAAATGCTGCAAGTCCTCCCATCCCTCTCCGCACATTCTGCACTTTCTTCCTCCATCTTCTAGCCAATACCTGTTTACCTTTTCTTGATTCCCACATCTAAATCTTGCTATCATCCTTTTCGTCTTTAAAGTCTTGTTTCCTGTTATATATTTCGGTACTCTCTCGGTCATAATCTTTCCATATCCTTCGTTATATCTTCCTTCCCTTATTTTTGTTCTTCTTTTTTGAGTTTGCGTATCTTTATCCCTTCTCACTATGTGGTCTTCTATACTTATGCCTACCGCTCTTCTTCTTTCTACTTCTTTTCTAGCATATCCTACTCTTTCGTAATACAATCTTCTTTTTTCTTGTCCTAATTTTATTTTCTACTTTTTCACTTCTTTCCAACATTCCTTTAAAATTGTATTTTTCTCCGTTTCTTCTAAATCTTCTTCATACCTCATTGATATCTTTCCAGCTTGTACTCGTATCTTCTCCATTTTTATTTCTTCCCCAACGATATATGACGGTGTTTCCTTTTCTAATCCCAACGTCCACTTCCTATACTTTTCTTGTACTTTTCCACTTTTCCCACTCCTTCCATCCCCATACCTCCGCTTTATAGATGATAACATTCATACCTAATTTCTGAAAAAGCCATTTTCTTTTTTCCATGTTAGCTCCAAACACTCTCTCTCCTATTTCCCACACGTCCCCCACAATTTTGTTACCTTTTTTTACTAATTCCCTTATATGCCCCTCATCTTTATTATCATATTTTATAGTATATCCTAGATATATATTTCCATTCCACTTTTTCTTCTCTTTTCCATCTTCCTTGTTATTTTTAAAACACTATTACTTTTGTTTTCCAACATTCGCCTTCATTCACTTTCCTTCTATATACTTCTTCACTACTTCTATTGCTGCCCTCATTTCTTCTTCCTTACTTGCCACCACCACGAAATCGACCGCATATGCCAGAACCCATATTTTCTTTCTTTCTATTACCACTCCACCCCTTTGTTTCTCTTTCATTACCTCTTCCATATCGGCCATGTATAGCGCGAATAAGCTCGGGCTTACTGGACATCCCTGTTTAAGTACCTTATTGGTCCAAAAACATTCTCCAACTTTTCCATCTGTTCTTGTTTGACACTTTGTTTCCTTATATAACTTTTCCAGTGCTTCTATCAAATTTTCTTCTCCCTCGTCTTGCTTCTTTTTTCTTTTTCTTGCACTCTCCGTTCCACCAAAAACATTTCCTTCCCCTTTCTGTATTATGTATTCGGTATGTTTTTTTTCTATTGCTTCTTCCATTTTTCTTAAGATTATGATTTTTATGTGTTTTCTGAAGCTAACTTCACTGAACGCTGAAGGCCAACTTCCCTCGACAATAAGTTTAAGTAGTGTTGATGCAATAGGCTATTAACATTTTATACTTGTAGTTAAGTTTCACTTTATCGTAGCACACAGTTTAAGAAAATTTCTGTGTGCATATACGTCATGCTCTAAACTTATTTTTTTCGTAAGAATTGAGACTTCCACGGTAGAAGTCATTGTTAAAACAAAAACGTCTTTTGATATTGGTCTGTGTCAAAACGATAACTGTAGTTGCCAACGTTTCGCAACCTATCGTAAGGGCTTTGATCAGGCCGAAAACTAGAAACAAACAAACGAAAGTTTAAGGTAGACTACTGAAAGTTAGGTAATCAACTTGTCAAGCAAGTCAATCAATTGACAAATTGATTAGTGTCTTTATCTTCTAATTATCCATATTAACACTATTTTATCTTTGTGGGTCTACTATAATTTTACTGATAACAATATAGAGCCGATGGGTTTTTCAAATAATAACAATCTTTCTGAATATATTAAACGGCAAACACAACGCAATATAAGTACAAAGCTTAACAGTTGCGTACCATTAAAATAATGATTAAGATTAATGATTTCAAGCATGACTAAAATTTCAGAATAACAAAGAAAACTTTGATAGTACACGATTCCCTGGAAATATGATGATAGAAGGAATTACGTGTGTATGACCAAGAAGTATAAATTGGGCAAGTCAAACGTGCAATACCTGAACTTATAGCAATCACCAGGTTACTAACTTCAAAGGTGGTTAATTTTATAATTTAGGTACCCCTTTCTTAGACTATCATATTCACCAAAAAGTTCACAGGCATTAGTTCTACTTATGATATGAATTAGATAAAAGAAAAACTTGTATACTTGACTAGTAAGTCACATTTCCAATTGGAATTAAAATATTAAACAATATGCAATGGAACATCTTCGGAGAAGATATGCGAAAAAATTCAAAGTGAAACCGAAAATTGTTCTATCGAATATTGAAACCCTTATGGGCAGTAAAGTAAATATAAAAGACAAACACAAAAAACCTTCTCAGAAAAATAATGGATAGAATATTCAAAAGAAAAATAAAACTTAAAAACAAAGAAACAAAAAGATTAATAAAAGGAAGAATTTGAAGAAGTAGTAAAACTAAAGTACTAATAACGGTGAAAATGTGAAAATAATATATTAGAAAAAATAGAAAAAAGAATCAGAATGGTAACTGAAGAGCCAATGAAAGAAGCACAAAGTGAACTTAAGCGAGACAGGAGCTCACAGAATTACTATAAAACAGATCCTAGAAGATTTATTTGTCACTTTTTGACTTAGAGAAAAGACCTAAAAACAAAATAGAAAAGAAAATAAAGTAAAAATTAATAAAAATAAAACAATTGTCGAAGAAAGTGAAAGTATATGTTGACAGAGAAAAGATTGAACAAGTAAATCACTTCCAATACCTAGGAGAAATATTGAATAAGGAACTTAGGAAGCAACTATAAACATTCGAATAAAATAGGCGAATGGACTATATAAAACAATATTCACCTACGCAGAAATGAGATATCTAGCAAAAATAGAAGGAGATAAACTAAGAAACACCGAAATTAAAATAGTTCCTAGATAAACGAATTCATGACCTATTGGAGTATGGAATTAATACCTCACCAATATTGTTGCCGGTCCCAAACCGGTATAAAGAAGGAGGATTATGGCGCTAGGATTTAGCAACTTAACTCATGTAAAAAAAGAAATAAGAAACTGCTAGAAGTGGAAATAAAACGTAACGTCATGGGAACACCGAAGACAGGGTCATTAAGAGAAAAGAAGAATTTATAGAATACTTCAACTACAACTAACAGAGCTAAAGAAAACACAAGAAGTAATAACATATTGAAGGTCAAACATAAAAATTAATAACCACACAGTAGAAAGGCAGGGAGGAGATAACCCAGACGATAACGGAAAGGTTGATCAAAGTATGTGAAATAAACAACTTCAAAATAACCAATGGATTCTATAAACAAAAAAGATCCACAATTACAAATGGCTGGGGTGCAGCAAACTAGAAAGTTATAGACCACAGTAGATTATGTAATAATTAAAAACCAAACTACAATATAAATCACATTGTAAGGGTTCAGAGAGAAGAGCCATGTCAAGTAATTCAGAAATCACTGATTGCAAGATTACAATACCCCAGGAGCAATATATCAAAACACCAAAAGAAAGAAAAAGAGATCGATGAAGAGAACGCAGAATCAATGAAGAAGAAAAAGAAATTCAAAACTTAGAACGAGACAAAAGCGTAAACTGAATAAGAAATTAACAGAATTTTGTAATGACAACTTACAAGATACATATGAACATCTCAAATTAAGATAAAGGAGCACGTCCCCACCTTGACCGATTATATTTATTATAAAAAAACACATTTTAAAATTAAAGATACAACTGCCTTGCGTAGATTAAAATTGCATTGATGTTTGCAGAAAATAGTGGGAGAATACAAACGGAAAAACACTCGGCAAAGTTGATATGAAAACACTATGATATATCAGCGGTGGTCCAAGTAAGAAAGGGTTTCGATATTTAAAGTACCTCATACCACACTTGTGTTGAAAAGGAGGCAAAAACTTGATGGTGAAGTGGACCCGCTAACGGTTAGTTTAGGTTTAGTTTTACTGTTCGAAACAAAGAATCCCATTGTTTTAATGTTGAAAAGGGTGAAACAAGAAAAGAATAGCTTCGTTCATTTTTGGAAAGACATTTGAACTTGTCGCTTAGAAAACTTGAGTCCACACCCGCTGCAAGAGCAATCAGTTATAACAAAGTGCTCTTTATGGAGCCTTCCCACCACATTGCACAATTAGGCTTTGCTTAATGTGGCATTTATAAAGCCTCTAAGTACTTATCATGATTAAGAAGTCTCAAATTGGTTAGATTCCACCCAGGTCGTGTTGTCACACTGTACCAGATTGCGGAAATTTTTGGTAAAGCCGCAATCACAAACACTGAAGTTAATGGATTTGCTACAGCCTGCATTTAGATCCGTAACCCACAAATTTTCTCTGATCATAATTTTTTGGCAGCTGTTAGCAGCGATAGAAGTAAATCACTGGGTATTGCAGACAAAGTCTCTTCCGAGAAGCTTCAATGTGTAACTGCTCGGTACCAGTCTATTACACATGCGTAGAAAGAAACTAAGACGATAAACCTTTCGAACCAGTCATTTTTCCATGAAATTCAGCACATACTCTATTATCAAGTTCTTGCTTGAAGGGGCAACCATCATCTTCTAAGGGTCCAGGTTGTCTTTGAGTGCTGCTGCATCTCAGGGCAATCTGCTATTTTAACTTTATGGCCATTCTGAACAAGTTCCGAAAGAAACTATTAAAAAAACTAATTTTCCACCTACAACTAAGAGACAAACAGTAATCAACAGAAAGTCGAGTGTTTTGTGTACGTTGTGGTAAGTGGGCAGGTTTTTTGTATAAGCGAAGAAGATAATGATGAAGATGTTGTCCACGAATGCACGTTTTGTCAATAGTCCCATTTTACCCCATCTATGGGTTAAGATGAGAACACTCACATTAAATGTTTTATTTTTGTTTTTACTGTTTTCTAAAAATTAAATTTGCTTGCTTTCCAAATCATGTAATTGATTGTAAGAAAATAAATGTAACGTTACTTTCTGAACAGTGGTCTTAGTTTTACATACGTTTAATACTTAAAGTCTCCATCAAACTTCACCCTCCCTTATTCAAATAGAAAAATAAAGTCAAAAACGCCTAACAACAACAAAGTGAAGACAGAAACCACCAGATACAGATAATAGACGAACATATAATAAAAGTCATAAAATCGCTAAAAATTCATACAAAAGTACAACGAAGTGAAAAGCAGGTTTAATAGAGCTATACATGTAAAAATATTACCTGCAGAATGGACCAAAGCGCATACAGTCTCTATTTTCAAAAAAGGCGTTCAACGATACTGCAAAAACTACAGATGCATCACCATTTGTCAGCCATTTGATGAATATATGGAAAAACAATCTAAAATATGATCAAGAACATCATAAAAGACAAAATAGGAGAATACTAAGCGGGATTACGGCAAGCAATTCTTATATGAATCACATATATACGATCAAGCAACAGACGGGGAAAAATTTGCCAAAAACGTGGCTTTTATTGACATAAAAAAACGGGCGATTCAATCCCTAGAACTTACGTAAACAAATAGTGGTCGCAGAGTGTAAAGATGAAATAAAGTAGGAGTTGAAATTAGAACAACAAAAGGACTACTATAACGCTACACCACCTCCCTGACACTATTTAAAATCTACCTGGAACAAACAGGAAAAATAAATGTGGAGACACGAGAGTCCCAATGAGGCACCCTACCTATACAAGTGGATTGTAAATTCAGGGCCACTTGATTTACTCTTTTATTATCCATAATAGACAAAAAGTTTAACAAGTATACAAGATGAGTATTTTCCAAACTTTGCACAAAATTGCTGACTTCCGGTTTAAATGGAAATGATATCAACTTTATTTTTTAAATGTAGTATTTTTAGGCTAAAGTGATTCTTTAATAAATTCTCTTTAAAAACTATAACAGAACCATAGCGCTAAAGTTACTAATAAATTTGTTATTTATTATTCAAAATCTAAAGAGACGCTTTCGATTGGTACAATTAATCTTAGGAGGCTGTGAAAACTAATGTGCACAACAGTCAGAATACGATGAAATAAAACCCGAAATGCTGCAAGATTTACGAAGAAGTATTGGAATAGAAGCCGCTTATATATACAACAAAATGGGGGGCACTTTGAACATTTGTTAAACTAGTCACTTTTTCCTTTGTTGTTTGGTTAGAGATATTTATAAGATGTTATTTATATTAGGTGTTTTCTGTTTTCATATACTTCATATACATTTTAGTTTTTTAAAGACAACTAACAATCATATTTCTGACCGTTGTGCTCATTAGTTTTCACAGCCTCCTATGATTAATTGTACCAATCGAAAGCATCTCTTTAGATTTTGAATAATAAATATCTAATTTATTAGTAACTTTAGCGCTATACTTGTGTTATAGTTTTTTAAAGAGAATTTATTAAATAATCACTTTAGCCTAAAAAATACTACATGATTCATTTAAAAAAATAAAGTTGATATCATTTCCACTTAAACCGGAAGTCAGCCATTTTGTGCAAACTTTGGAAAATACTCATCTTGTATACTTGTAACACTTTTCTTAATAAACTTTTTGTCTAGCATAGATAATAAAAGAGTAAATCAAGTGGCCCTGAATTTACAATCAACCTGTATATACCCTGAGCGTCGCAGATGATAAACTCGTCATAGCCCAAGACGAAGAAAATCTCAGCTACATGGTAAAAAAACTAAAGGAAAGTATAGAAAAGATGTCGTAGAAATAAACTTCAATAAGGCTTCAACGAAAGTAAGAGAAATAGAAAAATTAGAAATTGAAGTAGATCTAAAAGCAGGATAATAACATAAAAAAGATCATTCAAAGAAGAAGTAAAATCAAGTCTGTGACAAACGCAGACAGACTCAGTACTATGGGATAAACATGGGAGGGTGTTAATAAAGTATGTGCCCATATTTCAGGATGTTGTTCCTTACTCAATTTCAAGAAAAAAAGTTTACATAAACTTAGGTCCTAAACGTCTTTGTTTTTATACGGGCTGTTGAAACAATTTTCCAGAAAACGCTTTTCGTAAATAACTGGAAGACGCAAATTAGTAGATGGTTACAAATGGTGACAGTTTTTAACGTACACGGATCAAATCAACCGTGGTTTGAATCATTTTACCAGTGGCGTGCACAAAGGTAGTGCCTAAGGTTTAATTAAAAAAAATGTGGTTTTAATTTTTATTCAAATTTGATAAGAATTTATGGTTTAGCAATTAAAAGCACAACAATTTGTCTCTTGAACTTTTCGCTCAGATTGACTCTTTTTATAAAAGGAAAAATTAGAACTGTGCATAATAATAAAAATAATTTTAATAATAAATAATAATAACCTTCATTAGATAGGATTAAAAAATTTGAAAAAATTATAAACATAAAAAAATGCACACAAATTCAATTTATTACTGTATTGTTTTAAAAAATTACAAAAAAATTAGAGTGCCATGTATGCTATGTTTTGAAAGTAACAAAAAATCTAAAACAACAACCGAAAAATGCACTAAAGTTATAATAGTTGCTGAAAAAAATTTAGGTACTATAATTTTTTTTTAATTGAATATATAGCCGTTACCTTTGTGTTTAAAATATTTCTCTGAATACGTTAAAAACTGCTACTAAGCGTTTTCTTTAATGTAACACCCTGTACATTATTTTTCTTTTTATTAAGAATAATGTGGGGTTTCTTAAAATACATAGTTTTATATAGTTATTTTGAAAACCAAGCTCAATATTTAAAATTGTGAATACGTTTTACTTATTTTTCGAGTAGGACTTAGTAGACTAAGATTTTTTCCAAAAAAAAACATAAAAGTCAAAAATTTAATGGGTTTGATATTTTGTTAAAATTTCAAAATTTGTTTTTGGTGTTGGTGTTGTCATTTTATTGGTTGTTTATTACTTTATTATAAAGGCAGTTTATGAAAATTGTGAAAAATATGACATGCTACGTCGTTCTTATACTAACAAATGTATAAAAGGGTGCCTAAAGAGTGCGGTAAAAAATAGCGTATTGAAATTACGTCGCAACTTAACAAAATTTTAAGAAAGGAAAAATCGATACCATAAATGTAACTGTTTTCAGGATAACGCTTTAAGATGGATCCAAGTACCTGGTTGTTCAACCGTCACGTGCTAACTGTCGTTTTAAGATTGGAATTTACACTAAAATTTTGTTCGAAAGAGGAAAAAAAATTATGTTTTGAAAAAAAAGTTCAAAAACTTCTTTCCTATAACTATGATTATGATTGATATTTTTGGAGATTACTGTCACGTGATTGTCACATCTTAGTAATTATGTATGGTATCAAAAAATGGTTTAAACAAAAGTTGTGTATAATTAAATTACAAACAACTTTTATTTAAAGAATACTTTTGTAAAGTGAATATTTTGTATATATAAAAGAATTCAAAATCTATGTAAGTTAACCATTTTGACTCGACAGATTATACCCAATTACTCAAAATCTAATCTAATCATAAATAACACCTATATACCAAGTATCTTGATATTTTGTTTATACCATGTGTTCCACGGAAATATTGACATAGGCGTTTTCTATGTTAAATTCTAAATTAATGAAAATGTTTTTTTCCCACAATTTGAGATTAATATAGCAACGTATTTTATGAGATAGTTAATGAGAACAAATTTATGTGGTAATGTAAGCGTATTTTAATAAAAATACAGTAAAGTTATTATAATGATTTATGACAAAAATCCGGTTTCGATCCCGATTGTCGTAATTTTCTTTATTAACAAAATTATTACAGATGTTATTATTAATACAATTTTTATAAAATAAGTTTAATATTATTCACTCCTTTTAAATTATTATATTCACTTTACAAAATTATTTTATAATGATAATAACGTAATATGAAAAAAACATTTCATACGGAAACGAACCCTGGTTAGGAAACACAAATATTACTAAGTGAAAAACCAACAAACTCGTCCACAAAGGTCACTTAATAAGTGAAAATTCATTCGATTAATAAATAAAGACTTCCAAGACATAAAGTATTTACTGATTTTTTTGTACAATACGCATTCAATATTACCAGATCAATTTGTTTCATTTTATCTGTCCAACATGTTGTTATAACTAGGTTCGAATTGTGCTAGAAAAAAGATATATGTTAATTTTTAATTTAACATAGTAAATGCCTGTGTCAACTTTTCAGTGGAACATACGATATACGGACAAACACCAGACAAAAATGTTTTTCCTAGGAAAAAGTGAAAAAACGGGGTTTGGTTTGGAAACCGTGGCGCAGTGTAATAGATAGGAGTATCAAGATCTGATTTTTACAGAATTTAAAACAATATATAAATTCTATCCATACAAATTTAAAATAAACCAACATTTGCATCCGGCGATTTTAAAAAAATATACGTGCGAAAACGTATGAAACATATACCGCGAATTAATCTGTAACATCAATTATAAAATTCACTAAAGGCCAGAACTTTTTTAAATATACCTAACTGTTTAACAAAGCTTAACTCCTAAAAAATTTAAATGGCATTTGAATATTAAACTTATATCAAATATGACATCAACTATGCTGTAGTGCTTCCAGATGCAAGAATATAATAACAAGGTGCATATGCATTTGTATTATAATACTTGAAAGGTTGTCGGGTTATATTTTACGATAGGTAATAAATGAAAAGAAAACCATCAAAGCGAGTGTTTGAGAAGTGCAGAGGAGCATCGGGAATAGCATGAGTAGTCTCAGAGAGTGATCGAAGATGCGAAACCGAGCGGCGAAATCCTTTAGTTGTCCGCCAGGTCGACATCTTTAGGCCATGTCACGTTCGCAAAACCAATCAACCATGATTTATGCGTCCTGGATTCACTGCAACAGACATTCTCTATATAACAGACGGATGTCTTTACGATCGTTGATCAATCTACGCTCCAGAAATAGTTGGTACAGCATTTTACGAATTCAGCATAAATATGTAATGTTGCTGTTTAAATCACGGACAAAATAAAAAAAAAAAACTTATTGCAGCGTACGCCGATCATATTCTTTAAACGAACGCAAGTAGAAAAATGGTCGACAATAAATTCAATGAAATTGTACCAAAAAAGATGGCCTTAAATTCTCTTATATGTGAATGAATTTTCTACTTCCAAATTGAACGATACAAATTTTACATTTTTTTTTGTATTTTATTCATTTTGCCTGTCGTAAAATTGAAACCTCCACATTACATGATGCACACCATCTACTAAATATAAACAATAAATTAAATTAAATATTTCTCCAATGTGTTATAAATTACAACTGTATAAGTACTTAAAACTTTTGGTCGTTAATATAAACAGTCTACTGGATAACCAAACTTATACATGCATACATTAATTTTATATATATCTTTTAAGATTTGATCTTTATTCTATTAATATTAATCAATATTTTGTGCTTCGATACACAGTGTGAAAGACAACTTTATGAACAAAAAAAGGTTAAGCACGGGTAACAACTGTTTATATCTGCAATTAAAAATCGAGTGAATGGAACAGTTAAGCTGCAACGTCTACCTGTAAAAAAAAAGAAAACGTCAAAAACTGGACAAGCAAAGATTTGGAGAAATTCTGGCGACGTTTTATGCTCTATGTTTTTTGAGAAAGTGCTTATTTGCCTCCTCCTATAATATAGTAAAAAGCGTATACAAAAATACAAAAACCGAACACATGTTTCAATAGCTAAGCTATCATCAATAGCAACGAGACAATATACAGGGTGTTTCATTAATCAGTACAGAAAATGAAACTGGAGATTCCTTGCAAAATTTAAACGGGGGTTTAACATAAAAAAAAATTCCTAAAAGCCTCCCCTGAAGAGTTACAGCCCCTTAAAGATGTGTAAAAATTCACATTAATCGATTTTTTCTGAAATGACTTGAAATAAAAAAAGAAATCTAAACATTCAAATACTACTACCAAGAAGCCTCCATAATTTCATAATTTTATTCACCCTTGTTCTCTGCAAGGGGTGAGTCTTACACCCCTTAGAGTTTTTACCAGAACTTTTTAACTAATTTTTTTCAATTTTAAAATTCAGATTTTGGAGGGCCAATTCAATTAAAAACTGTTTTGTCTCTTAAAAATTTCACGTAAACTCAATACTTTTTCACCAAAAAATAAATTAAGCGAACTTGCAGAATTTTTAATTAATAAGTTGCGTATGCAAGTTTGACATAAATAACAATATTATTATTAACTATCATTTTAATTTAAATTAACAATATTATTTCAGAGAGTGTTCAAAATGGGCACCATTTTCTTGAATACAGGCTCTTATTCTTTTGAACAAATTTCCGTTAACGCTACCTAGCATTGCTACAGATTGTCTAACTCTTCAGGGAGGCTTTAAAGAAATTTTTTTATGTTAAACCCCCTTTAAATTTTGCAAGGAATCTCAGTTTCATTGTCTGTACTGATTAATGAAACACCCTGTATATAAAATAAAATTAAAAATTGAATTATATACAAGTTGTTCTAGGTTAAGTGCGCACCCTTTGTTATTATTGGAGCTACGAGGTTAAATTAGCAAACTATTTCCTGCTGATTACAATGGTAACAAAGAAAAATAATTGAATGTCAACTTTTTAGATATTAGAGAAAATAGTATTTTTTAATGGAACAACCTGTTTATTTTCTCCAGTTTCGTAGCTCAATAATAACAAAATTAGTAATGGTGCCCACTTAAGTTAGAACAACAGTATATTTTGCGTACAGCATGGAAAACGTACAGGGTGGCGCTTTTCTTATAAATAAAACATTTTGTCATTTTTCTCAGAAAACTTAAATGAAATGATATACATACTATAACACAGTTACATAGAGGATTATAGGCTAAAGCTGGATGAATTCGTATCAGAAAATCCAAAATAAGAGCTGTCATCCAGTTACTATTATCTTCACATTCCTCGATAAGGACCGGACTTTTCCGGTCGAAACGTCATCAAACTAAAATACCATTGTTATAGATTGATGATCAATCATCCAAAGCTAAATTCTTAAAAGACCCAAAAATTAATTGGAAAGTCATTATTAATATAAATTACTAGGAGTTCACTGTTAAAAATCTCAAAGGGTTTCATCCAAATTAATTAACGTCTTAGAAAGTAAGGAGTATCAAAGAAATTTGATTGTACAATTTTCCCTGATGATGGCGTCAAAACGGCGCAACGCATCGCCACCAGTTTTTCCTCAAAAGAAAGTCATAAAAAAATCAACTTTCCAGCTTTAGCCAACATCCGATTTTTGGTTCAATTTACAACGTCAGACGTCGAGAGCGACCATAGTATTAAGAAGTAAAATATAATGAAGCTCTGGAAAAAAAATGATGTGATCTTATTCCTAATGTGGTATTTCAAAACTTAACCAAGAAATGCTTAGCGCACCTAGCAACACTGTACGACGCATGTCTCAGAAAAAGCAATTTTTCCTTAGAGTGGAAACTAGCGCACATACTTATTGTTAAATGTATTTTATTTTAGGCCATCCACGCCTAAGTAGAAATCTGCGCTTGATAAAAAGCAGTTATTACTACGCGTTCAGATGTATTCTTACCACCAAAAAGTGCACCAGCGTCAGTAAATGAATAATGAAAAAATAAATGTATACAGGGTTATTCACAGTATACGACACGGAATATTACATCCCAACTATTCAATAATATTGGAAAAATATATCTGGGATAGATAGACATATCGAAGAAATATTTTTAAATTATCTTCAAAATTTACAGGTGTCCCAAAATACACAGAACGCATCAAAGTTGTGTTTTTCTTATAGAATACTCTGTATATTATTACATTTTCAGCTTCTACGATCAAAATATGAATAGATTTTATAGAGGTTTACCTTACTTAAGCCTAAAGGTTTTTGAGATAGTTTGTATTTTAGGAAAAAGTCGTTACAATTTTACCGATTCATATCTCAGCAACTATTTTCTTTTTTCAAACCAAATTCGCACTGGAGTCTATCAATTGATCAGATTTTATGTAGAACTTGGTAAAAAGTGCATTATCATATACAGGATGTGTACAAAATAAGATTAAATAATGGCATGTTTTGAAGCGCAATAACTTGCTTAATTTAAATGGAACACCCTGTATTTTATATCAACATCGAATGTAAAATGTAATTGCCTATTTAACAATACTATAGTGTCCTATAGCTAAATATTCATGTTTTCATGAAAAATGCAGATTTTCATAATGCAGACTGATTTGTAACAAATTAAATACCTATCAACCAACCTATGAAATTTTGACAGGTGATAATTATTATTTTTGTTTCTCAGTTATCAATAAAAGATTTTCTTTGCAAATCGTCATTTAGTAGCGGTAGTTGGTGCTTTTTGTGCCTTTTATTGTAGTGTATATTGAAAATGAAAGTTTATTCAAAAGAAGAGCGGATGATTTTTATTCTTGGAGAATATATGGAAAACTGCTGGTTGACATCACAACTCTACGCTCAAAGATTTCCTAACAGAAATCATCCCAATAAAGTCATCTTAGAAAAACTGTTGGCTCAATTTAGAGAAACTGGAAATATTTAGTACAAAAAACCCACTAATAGAAAACCTGTGACAGAAAATGAAGAGACTAAATTTGCGGTGATAGCCTCTATAATTGAAAATCCCCATGAGTCAAAATCCAATAGCGCAGAATTTTAATATCAGCCAAGCAAGTGTCTCAAGAATTCTTAAAAAATATAGTTATCATCCATATCATATCTAACTTCACCAAGAACTTTCCAAAGGCGATTTTGAGAAGCGACTGGAATTTTATATGTGGGTGTTCAATTTAGAAAGAATAATAATCAGCGATATTTAATTGGTCTCTATTTTTTTGAAGAACATTTAAATGGAAAATCTTGTTTTTAGATATTTTGAGAAATCAGTTTCCAATGTTACTACAAGACATTCCTTTAGACATAAGAAGAGCGATTTGGCTTTAAATGGATGGAGCTCCCGCACATTTCTATCGTGATGTCTGAGAATTTTTAAAAGTCAATTTCCATAATCGATAGATGGGAAGAAATGGTATTCAAAATTGGCCCCCAAGATCACCTGACTTAACTTCACTGGATTTCTTCTTATGGGAACATGTAAAAGGAATCGTTTATAATACACTTCCTACAACACCTAAAAATATGAAAGAACGGATCAGAGAAGCTTTCCGAAACATAAGTCGAGAAACGTTATCCAATGTTGCTGAAAGCTTTAAAAGAAGAATACGTTTGTGCTTAGAGTCAGGTAGTCATCACTTTGAACATATGTTATAAACAAATGTTTCTTGTATTAAATTCTTGTAACTCTATACCTAGATATTTATTTCTCCCAAAGGTTAATATTGTTGATGAAATGTACACAATGCAAATCTTCTCCTCCTTACAAATACATAATATTCACATGTCAAAGTTCTATAGCTTACTTGATAAATATTAAAATTGTTACAAATCAGTCTTCATTATGAAAAACGTGTATTTTTCATAAAAACGTGAATATTTAGCTATAGGACACTATAGTATTGTTTGATAGGCAATTACATTTTACATTCGCTGTTAATATAAAATACAGAGTGTTCCATTTAATATAAGCAAGTTATTGCGCTTCAAAACATGTCATTATTTAATCTTATTTTGTACACATCCTGTATATGATAGTGGATTTTTTACAAGTTCTACATAAAATCTGATCAATTGATAGACTTCAGCGCAAATTTGGTTTGGAAAAAGAAAATAGTTGCTGAGATATGAATTGGTAAAACTGTGACGACTTCTTCATAAAATATAAAATATCTCAAAATCCTTTGGGTTTAAGTAAGGCAAACCTCTATAAAATCCATTTTTATTTTGATCGTAGAAACTAAAAATGTAATAATATACAGGGCATTCCATAAGAAAAAACACAACTTTGATAAGTTCTGTGTATTTTGGGACACCTGTATATTTCGAAAGTAATTTTAAAATATTCCACCGATATGTCTCTATCCATCCCATATATATTTTTCCAATTTTACTGAATAGTTATGCTTTAATATTACGTATCGTATACCGTGAATAACCCTACCCTGTATAATGGGTGATTTATTTAAAAGTATTTTATTTAAATAAAAAAATGAATAACTACGGTTAATATGGTCCATTCTGAAGTTCCAATTTTCAATGATGCGTTTGAGTATTTCAATTGGTATTTGGCCAATGCCTCGAGTAATATTTGCCTCCAATGCCTCAATCATAGCCGGCTCATCCATCTACACTTTAGAGTTTACGTAGCTCCAAAGAAAAAATTCATGAGGTGTTATGTCACATGATTTAGCCAGCAATTCACCGACCCAAAGCGTAAAATGATCTGTTCGGCAAATCGTTCTCACAGTTAAGCCATGGTTTCATAGGCTGTATAAAGCAAATTTCGTCGAGATCACGGTCTTTGATAACGATGACCATTCACTGTAATATTCCGATCGGTCTTTGTTTTGAAAAAATATGAACCAATTTTTCCACAGGCTGTAGGCGCTGTGCCGGACTAAGTCTTTCCATTATGAAATGTCAAACACTATTGAGGAAGAATGCCACATTAGTTGACCCGACGCATGCGCGATCTGCAATTAAATCCCCATCATAAAAAGTACCTCTAAATAAATCACCCGATAGAAGAAATACTGAATTATTTACGTAAAATGTCAACAATCATTACACTTATGTTCAGCAATCCGGGAAAAAACAAAAATGACATCAAAAGTTACCAGACCAATATACCTTTTAACCACCTTATCAAAGGTCCTCAAACGAATCATCTACACTCGTTTACTCGAAGATATTGAAACACTGCATATTCTACCACCCTCGCAACGAGTCAGCGAAATCATTTCAACTAGCTTTGAGATCAAAAACTTTAGCATTTTGATCCTGCTTGATATAGCACAAGAGTTTGACAAAGTTTGGATTGAAGGCCTGAAGAAGAAGATCCTGAATCTGAACATCCCCAGGTACCTGCAAGCAATAATCTTCTCTTTTTCAGAGCACAGGCAATTCGCAGTCAAAGTAAACTTATACATATCTCAAAATAAAATAATCCACGCAGGCGTTCTGCAAGGAAGTATTCTGGGACCACTTGTCTTTAATATCTATATTTCCGACATACCACCAATATCAGCGTCTATTGCCATATTTGCTGACGATACAGGTATTATCACACATCCTAATTAACCCCGCAAAATGCCATGCAAAGATATTTGCGCTGAAGCGTATTATGAACCCACCAAACATTGAAATAAGTGGAGTTTCCATCCCATGGAACCAAAAAGAGAGTACTATTAAATAGCTTGGTGTTCACTGAGATACTCGTTTGAACTGGAATTACCACGTAAACTGAAAACTCTTGCAAGGTAACAACAGGTTAAGACAACTTTATCCCATAATAAATAGAAAATCAACACTCAAACCTGAATGTGCTATGTTGTTATATAAGGCTCTGCTACGACCATTAGTACTCTATGCACACCCAGTTTGGCAACACTTCCAAAGCCAATATGCTAAAATTACAGCGTTTTCAAAACAAGATCCTTCTAATTGCTGTCAATGCTCCATGGTGCATACGTATTGATCAACTCCACTTCGCAAAAAAATTTTTCATTAACGATGGTGAGTGTACTGGTGCAGGGTTTTTCAATCTTTGTCATAAAAATATTCATACCAGATTAAAACAAAAAATGTCACAAGATCTCATAGCATCCGAAAACAATAGTGACTAAACTAATGCTTAACATACTGAACAATTATTAAAACAATTGATTAGTCTGAGACAATAGTATAGTTTTGACATTATTCTTGTCATTTATTTACTAATTCCTAAATTTCATGAATAACATTTGTATGTTGATCTTACAATACAAGATTAAAAAAAAAATGATATATTTTTTTGTATTTTATTTGGAGTTTTTCTTTATTTCGGGGGTCTTGTAAAAAAACTATTTAGTTTTTTATCATGAATGTATGAATGGACGGTTGATGCATGTTTGCATGTTGACCTTTTCATGTGTGTCGCTGGTTTAGTATTTTAGTTTCTTGTAATTTTATTCTTACCTACGGAAAACTTAAATTTATTTATAATATTACTCCTTTTACGAATCATCAAGGTAGAGGCTAAGAAAAAAAACCCTCTGCCTTTTTATTGCAAAATTCCCTGACGTTTTGTCCCTGACAAATGAGGGGCTTAAATTTTCGTTTAGGCAATGTTGTCCATCAAAAACTGCTTACTTCAGGTATAGGTATAGGAGTTAATGCGTTTTATCGAAGGGAAGCATGTCAATGTTCTCCATTGAGATATTTTTTAGCACGTACAAATATTGGAATAATTGATGACATACAGAACGAGTTTGAAAGATTACGAACTTGCCAAATGCTATTGTTTTTTACTTTTAATGAAAAATTTGAAAAATTAGATGGATTGAATTATGAAGTAATTACGGTGTATATGAACACAAACATCATCCACACTTCAAAAGTCTATTAAGACGCTTCATCAGTACGTCAAATCATTTAATCGTTTCATTTCCAAATCAGTTATTCAAGATGGGGTCAGGAAAAGCTGCTGTTCTTCAGGTTTATAAATTTCTTTTGAATGTCGAAAATAATCGGTAACGTACAGCGAGTGAAAATTATATCGGAATGTGCAGCTGATTAAAAACGATTTAAAAAGAATTTAAAAAAACACAGATTAATACTCAAATTGAAAAGAAAATCTCTCTACGAGATTTGTTTGGACGCATGTTAGGGAGTTCACTGGTCCCCAAAATCGATGTTCTGAAAATGTTGTCGTGTCTTATTACACCTGTATAAAGTCAGATCTCTAGAACCAAACATCGCCCCTGAGCTGCCACCTGATACAAACGTATTTTTTCTTTCTTTATTCGATGGACGTAGTTCCGAAAAATTTCAGAAACATTTCTAAACCATTTTGGTTACATATTCCTGATCAAGTGAGATTAACAGACTTGGCAACTGAAATGAAATATACTACATTTAAAAAAGCTCTTATCGATTCCTTTATTAGTATAATATATATATATATATATATATATATATATATATATATGCAACTTTGCCGACAGGTATGTAAAGCAGTTACATAGTCGATTCTTCAATAATTATAGCCAACATAACAGTTGGCAAGTATAAAAATTTCGAATCGCCTGCAGTAAAGTACGCAAGAGGTTGTACAATAGCAAACAAACACTGAGAATCACCCGACAGCTGTTTCGTCCTTTTGGGACTCATCGGGAGTGAGAGAACTCGAGTGTAAGTTCACTATTGTACAAACGCGCGCTGTCGACTATATGCCCTACTGGAGGGATCACAATATTTAAACGATAAGTTTTTCGACATCTAGTGTCGACTCGTGAAAGCGTTCACGTACGTAAATGTTAGCAACTTTGCCGACAGGTATATAAAGCAGTTATAATTATTGAAGAATCGACTATGTGCGGAAAATTTTTGCAAGCTGAGTATATCATCTAAAAGCAGACATTCTAATGAATAATTTCTTCACCTGAAAAATTGAAAAATCTAAAATTTTGACTTGAGATTTTTCAGTTGAATTTGGAATTAATTTTTCGGTTTTTAATTAATATAAAGAAAAAAAAATAATACTTTTATTCCAAAAAACTTGTTTGGGCCATTTTTTTGTATGAGAAAAATAATATAAGAATAATAATCTTTATTGCTGTTTTACATGCATTCGCACTAACAGAGGTCAAAAGGAAAACATAATTAGATACATTCAATTAAATTCAGATTTAATTTTTCAAATTCTAATAAATTATACAACGCATGTCTAAGCAAGAACTTTTACTCTAATTTTCAAAATGTCTATTGGCGAGTAATAAACTAAATAACTTAAAAAGACAGATTAACAAAGTTTTTATGAGTTTTCTCCAATCTATAAAATTTCAAGTTCAAATTATTACAGTGTCTTGTATTGTGAGAATGTACAGGGTGTTTCACGATGATGGTTCGTTAGACGTTTACGGAAAATTAGGCATTTACTTTTTCTGAAAATTTGGTTACTTACACAGCTGGCCCTGATCTATCGATTTAAAATATTTTCAACGTTGCAACGTTGCCGCTGATATGGAAATGTGGCAACAACTTTGATATTTTAAATGAGACACTCTGTATATTATTATATTTTCAGATTCTACATTGAATTTGTGACGGATTTTATGGAGGTACTATGTACCAAAAATTGATAGTTTCCGAGTTATTCAATTTTTCTGAAAAAAAAAATGACAGATGAGACGGCAATTTAAAAAACCATATCTTTGCCATTTGTCAGCCTAGGGTAATGAAAATTCGTATAACTCATCACTAAATAGCTATCAAAATGGCACAACAAATGGAATTTACGAATGAAGATTATCTAAATCTCTTGGTTATTTATGGACAGTGTAATCGCATGATTGATCGAACGTGTCGCGCATTTTTGGAAAGATTTCCGGAAAAGCCGAAGCCCAGCAAAAACATAGTAAGGCGTGTCATAAATAATTTACTTAAATATGGATCTTTCAAGGCTCTACTAGTAAAGCAAAAACCGATCGTAGACGATGAAGAAACTGAAATATCGGTTTTAGCTTTTTTTAGTGCATCTTTACGCGACGCAGAAGTTAATTTGAGAATGTATTTCAAAAGTGTCCACAAGATTTTATCAAAACATAAATGGAAGCCATTTCACTACACCAAGGTTCAGCATTTGAATCCTGGAGATCTTTCTTTGCGTGTTGAGTTTTGCGAATGGTTCTTGGTAAACACACGAGAAGATTTAAATTTCTGTGGTGACATTATTTGGTGTGATGAAGCCAAATTCTGCAAGAATGGTATGTTCAACCGACATAATAGTCATTTTTGGGCAGAGGAAAATCCCAGTGTGGTTCGTGAACAAGGATTTCAAGGAGCGTGGTAGTTTAATGATTTTTGTGCTATAAAAGGAAACAGTATCCTATGCTTTTGTTTCTATGACGGGAACTTGAACGGCCTAGCTTACCTGGGAATAATGGAAAACGAAATTTTGCCAGCACTTCACCGACTCCCAGAAAACGATCAACTCCGTGCCTGGTTCCAACAAGATGGTGCCCCGCCGCATAACTTGAGAGCAGTAGGCGATTTATTGGATGCTACTTTTAAGGATCGGTGGATTGCTAACAGAAAACCGATCCACTGGCCTGCTCGTTCTCCCGACTTGACCCCATTGGATTATTTTCTCTGTGGTCAAGTCAAAAGCATAGTATATGCAGATCCTAACACCAGCAAGGAAGATATGCAATTGAGAGTTACTGAAGCGCTGAGGTCAATACCACCATCGACCATATTAAAAGCCACTCATGATGGTATGCTGAAAAAATCATAAATGTTTGGAGGTGAATGGCAGTGTGTTCGAACATATATTACAATATCTAAATTAAATCTATTTCAATTACAATTTGTTTTGTTTTGATCTGTTTTCATGACAACCATGCACCACTATGCATTCCCGAATTTCAAAATAGAACTTTGAAAAACCACAAAAAACGCGTTACATGAGACAAATGAAAAATACAGGGTGCTTCTCTCCACATGAACAAAATGATCTACCTCGTATGTTTCAAAACTCATAAAGGTGTGAATAACACGAAAAATAATGAACTTGGGTATAGGGAACCCTATTATTATATGAAAGATAATTATTCCAGCATTCAGATGAGTCAACAAAATACGGGGTGTTCCATTTAAAATTAGTGACTTATACTGACTTGAATTTGAGGAAGGTCGAGTGAGTGTTATGAACACCCTGTACGAGAAGATTGAAATCTGATCAAACTTTCTGCAAAAAGAATATTTAGTAATGAGTTATACGAATTTTCATTGCCCTAGGCTGACAAATGGCAAAGATGTGATTTTTTAGAATGCCGTCTCATCTGTCATTTTTTTTCAGAAAAATTGAATAACTCGAAAACTACCAATTTTTGGTACATAGTACCTCTATAAAAATCCGTCACAAATTCAATGTAGAATCTGAAAATATAATAATATACAGAGTGTCTTATTTGAAATATCAAAGTTGTTGCCACATTTCCATATGAGCGGCAACGTTGCAACGTTGAAAATATTTTAAATCGATAGATCAGGGCCAGTGTGCATGTAACCAAATTTTCACAAAAATTCTATCTCTAATTTTCCGTAAACGTCTAACGAACTATCATGGTGACACATCTTGTACACCTCTTCGTAATAAATTTTTATGTACACAAAAAAGTTAGTTTAGGAACGAAAAATCCTCCCTACAACCCTCTTCTACTCATACAAAAGATTTGAATTATGGATAGATATATCATTTGTCTTATTATTTGTGTTATTAATTTTTCGCCATTCTTCTTATTTTCTTTATAACTCGAACCCTACACTCTCACATTTTTTCCCACATTTCCTGATTGATATTGGTATATTATGCAAAAAATTAAATTGTGACAATGTTTTCTTCATTGATTACTATTTTTTGTAAATAAATTACCTTTATATAATCCATAATAAATCTTGCGCAAATAAAATAATATCCGACAATCCATTCGAATTGAAAATTTATTAAGAAGCTAAAGTTATACAACTAGAAAATATTGACAAACCTTAATAATGTATTATTATTAGATAATACTACTTTCAATGCCATTCCAAATTTTTATTGTGCAAGTTTCCATAACGGTCTTCTACATAAATTTTCAGAATTATGTAAAGTTGTTTAACTGCAAATGCATTGAAAATGCGCACAACATTGCTGTTTCTGTAAACACTAATAATTAAAACAAAAATTATAATAGTCGGAACTAAAATGAAATAACAACGACATATTTAATGCTTTTTTATTATAGCTACATTAATATTTTTGATTTAGTTTGTTCGATATGCATAATAAAAACGTCCGCTGCTTTTATTTTTAGAAAAATTCGAATGGTAATATATTTTTCATTGCAGTAGGTTTTATTGTGAGTATGAAACAATGAATCAAAATAACTATCTTAACGACCAGTAGCTGTGATGATGTGTTTATGATGCTGTCGTTGATGTACATACCCAACTAATGACTCGACATGTGTACCGAGCCGACATGTAGACTTCTGGCTGAATTATTAACGAAGCTTTTATACATAACGGCAGCAGTATTTGACGGTAAATGACGGTCATATGTCTTCAGTTTCAGTTAAGGCACGGTAGTTGTGATGTTGTATAACATACATAAAGTGCTACTTTTTGATTCTGTCTTTTATCTCACAAAATATTTGAGCGTGACTAAAAGCGTTTTGTTTATTCCTAAATTTGTGGTTAGAATAGTTGATGTCAATCTTTAGGTTTAACACCACATGGACTTCCGAGAACTGTATTTTACAGCGAGCTATAAAGATACGGCTGTTTGAACATAAATTACATCCGACGCATTTACAGCTTACAGTATAAGTGCTTTTTCAAATTCTTTTAAATGGATTACTTTTGTTTATAGTACAAGCAAACACATCTTGCATACAATCCATTCGGTAACATAACTATCGCAAAGCTGAAAGGAATTTAAATCCAATTTTAGTAATGAATGATTAGATATTCAGAAGTTGTAAATTACACAAACTAAGGCGCGTGTTACATGAGTTTGTGCTTAATAATGATTTTTATTACTTAATTGAAACTTCACTCAAAGCCACAAAAGTTAAAAGTTTTGCGACGATATCAAAATCGGAAGTTACGAGATAACACCTGTCTTCCTTGGACTAATCAAAATTAGTAGATTAAAGAAGTACTACTATCCATTCACAATTCAATTTTCACTTAAAAATATTTGAAAACATCTACACTATACATATTTACTGTCACACATTTCTTAAAAATATTTTACCATAAAACATGTCAATTTGACGATATGAAGATGAAGTTTAAGGAAATATTGCTGATCAACACGTCAACTACAGTTAAACAGAACAACAATTGTTGCCAAAGACAGTAAGAGATGAAATTACTATTTTCTCAAACTTCAAAATGTTTTAGAGAATTTGATGTTGTGGAGACCACATTCGAATCTATTTCATTGCAATTATTTCTACAATAAATTGACATTTATTCACGAATTTATTTGTCACAAACGTCATTTTATAGTCCATGAATCTTTTTATTCAAATAGGCTAATAATGAAACGCCAAACAACAAAATATCTAATTATGTTAACAATACAATTAGAAGAATTATTTCAAGGTATTCGACTGCAATTTCACACAGGAGTGGAAGTGGAATAGCAAGATTTCAAATTTTAGAATTTAATTTAAAACCGTACCATTTTTATTCAGAAAACACATGACATCTATAAAAAAATTTCGAAAAGTTAATGCTTGGGGAATCTAGATTTAGTAATTAATTATTATTTGATATAAAACCCAAGGAAATGATTTCTACTGAGGAATAAGCGCGCGACATTTTGCGACGTCGTGAGTACCTTTTCTTGCTGTATTTCTATTTTTGTGAAGTCTCTATTTTACTGCCATTTTTTTCAACACGTTGGAGGACACCTATCCGGATATGGATAATGGCAATTAAATAATTACCTTAAAAGCGAGGCCGTGAATGAGAGTTCATTGAAATTTGATCACTATAAAATTGGTTCCTATCCACGCTGCGGTCGGGGATTCCGTCGAAGATAACCGGTGACCTCCAGTTTATCTTTTGAGTTTGTTTTGACCATCCTTATCAGTAAATCTGATTTCTGTTACTCTACTTACTTCTCTACAATACTGCCTTTTGTCTGTCCTGGGATATTGCAGCTGCCGAACATGCCTACATCTGATCGCAGTCTACAAACAATAGAACTAATTTAAAACTATTCCATGCTTTCTTTATTAAATTTATATTTGACGCGTATCCATATCTGAATTTAACAACCTAACTTTTTGCGCAATGTTAATTGATTAATGTGATTTGAAAGATCTTTCGAAAACTCGCTTAATGTTGATTGCGCTTTTGCAATTCTTTAGATTTGTTGTCGGGTACCGATACCCTACGAAATTTTATTGCTACACCTTAACATCATTAATATTGGTGTGTAGACACGTGTGTAAAATTCTAGTAGCTGGTTGTTAAAGCAATTATAAATTTATACTGCGTCCATGCCTTTTGCCAGTGGTGTAAACATTTGGTGCGGCTAGTGACTATTCCAGGCGGTTTGCTAGTATTTTTAGGAGAACAAATCGTTCTATGTGACTATTATCTTAATAATTTGCATTGTGCTCTTACCTACACCATATTATGATTTCTGTTCTACGACATAGAGAGACGTTGTTTAAACGATTTTTCTTCCTACATCATTTCGATCTATAATACAATGAATAATGATTTGAAATTGTTATTGCCAGTAACGTTTACCAAATGTCTTAAACACATGCCAGTGGGCTTGCTTTTTATTGACTTCTTTTTCACCTCCAAAATTAACTAATCACAATATAAATGTGTCTTGTTAGCTATTGCTACCTTCGTAATCTAATTAAATTTTTAATTTTGTATTCTAGTTTTAATACTTTAATCGTCTTGAACAAATCACCATCCATCTTGAATAATGTATGTGAAAGTTTAATAAAAAACTAAAAAGGACTTGAAGTCATGGACAATACTTAAATCATCAAATTATAAAATTAAACTAGTTTCGACCTTAATAATATTTAGTACGTCATCTTTAGTAATGTAATATATATATATATATATATATATATATATATATATATGTAAATGTACAAAAAAAATTGAAAACTTAAAACATAAAATTTTTATACAATCACAACCTTTTTATGATTAATGGAACATTATTAATAGAAATTTGAATGTAGAGGGGTTATAATACCCAAAGGGTTTCAGTGATATGATTCAGGTACCTTTGGAAACACGACATAGAAAAGCTTAACCAGTTTCTTCGACACCTGAACCAACCCCCCAGTTTACTGTAGAGACAGAAGATGAACAACAACTGGCCTTCTTTCATGTGCTGGTGAAAAAACGAGAAAACAATCGTGGTCACACTGTGTACAAGAAACCTACAACACAAACCTGCATACCTTATTGAACCACCACCCAGGTCATAAGTACGGAATAATGTGAACCAGGCAGAACAGAAACACCTAAAAACCGTCTTTGAGGCTAATGGGTACACTAGAAAGGAGATATAAAATTGATCAAAGTCTAAAAGATCAAGAACACCGAAATCCGAGAGTCCATTTACTGCCGCCCACGCATATATACCGTACATATCCAAAGTCACAGACTGGCTAGAAAGAATTCTACAGAGACACAACATTAAAACTATCTTCAAACCAACCAACAACATCTAGCAGACTATCAGATCAACAAAGGACGAAAGATATCCTCTTTTAGTAGCCGGAGATTACCGTATTCCTTGTTCTTGTGGTAAAGTATACATAGGAATAGGAACCACCAAGAGATTCATGGGAATTAGACTTAAAAACATCGAGCGAACTGTCGTCTGAGACACACCGAAAAATCAGCGGTAGCCGAACATGCGCCTAGCAATGGAGGTCAATGATACTCTTTGAGAGCTCTAAGTCACTAGCAAGGCCTCATGGTTATCACAACAGATCGGTTAGAGAGGTAATCGAGATCCATAAACATAGTGAAAATTTCAACAAAAACTTCAACAGAAAGTAAGAAACTCTGAGGCTCAACCAGATCTGGAATCCAATCTTCAAAAACACTCAACCGGAACTTCACGAAAAACCGGATTTGCTTGGCGCGATGCCAGATTATCATCTAACAGTTTCTTTAATAACTATTGGTTATTTCATTAGATTTATTTACTTTTTGTAATTTTTAGAAGTAGTATAAATATAATCTCTATTAGTAATTATTATTAGTAAAGCTAATAATAGTTTAGGTCAGCATTATTATTTTTACCAATTACATCACAACTAATATGTAAGAAAAGAGTTCTAAATCAAAAATTGGGTAAATATTGGAAAATGTTTTAATTAACTACTTTTAACAGTTTTAACATTATTGTCTTGCTATGAACGAGAAACTAATCCATTTTTAAAAATTCACATTTTTTAAATAAATATTATTTCCTTTGACTTTTTGTTCTGTGTAATAAATCAATATGAGACCTCCTTTGTGGATCATTTTTGTTCCATCGCAACTAATGTCGTGTTTTATATAATATTCAAACACTTCCCTCATAAATATTGTGTTGTTTAAGAACCATTAGCAAAGTAACCACCATAAAGTGCTGATCTAGAAATGATTATAAAATAAAGTAATGTTCAAAGAATACTTTGTTGATACAAATCGGTACTTTTCGAATAGCGAGCCCTGTAAATTTATGTATGCTAGTAATGGGATACTGATGGTCTTTGGTTAAGAGGACCAGCTAATTCTTCTCCACGTTTAACACGAAGTATGGTTCTAAATAAAGATGACTTATAACTGATGTTAGGGTGACACAATAATTTAAGGTTATGTTATAGTAAACAAATAACTTGGCAATCTCGCTATGAATACGTGTTTCATACTAAGAATACGAAACACCCCATTATAATTATTTTGTTTGCAAAAAAATATATTATTTTGCGATACACTTAGTAATAATAGTAGGTAAACGATTTATATAAATATATTGGAATGATTCTCTAAAGGACTAAACTTTGAAGCTTACAATTGCATAAATGCATAAAAATTATAATTTATTTTTTTTAATTTTATAACTCGCTCAAAATTAAAAATTGAATTACTTGGCTAGAAGCATCGCGTTCGATCTGTGCTCGATTTGAAAACGATGTAGACTTCTTAAACCGAGTTGTTACTATGGATGAAACTTGGGTACATTCCTACGATCCAGAAACAAAGCAACAACCGATGGAATGGCGACACTCTGTTTCTCCAAGACCTAAGAAGTTTCGTGTCCAAAAATCTGCTGGAAAAGTTCTTGCTTCAGTTTTTTGGGATTGCCATGGAGTAATCATGATTGATTTTTTGGATAAGGGTAGAACAATAACTGGAGATTATTATTCGACATTACTGACCACTCTACGGAAAAATATTAAAGAGAAAAGACGCGGAAAGCTATCCAAAGGTGTTTTGTTTTTGCAGGACAACGCCCCTGCACACAAATCTCATGTTGCCATGCAAAAAATTTGTAATTTAGGGTTTGAATTACTAGAACACCCCCCTTATTCACCCGATTTGGCTCCGTCCGACTATCACCTCTTTCCTCAACTGAAAAAAGTTTAAAAGGTCGTAAATTTTCTTCCAACAAGGAGGTAATAGAAGCTGTGAAGGTCTGGTTTGCAGAGCAAGAAGAAACATTTTTTTTTGAAAGGTCTAGAGACGTTGCAGGTTCGGTGTAATAAATGTATTCAATTAAGAGGAGAATATGTTGAGTAATAAAATATTTTGACATTGAAATTTTGTTTGGTTCTATAGTAGGCTAAGAATTTTTCAATATATCCTCGTATAGTGCCAATTCTAACATTATACAAAACAAAATGTAATTTTATATTAAACTATCGCAAATGTTCCAAGCAAACAATTACAAACAAAAAAATCTGACTTTAATAGTGCTTCGATGTATTTATTAACATGTGAGTTTTTATTTAACAAAGATTCTTTTTCTTTCTCGATGTTTTAATAACAATTTTTGGTTACTTCCAGTTCGACGTTTGAGTCGCTTTTTCCAGCAATACTGCTATCGCTACCTTGTCCGGTACGTATTACAACCAATACTTTATTTTTACCAATTTTTATATTTTCTTTACTTCTTTCACTTTCCTTTCTTTTGCAATGTGCCCTTTTAAATCTTCACACACCTCAATGTTATAGCTAATCAGGTCAAACGAAGATCACATTTGTCTCCACCGTTCACAACTCATAAAACTGCCTATTTTTAACAAGATCAAAATTCAACTCTACCAACAAGTACTATGGTATGTAAATAACGAACATTTTTCATTTAGAAACAATAATAACATTTCTTTTTATTATAGCCATGTTAGAAGTTCCTAAATCAAAATCTAAATTAATCAAACATGAAGGCATTTCAAAACCAAAACTACCACAACAGACAGGTTGCTGACTTGGCAAAACATCACAAAATATGTATATAGAAGAGCAAAAACAATTTCCATCTAACATTAAAAAATTGTTACGGAGGAATAGTGTGTAAGTTGGTTGTAACTTAACAAATTGTGACATGAGTGATGACGCAATTAAATTTTTAATCAAACTGCAGTAAAATATACAGGGTATTTTATTAAAAAAATATTATTTTCTTGAATATCTTAAAGAGTTGACATTTAATTATTTTTTGGTCGTTACCATTGTAATCAGCAGGAAAAATACTACTAGTTTGCTAGTTTAATCAACTTCATAGCTTCAATAATAACGAAGTCAGGAATGTTGCGCACTTAACTTAGAACAACCTGAATACCTATGTATATATCATTGTAAGACACAGACTAAATTGCTATTCATTTGAACAGTTGAAAAATGTTTAAATTAACCAAATTCAATTACTAATGATGAATATTCATTAAATGAGACAACACTAAAAACGAAACTAGATTTAGAGAATTTGTATAAAATAAAATTAAAAATTTTAAATCATATAAACATAACGAACATAACATTTTACAGTTACATTTAGGTCAATACTACAAGGACAAGTTCAACAAAAATATTCAATAAAACTATTAAATATTAATATCAATTTATATGTAATTTGTTTATAAGTTTGTGTTGAACTTGTAAGTGATCAATAAAATGTTTTGTCAGTACTTACTTAAGAACCACAACATTTTATTTTATTATCTAATAAAATAACTCTTTTTTGTGCAATTTTAAAGAGTATTTTGTTGCGTTTTTATTGTACTTACCAAATGGGTATAGAACCAAAACATTTTTACTATTTGCGTTTAGAATAACTATCCGTGGTAGAAAAAAAATTAAAATTTACTATGATGATGTTATTCAACTGTCATACTATATCGCAAAAGTCCATAGCTTTAATAATATAATTTTTAGTGGTGAAATTGAATAAACATACAAAATACTATTCTTTTAGACCGTCTGAAAGTTCGTCTCATTAAATGCATGATCTCTCTCAATTAATTAATTTTTCTCTCCGTCATTCAATAATAATTAATACATCTAAATCCAGTACACTATTATTTGAAAATAAATCAGAATGCCAAAAATTAAAAACATTTTTTAATTTTTATATTAACAACGAGCAAATACTTTTTTTTTGCTGGTTTTTTATTTGCCGCCATTTTTTCCACGGCTTTTTATTCCGCCTTCAGATTTTTGAAATAGACAAAATTGGCCAATGTTCGAAATTTTCGCTTATAATTGCACAAGAAGTTGCCGAGTAAGTTTGGGTGTTTTAATGAAAATCTGTTGTCTAGTAGTTTGACAGTATAAGAAAACTAGAACTTGTCAAACTAGTTAGTTTGGATAAATGTAAATATTAAATTGAATATACTGTCAATTTTTAATAATAAATTAAAAATACTAAAGTTAATAAACACCAATGCATTTGTTCTAATTTAATTTTTTTGTTCTATAAGTTTCATTAGACGGGTACGGTAATCACGTGCGTTTTAGTTAACAATATCTTCACTGCTAATAATGCCAAAAAAAAAGTATATATTATCGAAAATTTTTATTTAAACATATTGTTAGCGATATAGACAAATGTTGAGTACGTCGTTATTTTTTACTAAATTTTAAGGCAAAAAGCTAATAAATATAAGTCTTAAACAAGTTTGTTTTCATTATGCGAAATAAAGTCAAGATGAACTCGCGTCGAAATGAAGTAGCGTCGAGATGAGTTCGCTTTGAAGCACCTGTGTCGAGATGGCGGCGTCGAAGTGAACGCGTCGAAATAAGCTGGTCCGGTTCTCAAACCATAGTAATGTCGTTGTTTTATTTATGACTTTTAAAATGCAAATTTCGACGATATTCTTTCTTGTCTATCTTCTATTCATTGGGAACATGTTTTCAAAGACCTTTATGTAGAAGATCTATTTTACTATTTAATTTATAATATTATTAAATCATACGTTTTCTTAGAATTGTTAAATTTACTAAATTTCCAACCTAGTTTTGAAGTTACTTAATAAAAATAATATTGCAAAAAAACAAATTCATCGTAAATTTAAATCTACAAATTGTCCCGCAGATTACATTGAATTTTCACATATACGTAAAAAATGCAAACAGAAGTCTAAATCTTGCTATTTTATTTATATATCTAATCATGAGAACAAAATTAAAAACAACCTTCTGGTCTTACGTTAATTTCAAAACTAAACAAAGCAATATTCCTGATTTAATACTTCTCGATGAAGAAAATGCTTATAATGGTTTAGATATAGTTAATCTTTTTTAAAAACAATTTTTTCAAGTCTATCTATCTAATACATTACCCAACTATGATATAGAGGATTCCTCAACATCAGTATTTAATATATCGTTAATATAGATAAGCAAAGTTGCAATTTTTCAGAAGATGAAAAATTTATCTGATTTATGCTCACCTGGGCCTGATGGAATTCCGGATTATTTTCTAAAAATAATGTAACTTCATTATAACTGAGTCTTTGTATTGGATTTTCAACAAATCTTTAATGTCGGGCTTATTTCCGGATGTATGGAAACTTAGTTTTGTTAAACCGATCTTTAAAAGTGGCAATAGTGAGTGAAACAACCACTACAAGTTTTTTCCATTTAAATTGTGAAATTATTGTTTCAACGCAGCACATGATTGGTCAATAATACTATGAATGATATAGCCATTTGAAATACAATTTGTCATTTTGCTAGTTTTATTAAATTATTTTATATATAATTTGCTGTTCTTCTTTTTGACTCATTTTTAATTTGAATGCACCCCTTAATATCGGTTGCTGAAAACATAATACTTATTTACGTTATGTTAACTATGTTTATAGTTTACTTCGTTGCCAATTAAACGTTCTATTTGCTATTAAACCATTTTGAAAATAAGTCACCTCCTTCCTCAATAAGACTAATTTTTTTCAGTGTCCAGTGCTCAGACTGTTCAACCTTCCTGATATCCACAAACTGAAATAGTGACTTAATTAAATAATTCAGACGCTACTATCTCAAAAGTAAGTGGTACAGAAGATATAAATTCTAGAAGATAAAGTCCAAAATTTAACGTGTTCCAGTACCTACCATTCGTAGGTTTAAAATCGTGAAAAGGCCCTCTTCGATCGGCTTATAAAGTAATGATGTCCTCAAATCCATATAAAGGAATAGTCGGTAACAAGTACATTCATTTTGGAATTATCAGAAAGTTCTTTAGAAGAAAATAAGCAGAGTGACAATTTAACTCTTTGATAAGTTTTTGCAGTTCGTCAAGTTTCTTCTTAAAAATTGTCGTAGTGGCATAGTAAGTCAAAGGTGATCCTAATTGACAATGGAGATTTCATGTGAAATTTGAGTAAATGATTCTTTTACAGCTCAATCCTCATCTCCACACAAAAAAAGAATTCATATTTACTCGTGTTAACTTCCTAGCTTATCTTGCTGCATTCATTATTATTGTGGTAAAATCCTCCAATACAGTCTCTAGGTCTCCAGCGAAGCAATCATCGTCCCGATACCACATATTGAGCTCCAAAGATAGTGAACTAATAATCTTCTGCAGATCACAATGCAAAATAATAGTGGATTAGCAAGTCCCCCTTGTTGGACCCCATTTTCAGAACCAATAATGTTTTATCCCAAAGAGAAGAAATGAAGAAAAGCCATAACAGTGTTTTAAAAAACTTAGGCTTCCTGGAGCATGAGTTTTGATCTCCTCCAAAAAACAACTTCTATTGATAGTGTTAAAGGTATGGCATTGCGGAAGTCTATCTTGAGAAATACTTTTCCCGTTCCTTTGTTTTTATCACAGTAACTGCGTACTGAATGTACTGTTGCTTCGCATCCTCCTTTTGTTGTCAAACCGAGTTGGCAGGGACAAAAGTCCCAATACTTCTTACAAATTAATTTCGTTGATATTCTGCGTAAAACAATACCAACATCGTTTGGTCTAATCCCGATGACCTTCTTTGTTAGAGGGCAGAGTGAAGCTCTATAAAGTATCGAAGCAAATGCGGAAAACATCTGCCCCGAAAGTAATTAGTTTGTCAATTTTCTTATACCAGCAAGCAACTTGACTCCGGAGGCACCGCTTCCTTTGAAGTCATGTTCTTAAAATGACATGGTCTTAATTCGTCCAGTAGACCAATTCTTATATGACGAGAGGCAATCCATCACATCCAAAATGGATACATTAATAGAATAATCGTCATCTTCCAAGTCTATCACTCTAGGAGGTGCTAAAAGATGTTTTTCTTTAAGAGCCTTGAGGATCTTGTTATCAAAACACACTCATCTATTATAGATGCAAGAAAAGCTGCGGAAGTACTTCTTGCACTCTTGGGAATACGCTTGATAACTCTCCCAGCTGGCTTGCTAACTTAAGTACAAGATTGTTAGTATCCGCCTGAGTTACCGAGTTAAGGTTGAGGTATTTTTGTCTGAAGTGTATACTAAGACCGTGTATGTTTGCAATATCTTATTTTTTACAGATGTGGCAGATCACCTTAACGGATTTGAGGAAACTTAAAATAATTTAAAAACTCAGCTCCTCTATTCTTCGTACAATCCTTTTTTATGCTAATCATTGGCTGGATACTCTTCTTTCTCCAGACAACAGTTTCAAAAGGTAAAAGGGCGACAAAGCAAATATTCCCTACGGTTCATCTCAAGTTTCTCAAAAACGACAACTTTCCAAACTCTAAAAATTTGGGAGCACTACCAATTGAAAGTACACACTTAACTCTATAAGAGGGTATAATTTCAACTAAAAAAATCCTCGATTTAAAGGCACAAAAATAACTTTTTCGGTCCTCCGTCCATAATCACTGATTTTGCATCACTCAAAAACGGACAGAAACACCCCTTTTCTTGGCCTCGGTGGGCAAAAAAGTTACTAAATGTTGGCAATATTACATTATATACAATCCTCATGCTGGAATTCGAAAATAATATGTTGCAATACTCTTATTTTGAAGGATATTATAGGCCTTTTAGTCGCAAAAAGGTATTTTAATATATGTCAAAACGATACGGTGTTGGCAACTGCCAAATTACATTAACAACCAAAAATGTTTTAGTATATAGTAATACTTAAAAATTTGAGTTTCAACAAATTTGACCATTTGTCGGTCCAAAAATCGTGTGTATCACGTGGCCAGAAACTACTCCTCGCACTTGCAAAAAACCAGTTTGTGACCTAGTGATACAAATAACCATTACTTTTGACAGAATACTTTAAAACTTGACAAATTGGCAGATATTATATATAGTTGTAATAATAGCTATTGATTATTGTATTGTGAAGTAAGTGTAATGTATGGCGCCCCAGAATATCAGTATAAACCTTTAGTCAATAGGCGTCAGAATTTTTTTGTTAGTCTTCTCAGGGTTTTTTTTCAAATAAAATATAAGTAAGGTGATTAGTACTCTATAGTATTCCATAGTCAACAAGAAAATCATGTTGTTCCCGAAAATCTCCATTTTGTTTAAACAAAAACGTCTTCCGGAATTGGACCGTGTTGAAAAGGTAACCGTAGTTGCAAAAAGTTAATGACTCCAGCCGTGGCAGCCTCAGTTCTTACATTACCACTTAGGTTACCGGACCAGACCCTTAAAACCCTTCCGGACAATAAAACAAAATAATGAAACAATTTTAATCGATATTAGCGCACTATAGTTTTCCAAATTAGTAAAAAAAGTAAAGTGATAGGTTGTGAACTTTTAACGTTTTCTTGAATTTTTCGTGAATCTTTTCAGGTGTTTTTAATAGAAATACAAAATATGGAAGGTTTATTTATTTATTTATTCGTATGGTACATTTTATATATTGTATTGTGATGTAAGTGTTATGTATGGTGCTCCAGACGATCAGTATAAACCTGTATAATGTGGTGACGCTATACAGGTTTATACTGATATATACACACACCGTGTGCAATTGTGGATTGGTTCGTCTTGGCACAGCATTTGCTTCGAGGTTTAGGGAAACCACTAAAACCTAAACATGACAACCCTTACCCACCTTAGTATTCATATGTAATAATATTAATTAAGTGTGTAAACATTATAGAAGATAAATAAGAACATAAAATATAACAGCATTGCATGACGACATATAAAAGACCGGCTCAAGCGCCCGTCACAACAATGACAAAAAAAATAATAGATTAAAGAAATAGCAAAATAAATAATGGAAAAACAGATAATGAGGACAGAGAATACAAAATATTGCTGAACTTCATATGTCCTTCAGATTGGTAAGCCATAATATAGCTTCACCTGTTAAATTATGAATGTTTGGAAACCCTCCTTTAAACTTTGTTAATTGACAATATGTGTAACGGTCTCTGGTTCGTTTCCACAGTCACAATTTGGATTAGAAATCGCACCCCATTTAAACAACATAGAGTTGCATTTTGAATGGCCTGTTTTTAAATGGAAGGTGATCAGTAATCAATAGTACTCCATAGTCAAGAAAAAGATCATGTTGTTCCCGAAATCACCTCTCTGGTTAGCGGACCTGGTCATCAAGACCCTCCCGGACAATACAAAGATAATAAAACACTGTTATAGGTTTCTAAATTAGTAAAAGAAAAGAAAAGTAATATGTTGTGATATTTTGACGTTTTCTTAGATTGTATTGTGAATTGAACAGTTTGTTAGTGAAAACAGAAAACCATGTAGTTTCAAGAAAAGAACAACAAGTGATAAAACATACTACCGTATTTAGCTGTAGTGTCTGGCTTATATTGTGCTTCCGTTGTTACAGTGACTTAATAAATAATGAGGGACGAAAACCCCAACAAGAACGGTACACGCACCTTCAATTTCCAATAAATTTTCTTGGACATAAGTCCACTTCCAAAACAAATGACGAAAAATTCAAATAAGCAAAAAAAAAACAAAGAGAAAAACTGCTGGGTTGGCCAATCCTACAGAGAAACTATTCTTAATAAAAGCAAAGAGTAGAAAAAAATCAGTTAAAAAACGGTGATGCAAGGTATTTACAAAGTATAGGTGAGAAACCAAAAATTAATCTTCTGCGACGAAACGTATTTTTTAGTTTGTAATGGAGCTTATAATCAGTGAAGAAAACCGGATGCCGCAACAGTCACTTTTCACAATGATCACATTTCTTAATTCATAGCACCTACGATGTCCAGAACAGCCACCTTTGTGATTTATTACTTTACTTTCATGTTCATAAAGCCCACTTTTTAAATTTTCTATACATTAAAGAAAAATAAGAAACCTATAATACATTCAGCGAACACACGGAGTTAAGCCATGTCCTTATTAATTTGTGATAATTTGAACCAATAAACGCAGAGACCTTTTTACACTACGTAAATAATTTATATAAGCGCGAAAATTCAAATATAGTTTATTTGTACTTAATAAAGTAAACCAACAAATTCCAACAAGTGTAAGACATTTCTAATATTTGAAAGTTAATTTAGTATTCTTAACTAAAAAAAAATAATTTTGTATCTTGTTATTTATATTTAACTTTTATGATGAATCAGATTCAGATAAAGTGTCATCCCCAAAATTAATTAGCAACGGTTCCACGATGACGTCCATTGCAATGTCAACCTACCACATTTTTTCTTCATCTTGTGCATGACGAATGACGTTTTCCCAATTGTCTGCAGAAACATTTGGTGAAGATCTTTCATTTTAAAGGTTGTATTGCAACTTCTCCTTTTACTTGACCCCATATATATCCTTACAGGATTGAATTCGCAGTGGTAAGGAGGCAATCGCAAAACTGTAAAACCCTTTTCTTTAGCCATTTCATCATTCACATATTTTGGTATAATAAAAGTTCAGCTTTTACCATGTCTGGAAGGTACACAATTGATTGACTTGTTAACCAAGCTTGTATATCTGCCTGAGCAAGGTTTAGCAATCTTCTCGGTTTTTCTATTGTGATAAGAAGCATTGTCTACTAAGCCACCTAGAATTTGTGAAAACCAGTTGCAAAAATTTCCCTGGTTATCTCTTCATGATAATCTCCAGTTTTCTTTGATTTAAAACATAGCAAACCATTTTCAACAAATCCATCCTCAGATCCTATGTGCAGTACTTATTATAAGACGATTTCTCTTACCCGAAAGCCTGCCTTGGGTCGGCGATCGTTGTGTCTTTCTAGACTTTACCTACGGTATGACCAGCGCTGACCCAAGTTCCATCTAAGAAGTACAATTTCTTTCTATCTTTTCTGTGTTTTCGAATTTCTCTCAAAAAACGTCGCCTCCAGGCAATTATCTCGTTTTTTTCTTTAAAAATACTATTGCGTGATCTTTTTGTAAACCTGTAACATCAATATGAAGAAAGATAAATAAACAACTTGTTTACTCACTGAAATCCAATTTTCTTGATCGAATTACTCAAAATAGTTTGTTTAAATTTAAATTTTCATTTTTCTGTAGTGCTGCTAACATTTTGTTCAATGTTGGTGGCACGTTTCTCACAAAAAAAGAATGAATTAAACGTCTAAGAGCAGTTTTGGTTCTATCATCGATGTTATCTAAAGTTGATCATGCTGCCTGAAGTTCGTGTTTTTCCTGGTATTATTACTAGTACCTAAATTGTAATTGTTACATACATTTTAATAACACCTTTAATATTACCTGCTGCTTTTGCGGTAAACTCAACAACTTGTGTCTTAGAGTTATTAAAACTATTAAAAAATACTGTTTGTAAATGGAATACAAACGAGAGCAAACTATTAATATGAACCCAAACCAACGTGAAAACTAAAATGTTAAAAAACGCTGGAATGTAGTGTTGGTTGTAATACTGACTGTTACTAAATTTAAACCAATAAAATAATTTTATTTAAATTTAGCGCGAATTTGTAGGGAGTGGCTTAACTCCGTGTGGTGGCTGAACGTATTATAGCAAACTGCTTCAATATCGTCACTAGGCTGAATTTTGACCAAACTGTCAAAATATGTTATCACATATTTATTGAGTTTAGAACCGGCTAAAAAAAAGTGGTAGTTTTATCAAACATGTAGCTTGAGAAAAATGTTTCTGGTGGCCGATATGAAGAAAGTGAACGTTGTGAACATCTAGGGAAGTGGCCATTGTGCACACTTTCAAAGATGGTCCTTAACTACATTTTAATGCAACTGTGTGACTTATAAAAAATATAGAGGGAATTACAAAACGGCTCGTAAAATTTTGAAAAAAAAAATGGAAAAAATTTAGTTATAATACACTCACAAAACGAGCAAGTAATGATTGCCATTAGCACAACGGCATTAGGGAATGAGCCAAAATCGAATTTCCTAATGCATTGCGAGTGTCTCAATAGTAATTCTGGTGAATTCATGTACCAATTTTTTAGGACAACCATTATAATTAATAGTAACACTAATTTTTTAATAGAACACTACTAGTTACGAATTGTCAAATTTCATAAATTTTTGTTTGGCGTATAGTAGTAGTAGTAGTAGCCGTTAAGTAATAAGTAACGGTGCATTTCTATTGGTTCTGAATTCGTATGTGACTCAAGGAACATTTGATAGTAATGTAGTGTCTCAATTCTATTGATTCCAACTATGTATTCTGATGAAAAATTTGTATCTTAATGAATTTCATTACAGATGAAAAAATTTCTTTTAAGATTTTGTTACAAAGGACACCTGTCTCCCTATCCACTTTCAAGTCTTTTTAATTTTTTTTTTGCTAATATCATCTGAAATCGATCTAATTGTTTTGCAAATTAGTTTTTAGTTTAAGTGTTATCTTCGTGTCAATTCACTTTTGTAATTCGCAATGGTCTTGATTTCAGACGTATATTTAGGACAATAGGAATTGGAAAAAATATTTTATCATGGCAAGTAATTAAAATACATTATATGAATTTTGTTTTTCTTATTGATTATTATTATTGTTAATCATATGGATGTATGTACCTATATTCTTTTGAATGCGCACATAGCTTATATACTTATGGCATAAATCGTATAATTAAAAGCAAGAGGTTTAAAAAAAAATGTTAACCTACAATTGTCGTCGGTGTATCTTTTGTTATAAATTGTTAAGTCTTTTAAATTAGAACAAAGGCATAATAACGTACGTTAATCCCAATCAAGAGTTGCTCTCTTGATCTTGTTACACATGTAACATCTGATAATTGTTTAAATTAACACCTTGGTAAGTTATTTCATTTATTTGTCGAGAAAACCAATTAGGTGGCGCCGGCTCAGACTAACTTTAAATATTGTATAATTATTAGTCTCCCTTGAAGTAAACATCTTCCGAATAATGAAGAAATGCCACATTAAATGTTATTCTTTTCTCTTTTTTTGAATAGATCTTAAAAGACCAGCTTTCGATTATTCGACATAATAATGGAGCATGTAAAATTATAACGTTTAAAAGAAATGAATGATGATGACCGACTTTGACAGTTGATTATTTTAGTCCATTGAACATGAATAGAAATTTTAGTGAAAAGGGCCTTTTTGAAAGCTAGCGTATCGTAATATATCACCGTAGACACATGACATTACCCATAACTAATAGCAATGTATTTTTGGATTTGTTACGCGGTGGGATTGACTGTGAATGGCTAAAACGTCAAACCGGACACCTAAAAACAGCTGCAATTCTAGAAGACCCACGCTGTCATCATTAATTTATGTCGTGCATAGTGGACAACAGTTCGGATGTCCTTACATTATTCATGTCATAATGTCATTTAAAAACAAGACTGTGTGTGTGCAATTTTGCGTATAATTCGGAACCAGCCGTAAGACGAGGGCGCATTGAATACCTTCGTCACGGGGTGTATTGTGTTTGTAACTAGCTGATTGATTTACTGCAGCTAAAGAATATCTTACAAAGCGTAATGTTTCATTACAAACATGTCATACGTGTAGAAAATAATATATCAGATCTTTATGTTCATGAAAATGCAGCATAACATGAAACAATTGTTTACGATGTGGTTGCATTTCATGCCGAGCTCGGAATAGTTATGAATATGTATTAAAATTTTTATGATTCTTCAGAGATTGTTGTGCGATACATTTCTTACTTACCCACATATGCGGCGTAAAAACTGTAAATATTTTACGACGTGTTTGTATTATCAAAATTAACAAAAGAAACGATTTTGAACAAAACTACATTCAAACAGTTTTTAAAAGAACTGCTTCACGGAATAAGATCATAAAAATCCCGAAACGGAATAATAAAAAAAACGTACTAAAACGCAGTATGATTTATATTTCTTTATTTTTCTGGCGGTTATGCACACTGAGTGTAAATGAATGGTTACGTGTTTTAAATTTTGGCACGACTTTAATATTATTCGTTGTGTAATTCAATCTTTTTCTAGGGGAAATAAACACAAGGTTTTTTGTTATGCGACGATTCTAAAGAATTTTTTTTTTCACTTTTTCCGATAAATTAAGAGTTAGTACGTTATACTAAAGCAAAACAAAATTTTGCGTCGACATCGGCTGGCCGGCCAACCGTCCGTCCATACGTAAACACTATATCAAGAAAATCACGGTTCATATGACTTGGTATATACGTGTTATTAGTGCTACATATCTAATTTGATTTCCAAATTAATTATGCAAAAAAACTTTTGAAAAGAAATTTTGTTATCTACAACTTTTATTTAAACCATTTTTTTCTAAAAAGCAATTTTTTCAAGCACTTTAAAGGGCAAAAAGTCGGAAATTTCGGTGTCCATAAAACCAAAAACTTACTTAAATAATAGTTTTGTTGAAAAAGCTTGGATTGAAAACAAGAGAAAAAAAGAAACTAAATAAAGAGGATGAATTAGACCCTTTATTAAAAGTTACCAAAAATTCAAAAAAGTAGGCTGATGCGGCTGACGAAATAGAAATCAGTAATATAATCTTAAATAAACATGCATATCTCATTCATCTGCATCGAAAATGAATAAAAATAATTTTCATTGAAGTGCAGTATGTAATGTATCGTCATTCGTCGTCAACAAATAATCTACCCCTTCTAATGAACGCCCACGTTTTTCAATAAGACCTTACTTTAGACTACCATCAACAAACACAATTTTCATTATTGTTCTGATTAAAATACAAAAATAATTTGGCCTATTGATCACCAAAGTAACGTAGCCTGAAAAAAGTGGATTTTTTACTATAGAAGTATGTGAAAAACATTGTTTATACGGAACCTCCTACAAGAGAACAAAACACGCAGTTATTAAAACAAAGATAAATCAAGTCTAATATATAAAATTAAACGTATTAATTGTTTAAAAATATGTATCGGCATTGTCCAGACAAAAAAATAAACTAAAGAACAGAATTAATAACCATAAGTATAATTGCAGAAAATAATGGTTAAAGCGCAGTCCCTTGATTTTGATTTTGTTTAAAATTAAAAAAAAGTTTTTAGAGATGATTTTTATCAATCGCTACAATAACAACATTAATTTTAAAAATGACACTTTATCATCATCGAAAAATTGTAGCCAAGGAGAGTATTAAGGCCCATGGACCCCTTATGGAAGGTACCGAATGTGTGGTGAAAAAAATTTGGATTATATTTAAGGCGACGCGACGTTTCGCACCACGGGTGGGTGGTTCTTCAGGCTGCTGACCACAGTTTTATTCACTACACATTCGGTACCTTGCATAAAGGGTCCAGTGGCTTTAATATACGCTGTCTCGCTACAATTTTTCAATATATCAAGGAAATGAGAAATATACACCACTCTCATCATTACCACTAACACATGCAATACATAAAATCATTAATTAAAATCATATTCTACGGTTGCTTTTGACCCTATAACTCGTATCATTGACGGTTTCATTTATCAAACTTTATTAATGGTTATATAGTAGCAGGAAATGTTAGTGGATGGATTACAGATGTAGAATTCTTTCAGTTTATGCAACATTTCATAAAACATGTAAACACATCTATTGAGCACTCTGTTTTGCTAAACACTCCTCACATATTTACGTGGAGACACTAAATTTGGCAAAAGAAAATGGTATTGTTATGTTAGCCACAAGCTACAGCCTTTAGAATTCTTAGTATTGCGCTTCTGCACAAGGCACACGGCTAGGAAATACCCGCGGGTAGGACAATAACAATGTATGAAATTCCAAAAATTGTCACCAATTGACTGCTATTTGCTCAGACAAGAATGAATATCATTCATGAATGACTCATTTAGTGCGAATATTTTTAATGATATTTAGTTTTCACCATCATTTGTAACCGACCGTCCAGATCCAGAATCTTTAATACTAAAAAAATGTTTTCCTTCAGCTGCAATGTACATCACTGAACCTGAACCTGCTCCATCTACCTCCACCAGCCAACGTGAATCCGAACCCAGTACAAGCAATAAAGAAAATGAACATTTCAATTCATCGCAGCAATTTTTCCCAGAAATGGTCCGATATTAAGGCAGGTCCCAGAAGGGTAGACAGTACTATCCGAAGAATGGAAAAAGCTGCTATTTCCAAAAGAAGCGCAAGAGTAACAAAAAAAAACCCTTAAAATAGTTCAAAAGACAAAGAAGAAGACTAATCAAAAAAAGAAAGAAAGGTGAAAATAAAAAATATACTTCAGTCAAGTGAAGAAAGCAGCGAAGATGAGTGTACCTGCCTAGTTTGCTGTGAAGCCTACTCTGTAAGTTTACTATGGGAAAATGGATCCAGTGCCATGTTTGCAAGAAGTTAGCACATTCAAAATGTGCGCCAGATTCTGGTCTATCTTTAGTTTGCATTAACTGCAACAGCTACAACGCTGACCTATATTATGACCTTTTCACTATTACCTATGTCACTAAAGATTATATATAAAAAGTTGACTGTCAATCAGTAATTTTATTTCATGTCAAGTAAAAATTTAAGTCATAGTTTGGCAAATATTTCTAACTGCGCAAATTGTCCCATATCCTTTCCCAACTTATCTCACATGAACGTGCCTGACTTACTTTACTCAAACGGTTGTACGTCTTAGGTATGACTTATTAGAAATAAATGTCTGCGAGGACATTAGAAAGGAATAAATTACTTACCTATTAGTATACGTAATAAGCAATTTAGACTAATCATTGAGAAGTTATGGCCAATTAAGTGAAAAATTTCTCAACTAACCCCACCCACCGTACCATATATTTCATATTTGTTCGTCGGAAATAGAATTATTATTTTTTAACTTTGTTTTAAATTGCAGTTTTTAATTATAATTTCTCATTACTTCACCATCAGCATTGTTTTCTATGTTACGCTAAATTTTTTTGCATTCTTACATTGCTGCAATTGATGACTATTGTAATTAATGTACTACATAGTTTCATATAAACTGATGCCTCGATAAAATTACCAAACAATCTAAACCCCTGCTTAATAATATCCATGGTGAAAATAATCAAGAAATACAAAGAAGATCATTTGTCAATTGAATTATTAATATCATTGGCACTATTACACCGCAATGCTTGAAGGTGTTTTTGCAAGTTTTGTTCTTCAAACCATTCAGAAATAGCAAACATGTAGTCTATGCTTGTCGTTTGGAAACACTTGCCTAACCAGTTTTTTCATACCTGAATAGACAACTACCTAGTATCCAGTTCACCATGAAGACAGAAGATGAACAACAGTTTGCTTTCTTAGATGTGCTGTTGAAAAAACGAAGAAACAAATCAAGCCACACAGTGTACAGAAAACTCAGACACACGGACAACTATTTTTATGTGCGACGAACTATTTTCAAATTAACCAAGAAGATTCAGCAGCCCATCAGATCAACAAAGGACAAACGAGACTCTCTCTCAAGAACCGGAGTTAACATATACCTTTTTCTAGTGTACACATAGGAAACACCAAGAGATCGATAAAAACAAAACTCAAAGAACATCGAGCAAACTGCTGTCTGGGACACACTGAGAAGTCAGCGGTAGCGGAACATGGGGTTAGCAATGGGTTATTACAACAGATTAGTTATAGAAGACAAAAACTTTAAAAAAGGAAAAATTCTCAGTCTCAGCCAGGGCTGGAATCCCCAACGGCACCTTAAGGAATATTCGGCTCAATGCAATTCTGTATCTCAGAACCAGTGTAAATACAAACTGCGAAATAAAAATCATCAGTTTACATTCAATATTGATAATTGACAGACCTCTGATAAAACTGACCACTCGTGTCAGCGAAGCGTTAGAAAGACATTCCAAAAAAAAAATTTCTTAGTAGAAGTATGTCCATACACAAGTGGTGACTTTTTTTTGTACGATATCTGCGGTATAATATATTGCGTTTGTTTGTAAATTTGTTATTTTATATGACGTTTCTTATAAATATACATATGTCCAAAAACATAAAACTTATTATTATTATTATTATTATTATTATTATTCATCAATGACGACCTTTAGACCCGAATCTAGACGACACTACTTTTTACAATGAATAACTTTATTTTCTTTTATATATTAAAATAGTCAAAAAATTTACACTAATTTTTCTTCATTTTTACTTATTTTCACAAAAAATATCTGGTTGAGGCATACAGGATCCAAATTAAAAATTTTTCCTATGGAACACAGAACAAAACTTACAACATCCATATTCTGAAAATTCAAATGTACGCTTGTTAGGCACATTGGCTAGTCATGAAAATAGGTAAATCTGACTTTTACCTTAATTGAAATTTCATCAAATTTGTTGTTATTTGTTACTTAATTAACATCTTTAATGAATTTGCAACAATAATTGATGAAAACGTCTACCACCTTAATGCAAACATAATTCAATTCTTCTTCTGACATTTTGAAGAATTTCAGGATTATCAATAATTTTTTGATGTTCTTGAAGGTTATACCTGAGGTGTGGTATATGGTGTTTTTCACATGCGACCATAAGAAGACCTAATTTACATTACTACTAAATAACGAACAGGATTCATGCATCAAAACAAGCGTACTCTACGTTTTCGTGTTATAAACGTTTTTGTGTTTACACTTGACCCAGAATGTTTAGGCTAGTACTGAATGTGTGTACATCCAATGTATGTAACTACAGGCCTATTTCGATATAGTCCGTTTTACCTAAAATTTTTGAGTCCCAAATTAAAAAATGATCTCAAAGTTACTATAATTTCCCAACAGCATGGTTTTTGTTCGGGTATATCAACGATAACAAATTTCTTAACTTATCAAACGTTTATTATCAAAGCAATATCTGTTGGTCTCCAAGTCGATTCTATATATGCAGATTTTTCCAAAGCGTTTGATAACATTGATTGTCACATATTTAACAGAACGTACCCAAACGGTAAAACTTAAGTGTTTTGTTCCTTTTCCAGTTCTGTCTAGAGTGCCCCGGGGTTCTCATTTTGGTCCTTTTCTATTTCTCCTTTTATGAATGATATTCACCATGTTCTACCAGATTCAGAATTCCTTTTGTTTGCTGACAATTTGTTTGATTGATTCTTAAGGATATCTTCGTTCTCAGACTGCATTAAATTACAAACCACTCTTAATAAACTTTCAGATTGGTGTGAAGCAAATAAATTGTATTTAAACATATAAAAATGTAACTGTATATCTTTTTTCCCATTATTCTCCCAAAAATGACAACATGTTAACCATAGTTTCTTCAATTAGAGATCTGGTGTTATCTTCGATTCTAATCTCACCTTGAAACTGCAAATTCAAACTATCTCTTTTAAAATGTTCGGTTTTATTATCAAAATCAGTTATCAGTTCAATAATCCACATTTTTTTGTTTATCTATACAATACAATAATTTCGAATCATCAGTATAGTGTTGACAGACAGTGCAAAACAAATTTCTAAGAGCATTAAACTTCAAACTAGGATATCTAAATTATTCTCCCAACTTTGCAGCATCTTATTTTAAACCGGCCAATTTAAATGCTAGAAGAGAATATTTTGATTTGATATTTGTTTTCAAATTAGTATCGACTGTCGAAAACTTCTCTCGCAGCTTAAATTTAATGTTCTTTGTAAACAACTAAGACATAGTAAAATATTCTTCATTGAACATAAAAAAACTAATTTTTATTTACATGATATTAAAGTGAAATAGTGTTCCTGACGATATTGATTTATTCAAGTATTCTATTTCTGGTATTAAAAAAACACATATGCATTTAACTAATGGTAACAAATATGAAACACCAGGGTTCTTGATTAATAAATATTTTGGAAATATTTATTTAAATGTAAATTATTTTAAAACATTGAATCAACAATTTTGTATGTTCTCGCTGTGCTAGTTTCAGAAATATGGTAATACCTACCATATTTTTATAATGAGTAATGTGAATAGTGAAAGTGCTTGTAGAAAGGAAAGACAATATCATAGCAATATTGTCGTTTAATCTGTAGTGTTTTTAGCAACTTGTGCCGAAATATATTAACAGATAAGAATTACAACGGTAAAAGTAGAAAGCAATATAACATAAGTTATCGGAGCTGAACTAGTCGTTCCAAGAATACTCCAGCTCGGTATAAGTTACGGCTTGCACCACATAATAAATGTTCAGGCAATCTTTATTGTATACCAATAAATAATATGGTTGGTTATTTTATTACCAACCACAATACGTAGCCTTCATTGAAAAAAAGGATAATATGAGTTTAAGAATATTTGCTTATAACTCGGATTAAAAATGTTTAACCCGCTGAAAACTTTCATGTAAGTCATCAATTATACATTAGTCTGTCAGCATACATCATTGTTAATGGAAGAGAAATCCATCATATGTCCAATACTTTGTGGTGACAGTTGCAGCGTAGAGAAGACGTACTCACATTCTCACCCCCCATCAATCTTCATAGCGAGTGGCGCAGATAATCCAGAAGCTACAACACAATCCAATATAATGACCCGTAGAGACCGGTTACATAAGTCTATTGTATAGAAAGAAAATCCGCTGTGTATTCTATATACACAGCCTGTATTGTTACAGCTGTCTACCGACAAATGTGTAAAGGGCATGTACACTCATGATAGAAGAATAGATTCAATTTGAGAACGAAATTTTGAATGTCACGTTGATTATAAATTATGCGTTATGTATCTCATCTTAATAAATACCGTTTAAAGAGATGTAGCTACTCAGATTACAAAACGAGTAAGAATTTATACGGTATGAGGAACAATTCCAATAACGATTACTATGAAGCTTTCGTGGTTGTTCGTTGGGACACATAATCCTGTAAAATACGTTTACGTATGTTTGACCCAACCGAGTCGGCGACTTTTACCAGACCCATTACTATTTTATTACGGTTATAAAAGCTCTTAGTCACAATTTATTTTATCCGTATACAACACTTCACATTCTAGCAAAGACTTAAAATGCTTACGTGTAAAATATTTGACAATTCTTATTACAAACAGGCATTGAAGCTAGAAACGCCTATATAAGCCCAGCTTGGTCTTAATCTGAATATATGATCGTCCTTATTGTCCCAGGCAGGCTACTGAGACTAGCGTTTAACGTTCAAACTCACAACAATTGAGCCCAACTGAATTCTCAAGTAAAAACATAAGACGAAGCTGTTGATGAAGCAGGACCTGTATTGAATACGTACAGAAAACATTAAACAGCAAAGCGACGGAATATTAACTGCTCGCTTATGGTGTGTGCTGTGATCACATTTAGGGATTTCATAAATATAAGTGATATCTATACGACCCAACTTAATCCCCTTTCTAGTTTATGTCTCATAATTTCGATTTAAATGTCAAAATAAATTATATTTCCTTTACAATATATGTATTAGTTCAAAAATAGTATATAATTAGGATACTTCAATGATTATGGAAACAATATGACTGTTCTAGTTCAACATGACTTACAAAATTAACACCATTACTAAGAAAATGCGTTCATTGTTGTACATAATGGATAGTCGCGGTCATTTACGCAGTATAATAATAAAAGGTCTTTGTTCTGGATCACGCCGCCTTACAAAAGTGCTGTCTAATCCAGTCTAGAAAAGAATAATTACCAAATCTCTTATTCTCATTTTCTAGAGATGAGGGCTGCGTCACGCTTTAGCTTGCGGCGTTGATGTTTGATCAAACAGAAGCTGGGTTTAGAGGAATTAATAGCTGATGTAGTTTAGAGGGATGAAAGGAAATCAATTTATTTTATAATTTAAAAATGATTAATTTTATGTAAAAAACGCGATATTCAAACGTCGGAGTACAAGTTGGTGGTTATTTATTAAAAAATAAATGTAAATATTGTAATTTTGTAAACTTCAATATTTTAAATAGATAAATTGTTTTACCTTACAGAAAATATTAGTTCTGGCTGTATACAACTAGTATAATTTTGATGTAATAATCAGTTGATTGAATACAAAAAAGTTTTTTCATTTATTTAAAATGTATAGTGACGTTTGTTTAATGGTAATTTCACATAATAATTTCAATTATTCATATAAAACTATGATTTTTAAATAAAAAATATCTTCCAAATAATAAATGCATTTGAAATAAAATTGATGACAAATAAAAGATTTCTTCCATTCCGGAATCTCGTGGTATTGTTCCAAAAACACTTGCTGCATTCCTCTTTGAATCTGCAGCAGCAAGTACATTTTAGCTTGAGGAATGCCAGTTTTAACATGAAGTGAGGTACCGAAGACAGAAACTTAAGACATGAACAAAATACATAAAAGACACGTTAACGATAAAAGAATTAATACACCGCAGGGGGATACTAATAATAAAATAGGCCCCGAAATACTTAAAAGCGATGTACTACATGCGACCAAACAAGTAAAGGGTGTTAAGGCGGTCGAGTCCGATGAAACACCAATTGAACTAATAAAACTGATAGAAGAAGACTTATTCTACCAAACAGGCATGATACCAAAAGAATGGCTAACCTAAACTTTTGTAGTACTCCCCAAGAAGAAGAACGCAAACAAGTGCTCAGAATACATGACTATAGCATTAATGAGCCACACCTTAAAAATATTTCTGAGAGTAATACACAACAGAATATCCAGAAAACTTGATTGTGATATCAGTAACACACATTTTGGCTTCAGAAACGCTATGGGAACTAAAGAGGCGCTGTTCGGCATAAATGTGTTGATGCAGCGATGCTTGGACATAAAAAGTATGAGATCTATGCCTGTTTTGTGGATTTCGAAAAGGCATTTGACAAAGTCCAGCATGAAAAACTAATAGAAATTTTAAAATCAAAAGATGTGGATGAAAATGACATCAAGATCATATGTAATCTATACTGGGGCCAAACAGCAAAGATCAGAATTGACAATGAAACATCAGAGGAGATTGAAATTCTCCGGGGAGTAAGACAAGGCTGTGTGATGTCGCCTTTATTATTTAATGTATATAGTATATAGAGCCCATCTTTCAGGAAACCCTAGAAGAACGCAAGGAAAGGGTAAGAATCAATGGCGAAATCGTCAATAATATAAGATTCGCAGACGATACCGTTATAATAACAAACAACATAGACGATTTACAAGATCCAATACAAAAATTGAACAACACATGCAAGGAGTACGGGTTAAATATGAATCTGAGCAAGACTAAATTTATGGTAGTAACTAGAACAGTAAATGCTAATGCAAATATTACCATTAATAACACAATAATAGAAAAGGTAAACACATATAAATACTTAGGAACATGGGTAACTAACGATGCAAATCACTCAAAAGAAATAAAGACAAGGATAGAAATAGCCAGAAATACTTTTGTAAAGCTCAAAGGTTTCCTTTGTAATAGAGACCTCAACTTAAATCTTAGAACAAGAATATTACGCTGCTACGTCTTCTCAACCGTAAGTCCGTAAGACGGAACGAAGTCAAGAAAATAGAAGCCTTCGAGAGATGGTGTTATAGAAGAATGCTTCGCATTTCATGGGTGGACCATATCACAAATGCCATAGTCCTACAAAGAATGGGCAAAGAAGCAGAAGTAATATAAACAATAAAACGGAGGAAGCTAGAATACTTGGGACACATAATGAGGGCCGAGAGGTACGAGGTGCTAAGGCTGATAATGAAGGACAAAATACAAGGGAAGAGAAACAAAGGGAGACGGCCATTCTTCCAAGAGATTAATGTTAACCCATCAGGATGACTACCATCGGTTCTAAAGAGAGCATGAGTTTGTAGTACGAGGATATATTGAAAAATTCTTAGCCTACTATAGAACCAAACAAAATTTCAATGTCAAAATATTTTATTACTCAACATATTCTCCTCTTAATTGGATACATTTATTACAGCGAACCTGCAACGTCTCTAGACCTTTCAAAAAATGTTTCTTCTTGCTCTGCAAACCAGACCTCCACAGCTTCTATTACCTCCTTGTTGGAAGAAAATGTACGACCTTTTAAACTTTTTTCAGTTGAGGAAAGAGGTGATAGTCGGACGGAGCCAAATCGGGTGAATAAGGGGGGTGTTCTAGTAATTCAAACCCTAAATCACAAATTTTTGCATGGCAACATGAGATTTGTGTGCAGGGGCGTTGTCCTGCAAAAACAAAACACCTTTGGATAGCTTTCCGCGTCTTTTCTCTTTAATATTTTCCCGTAGAGTGGTCAGTAATGTCGAATAGTAATCTCCAGTTATTGTTCTACCCTTATCCAAAAATCAATCATGATTACTCCATGGCAATCCCAAAAAACTGAAGCAAGAACTTTTCCAGCAGATTTTGGACACGAAACTTCTTAGGTCTTGGAGAACCAGAGTGTCGCCATTCCATCGATTGTTGCTTTGTTTCTGGATCGTAGAAATGTACCCAAGTCTCATCCATAGTAACAATTCGGTTTAAGAAGTCTACATCGTTTTCAAATCGAGCACAGATCGAACGCGATGCTTCTACCCTTGCACGCTTTTGGTCAACATTCAAACATTTGGGGATCCATTTTGCAGCAATTTTTCTCATGTCCAAATTGACGTGAACCATATGATGAACGCGTTCGTATGAAATATTCAGTGCTTCAGATATCCGTTTTAGCCCAATTCGACGGTCTGATAAAATCATGTCATGAACTGCATCGATATTTTCGGGGACTGACACAGAAACTGGCCTTCCCGATCGGTCATCATCTTCAATGGAAAATTTACTTCTTTTGAAGCTTGCATTCCAATTTTGACGGTCGCATACGAAGGACATTGATCACCAAGGGTATTAAGCATATCTTCGTAAATCTGCTTACCTCTTAACCCTTTTAAATACAGGTACTTGATGATGGCTCGATACTCCAATTTTCGATTTTCACAATTTCGGTGGACATCTTTTTCATTTAATTTATTGCGTGACTCTGGTTTACTTTTTTGACGTCAAACTTTATACTGACACTTCTAATAAGTTATTGTTCGTTGCTATGGTAACGCAATATTTTGTTTATGCAAGGAACTGGTTTAGGCTAACTAGATATCAATACATCCTCGTATACTTGGAGTGTCAACAGAGGCCAAGGTTCGTTTTAAAATGCTATTTATAGCACTATGTCGAGATAATCTACCAAGACTTTTTACACAAGATAGGTTATGATGTCCTAGAGGGTTGAAAATAGAACTACAAATACACGAATGCGGATAGCAAATGTTTCCAACGGCATTTAACCAGGCACCAGACTTAGGTTGTGATGAAGCAACTAAGACGGCTTTATGTGGTGATTGTGAGTAAGATAAAATATTCTCAAATTTTTCTTGCATAATCGTTTGAAGATTTGGTGATGTACAAAAGTTTATTTGAGGATGTTTTACTTTCCAAAAACTCAAATCATATGTTTTATACTGAATCTCAATGTTTGATTGAAGAATTATTCCGACAATATTCGAGGTACAGTGAACAGAAACTAAGAAAGCTAGTAAATACAAATCCGCAAAGGAGTTTCTCCAAAACGAATAGAAAGAAATGCCTGATTCCAACAGGTGTCAGTAAGTTGAATATTAAAAAGAGTTCGTAATGTATTTTTTACTATGTTATCAAAAGAGACACAAATAGTTGGATATTTCCAAAACAGACAATAACACAAAAAATTGTTCAGTTTTGGAATCCAGAAACAATTGTGTAGAAGAAATATGAGAATTATGCTAAAAAGGTTGCTAGATAGACAAGTAAACTTTTCCAAAAGTTTTGAAGCAACGAAAGAGAATGCTTCTTCAGTTAATGGCAAACCTAGAGTATATAATGTAGCTATTTTGTAACTCTGCTAACATTCTGTAATTTTAAGAAAGCTCTGTTACGGTATCCATAACAGAATGGTAGCAACTCTCCCTGTTTGCTATTCTGTAAATGATTCTGTTAAAGTAGTAGTAACAGTTTTTCTAAAATGTTTTTTAGCTGTAGTGGAAATTTGTAAAACTAAATTTGCGCTGTTGCTTATGATTTGTATGAGTAATTCTCTTATAGTTCCGTTTGAGTTTCTAACTACCGAAACGTTGGGTGAGTGGTATTTTACGACAAAGGACACAAAAAAACACATCACGAATACGAATAATTTATTCGGCTGATGAAAGACAATAAAATATTTAGGACAGAAATGCTTAATGCAACCGTCAACGCTAATTACATTGAATGGTGTGAAGAAGATCAAGATCTTGAGAAACTAGGAAAATAGACCCTCCTAAAATTCCATCGTCAAAATACCACACATTAAGTTTGGATTAAGACGAAGAAGAATAGCATTGCCAAAAATAAGGATAAAGTTGTGGAATGGAATCCTTTACATTTTGAAGCAGAACATCACGTTCAATGGAATTGAATCTATTCTTGACATCGATCTTTAGTAGTATTTCTGCAAAAAATGTCTTGGGAAATATAAGATCTAACTGCGTGGACCGTATAGCTTTGCAGCCACTCTTTACTGCAACCACTAGCTGGGGTAGTTGAAGGAGGGTTGACAGTTCAGATGAAATGTGCTGGCAACTTAATTTAGAAACTAAGCCATTAAAGGCGTGTTCAAGTGCTATGGGTCAAGGCAATTCACCTTTCCAGATAATATTAAATTGCATAATCTTGTAATAGTAGAGAGAAGTTGCTGACCATTATTTCCAAGTGAGTGTCCCAACTAAATCTTTTAAATGTTGTGGTCTTAAAGCATCTGTACCAGGAGTTGATCCATTTGGAAAGGACATGATTCCTCGAAAAACATCATCTTCGGTTACACTTAATGATATGTCGTTATCATTTGATGGGGCAGGGTAACCAAAGAATGAGACGTATGAGTATGTTTGTCCTTTAATTGTTGGTTCGGAGTTATCGTCTGCAAAGTTTTCTCCAGCGGTTAGTTAACAAGATAAAGTTCTTGTCAAACGTTCATGGACTTAAAAACACAGGAATTTATAATTTCGGAAAGTTTCTGCGCTATAATAATCTGGCTCCACGAGGAATTTCTATAAAATGTGTTCTATGAAACTGGAGTCTGGATCGATATATGTTTCATGAATATGTTCATCTGGATGACACCCTGACATGTGAATTTTAAAGCCTTTTTCATTTTTAAACAACTTCGAGTGTTGACAAATTTGACACATAAATTCAGTCTTACAAGACTTACCTAGAATCATTGTAGATTCTTCCGTATCCGATGTAGAGTTGTAAACATATTTTGGACGGAAATATCTTCCCTAACGTGAATAAGTGCTTTTGAATCCTGATTAAATTGATTAAGAGGGTTCTTGCAGACACTCGATGAACCATGTTAATATGTATTTGCAGACCCGCAGAGTTTGAAAACTTTTAAATCATAAATCACATTCAGCATTCAGATATTGGGTAATTTGAAGATAAACTCAATTTCTGGGAATCAAAATTTAAATGTGACGTTGACATCTGTTTTTTTTTCCAAATGTATTTTCAAATGTAGCATTGTTCCAAAAACTCAAACTGCATTTCCTCTTTGTATTGCCAAACTAATTTGTTCCTGCAGATAAATCTTCGCTAGGCAAACATCAATTTTCTCTTGCAGCAAAGTGCCGATTTGATCTGTTCACCTTAAGTACCCACTGTTTCTACGGCGAAAGCAACAAACTTGTAATTTTCTTCTATTACTTTGTATTTGTCGTGTTTCCATTAAGCTGCAAAAGTAGAATCTGCATGTAAACACCTGTGTTGCAGCAAGAGTATCTACACAAGTGACGGCCTTTTTTCCAAAAATTTGAACTTACTCCGTCTGGTCGTTTACCACAAGGACCACAAGGTCACACTAAACTAGCAGTCAATAGAGACTGATGCCCGTTTTAAAATTTATTGACAGTTATTTATTTAATCGTATGGTACATTATAAATATTGTATTGTGATGTAAGTGTTATGTATGGTGCCCCAGAAGATCAGTATAAACCTGTACAGTGTGGTGACGAAACCGTGTGCAATTGTGGATTGGTTCGTCGTAGCAAAGCATTTACTTCAAGGTTTAGGAAAATCACTAAAACCTAAACATGCCAACCCTTACCCACCCTAGTATTTACATGTAATAATGTTTTGTGAAATTGTGTTGTACATTTTTCCTAATTATCCGAGAGGGTCTTGATGACCAGGTCCGGAAACCAAAGTGGTGATTCTCAGGAACAACATGTTCTTCTTGTTGACCATGGAGTACTGTAAGGTACTGATCACCTTCCATATTTTATATTTGCACCAAAAACCTCTAAAAAACACACACGAAAAAAAACTCTAAAGAAAATTGACGTACGTTTTGACGTTTTTGACAGTAATGTACCGTGAAAACCTGCCAGCACCTTTTGGGCAAGATAGGCCATGATGTCCTAGAGAGTCAATCCTACAACCACAGTTACAGAAAGACTGTATGTGGGGAGTACGAATCCAATAAAATATGTTCAAATTTTTCTTGCATGATAGGAGAATTAAAACTCTTTTAAAAGTTTGATGTTGTAGGTAAACTTATCTCCTTCCTCCCTCCTCAAAGAAGGGGTCCTAAAAGACCATTTTAATTTTTAGAGAAATATTTACCTGTTATCTCACGATGTTCTGTTTCCCCAAAATTTAAAGCATCTGTTTTATACTGAAACTCAACGTTTGCGTAAAGAATTATTTCGGCAAGATTTGAAGTATAATCCTGAATAGATCAAACGCCTAACATCCTAAACAAACAGGAAACAAAGCCTCATACCAACTGTTGACAGTAAGTTAAATATTAGATGTATTTCTAATTTTCTTGTCAAAAAACAGACATACTATTGGGAATCTCTAAAACAGACAACAGCGCAGAAAATAGTAGAGTTTCGGAATCCAAAATCAGTTAAGCAGTAAAAGTCATATGAGAATTTATTTAATAGATTAATTATTAGAAAGAAAAGAAAATTTTTGAATAATTTTGTAAACTACAAAAGGAATCATTCTTTAATTAATGGTGAACCTAGGATGACTAAGTCTCTGAAGTAATATGGATGTTGGGAGCAAAAGACTTGAACTTGTTGTAAATCGAATCGATTTAGCATAATTTTGACAAAAATATAACTTGCACTTGTTTTTAATATCATTAATTTTTGAAGATCTTCACAAACCTCAAGATAACAGACTTCGAAAATCCCATCATCAAGACATTAAATTTGGATTTAAATTTTTGAATAGAGGAGTGAATAGAAAGACTAAAGATTACTAGGCCAAAAAAGTCTCCTTGTTGATAACCTACAGATGATCGAATACATTTTTAATTACACAGTATATTAGAGAAAAAGAATAGCTTTGCCAGAAATAAAGGTAAAGTTGTGGCATTGTATTTATTACATTCTGAAATAAAATATCGCGTTCGATGGAATTAAATGCATTTTTAACACAAATTTTTAGCACTAGCTAGATTTTCAATTTTGTCTTTCAAACTACAGTTAGGATCTATGGATGATTAATAAAATTTCATCTTTTTTTTTATTATTTATTTTAAATTTTTCAAGAAAGTACAAGACTTCTGGACTTTTTTTAGTGTAAGATTTCAGGTAACAAACAACTGGTTTCAGTTTTTGACCACGTTTGTTTGTTCGCTTAATAAGTAACCTGAAATCTTCCACTTAAAAGGGTCCATATTCGTATTTTCTTGGCAAAAAGAAAAATAAATTATCCACAAGAGATCAAAAACCTCAATCATATCTTGGAGATACACAAACTTTGTTAAAAATATATGTATGTATATGCCATGTGAAAGGATTACTGAGAAAAAGTCCACTTGTAACAGGTAGAACTGCGTGCGTATGGAAGACTTAAGAAAATGTCAGAAATATTGAGTTTGATCCTACGGAATCTAGCAAAGGAATAGAATTGACCAAAAGCATCAAAAAGAAAAAAAGCGAGAGAACAAAGTAAGAACAAGGATAGTAAGAAAGAAACTTGCAATTGCAATAAAATTTTGGGCAAATAGGCAAACGATGAAAAACTACTAAGTGGACGAAATTTGTTTAAAAACTAAAATTTTTTTTGATAAAGGTCTTTTGTAGATCCACGAAAATATTGAAGCATTGGATATACAGTCGACTGCAACTGTATCATATATTTTATTTATTGAAAAAATAACATTTATTACTTTTCAAATTTGGTTCTCCGTCAATATTACCTGTAGTTTTACTCAGGCCATTTAATGGAAAAAATTACTATCAACATAAACCTAAAAAGTATCCACAGGGCGTTGAAAATGCCAACACCCATTCTGTTTGTTTTTTATTTTAACTAAAGTTAAATAGCCCTCCTAATAATATTAATTTGAGTTTTTAAGATAATCCGAAAGTAAAATTTAACCCCCTCTATTTTGAAAAGGGGTCATGTTTGATATATAAATATAAACTGTTTTCATAATATTACCTCAGGAACAATACCCTATAATATTTTACTATACTTTAGAAAACGCCCTGCATATTATTTGTCAGAGGAGTTGTGGCAATCAAATACTGTTTACTTAAATGTTTAATAAATAAGCAAAAACAATACTAAAATAAATATAATGAATTTTAAGAAAATGTAATTTTACTATATTAGTATACCGTGTGTCCTACGGAAAGTTTTCATAGGAGTTTTCTATGTTAAATTCAATATTAATGCATATATTTTTCTGGAACAATTTTAGAACAATATAACGACATATTTTATTGGATAGAACAAATGTATGTGGTAATGTAAGTGTTTAAAGCGTATTTTAATTTAAAAAAAACAGTAAAAATTTATAATGATTTACTTCAAAACTTCGGGTTGGATTCCGATTACGGTAACTTTTTTATTAATAAAATTATTATCGATGTTATTATTAATACAATTTTTACAAAATATTTTTAATCAATTTTTCAAAATGTTAAATTTACTTTAAAAATTGATTAGAGAGCGCAAAATATTACTAGGCGACAAATTAATGACTTCGTCCACAAAGGCCACTTATTATATAAAAATTAATTCCGTTAAGAAATAAAAATTTATAAAAGTAACCCAAAAAATAACTTGTTTTACTGATCGTTGACATATGCAAAAAGCAAACAATATTTAAATCAAGTCCAGTCAAAACAACACAAAGCAAACATTATATCGGAGGTGGAAAATATTACAAAATACCAAGCGATGGAGAAAGCGTAAAGAAGAATAAAATGCAGTTCCTACTAACAGTCAGTAATGTCAATGATGTAATTGATTAATGAAAACAATGAGATACAGACATTTTGGTTTCACCTACAAAACAAAAGGACAAATTTTAACTACGTCAACAAACAAATCTTACAATGCCCAAATGTTTTTTTTTAAACCCAAACAACCCAAGTAGAGATGGCAAATCTAAGACAAAAAGACAAAAAACATTAACACTTAATTGAAGATGTGTAAGAAAATATATTCGCGCACAAGAAGTGTCAAAATTCCAAAATTATTGGAGGAGTTGAGAAACAATGACTAAATAAAAGAGAAATTGAAGAAATCACAAAACAAACACGTGAGGGATAAAAGTAAAATGTAAATATTAGTCATGATAAGAAAAAACAAAAAAATTAAAAGTAAGAAAGGAAACAGACGAGAATGAAAAACATATAATTAGCGCTTTTAAAAAGTTTTATACAAAACTATACTAATCTGTTTCACCAAGTCCACAATCACAGACAGCCAATAGTAAAGATCGAAGAAATGCCAAAAATGATATAAGACAAAGTAGACGCAACATCAAAAGACACCAAAATGGTGAAGCTAGAAGAGCAATTGCCGGCACGAAGGACAAATCCCAGAGGTTAAGGACGTTGTAAACGACGTGGCAAGGAAAAAAGTGAACATAAGCTGGACGTCTAGCTAAAGCAGCTGATGACAGAAACTGAGACAAATAAATAGAAAGGCGGTAGATGATATCAGAAAATTTAAGACGATGGGTAAGTATTAAAATATTGAATAAGATGGAGAAGAATGGAATAAACTAGGACAGATCTACGTTCAAATTGGAAAAGAAGAAGGATGAATTCAAAGGTAAACAATTTTAGCTAATTTATCACACTGCAGACTTTTTAAGACAACAATGCAAAGAAGAGGCAAAAACATCTATATCAATATTTTGAACCAACTAGATTTAACGGCCGACTTACATAGAAAAGGCAGGTTCAAAAATTCATAATTACGACAATATCCAAAAATTCGAAAATGATCAAAGAAGTACACCGGGAATAAACATTTATATGGAATAAATGAATAAATAAAAAATTTAAAAACCGAACGGCAAGACGTTTACATAATATAAATGGGCATTAATATGGGAAATAAAAGAAGAATCATAATGACGTAATATAAACAAATAATTTTCCATTTATTATTGTAGGTTTATAGACACAAATACATAATTAAAGTAAATAGAAACTTTGTCATAGCTGACGTGTCTGTTAGTTACAACACATTATTTAGCATTAATTAAACCATAATTAAATTTATTTGTGTAAATGACAAATAACTTTGTTATTGGAAATTGATTGTGCTTTTAATAACGATTAAAACAGATTTTCTCCTTTAACTGTGATTGTGTAATGAAAAAAAAATTAATGTAGTAATTCGTATCATGATTGCTCCATAGTTTAAGAAATACGTCAAAGTATAGTTCTCTAAAAATAGATAAAGTTGCATTCAATAAATTCTACCACACTTTATTATCAGTCAAACTTAAATATTAACGATTTTGATAAACTTGTTGTATTCTTTTTCGATTCTTATCTATCTAAACGCAATCAAAAGGTTTTCATTAAAGATTTTGGAGTCCCTCAAGGACCTACCTTAGGACCATTATATACACATCAGATAATATGTCTAATGTCATTAACAAATCTCAAATATGCTGATGGTATAATGTTGATGCATAGTTTTAATCTACTTGACGGTATTAATGATTGTCTCAACAGAGTTGTAGATTACTCGGCCAAGCATTATCAAGTGTTGCCAACATTAGAAAATTGTAGTGATTTAATAAAAACTAAAATCTTTCCTTATAACCTTATAATAACATTTGAAAGACAAATTTTGTTTTATAAATAAGGTAAAAAGATTAGTAATCTAGTCTGTATAGTCTAAGAGCTGGATCCGGATTTTGGTCGTGATTTGGAAGCAAAGACAAATAATATGGTAGTTGAGTTGAATGCTTAAAGTGCCATCATAATAATTTAGTAACAGTAAATACATTTGTTGACTAGTTTTTGTCGGAACTAACCCATTTTTAAAACTTTTACTAAAATGTTCCACATTAAAAATTGTAGTGAATTAATAAAAGATAAAAAACGAGTGATCTAGTCGGTATAGTCTAAAAGCTGGAGCCGAATTTTGCTCGTGATTTGGAGCAAAGACAATTAATACGATATTACGTTGTGTCCGCTTGAAAATTTGCCAAATGCAAGTTTGCAATACACAATTCAATTTCCAAAGCAATTTCCAAGGTTGAATTGGTGGTAAACTTCGTCATCGAGAGCATGGACGACATTTGCAAGAGCCATTTGTTTATACCCAAGGAATATAATCTCCAAAATTTTTCTTATATCAGGTGCCAGCCTGTTGAATTTATGAACGAATTGCGTAGTAATAAATTTAAAGAAGCAATGGTTAATTTCTTTTTATCCTTTTGGTCAGAAAATAAAATTCCACCCATCATCAAACACAAAACAATTTTGATTAATTTAACTTGATAAAATGGCTTAGCTTTGAAATCAAGGATCAACGATTGACAACTTGTAGCATTTATATGCCTATTTTTAAGATTTAGTTAAAGAGAGAAGAGAGAACGAATTGAAATTGGTATGCATTATGTTGCTAAAACGTCATATTCTAAAAACTTTTAATTTTATTAGCCATTGCAAAACGAAACCAAGACAAAAGAGTTGTCTTAGATCTAGTTTCATTTTTGGGCTTGGATAGTGAATTACTACAGGCCGATTCTTTTCTTCTATGGATTTAACTAAGGAGGTACTAGATAACAAGCTAACCTTATAAGATACATTGAGGAAAAACAAACCGTCAATCATTTTCCTTCTCCTCAGAGACAAGATTATTAGTCAGCCTTTGCGTTCCAAACCTCAGAGCACAGAAATAAAAGGGGTAACCTCAAATAATTGATCACTACAATGCAACCAAAGGAGTCGCAGACACTTTGGATAAGATAGTGACGGAATACTCCTATAATAGGCAATCTAAACGATGGGCTGTTATGCTGTATACGAACTTTATAGACATAGCAGCAATAAATGTTGTTATACTTTGGAGCAATGGTATGCAGAGTTGAAAACTCACTATTTGGACCAAAGAAGACTATTTTTGAAAATAGGAAAGGAACTAGTAACATCTCAAATTGAAAGAGTTAATATAAAAAAATTGCCTTATAAGAGAAACCGACAGCATTTTAAATAAGGTATTAGAGGTCATTACCCCCACGCAACAAAACAAGTACCATATGGTAGATATCACTTATACAGCATAATAACAGACCGAAAGTTAAAAGTCTTGAACAAAATCAGAATGCCTCAAACATAGATGTACTTCAAAAACTTGTTCTGCATGTAAAATTTAATAATTTCTTAATTGATGATGTTTTATACATATACCTACGTTGACAAAAAAAACGATGGGATGTCACAACACCCTACATGGTACTAAATGTTTTGAAAAGGAAAGTAAATATGAAACTGACTTGTTTTAATAGTTCATTTTAATATAAAGTCTTACTAGAAGAATTTGAGCACTTGTCTGTATCAATATACAGGGTGGTGCTTTTGGTATCAAAATGAAGTTAAAATTAGTCCGTACAGCTGTTGCTATTTGGAGTCACTTGAGTTTCACGTTTTTTTCAAAAAATTGTCAATAAAAATAAAAGTAAGATTTGATAATGAAAGAAAAATAGTTTTGATAATAAGGCTGAAAGGAAAGTCATTAATAAGCAAATAAAAAGCTTTATTCCCAAGGAACAGCTTTGAATGATAATAGAACTAAATTAAATAGGAAGGTTGCAATAAATAAACATAAAAAATCACTAATTTTTATCGATGAATTTTCAAAAAGACCGTGTAATTCAGCTGATTTATAATAGCGAGCGCTCTGCGCAATAATTTTAGCTGCGTTTTGATACCAAAACCATTTTTGTCACTTGAAAGGGCGAGCAGGAATTCGAAAAAAAAACAGTTCACAATGCTAAATCCCTGTGACCCATTTTTAAAAGCACCACCGTATATGTAATTAAACACTTTCTCTACATACAGAGATTAAAATATGTTCCAATATAAAAGTTAGAGTTACTTACCTTTAAACACGTCTCCGTCATATCCTGAAACAAACTATGTATAAGCATAAAAAATACTAAGTTTTACAAAATTATTGCAAAATTTTGCAATAACTAATGCCGACAATGGCAAATCACTTTTTAAATTTTTAATTATAGTATTTTATATTACAGGCCAGGTAAAATGGTTTTTACTGGCGAATTGAGGATATACCTGACGAGTGAAGTCAGATACCCCCTTGAGCCAATAAAAACCAGTTGCTTTGCGTGTCTTGTATAATATATTGTTTGTTACTAAATTGTAAACAAGTGAATACAATTCGAATAAAATTAAAACTGATCAAATTCTGTTTCCTTCTAAATTATTTTTTAAAACTCAGAAACCTTAGAAGTTATTATTATGACAACATATACAATTTTTTATTTTAGTGAAATTTTTTTCTCAAATGGACGTTTGTGCTCGAAATGATCTACGTTAAAATACTGCCTGGAGATTAAAGAAAATGCTGAAGTTTGCAGGTTTATTTTCCTATTACAGACGTCATAAAAAAATCGTATTTTAACTTGACATTTGTAGATTTCATAAGAGATTTCTCAAGAGAAAAAATGAGCGTTACGTGCCGAAAAAGGCAAGAGTTTTAACATAAGAGCAAGTTAAAAAAATTCTTGTTGAGGTTCCTGATGATCATTGGTTGTTATGGAAGATAGTTTATAGTGGGACAGATTTCATTTTTTTTCACCCAGATTGTCTTTAATGATTGAAAGTCTCATTTAATTGGTCCTGGTAAGTATTAATTGGATTACCTGATAAGTATTCGCTCTTTGACCCAGTATGAACTGCTTGTCCCAGCATATACCATTGGTGCTTCTTAGTGGTACGTCATATTGGTTCAAAGTGGGACACATACATATAAGTCTATGCTGGGATTTGTAGTTTTATTTTGAGTTTTATACATCGAACTATCGGTTGCTTAAAAAAATATTTGAATGTCAAACTTTCATTGAGGTAAGCTCCAACACAAGAAAACATTTTTCTAACTAATTAATCAAATAAAAACTGTAGCTCCTATTGCTGATGGTATTGGTAATATTTTTACAAATGTTTTGGTGCGATCGTATCAACATATACAAAGCTGTTACCTACAAGTTTTTTAAGCAAAAAAAGAGTATATTCATGTTGTTCGTACGCCTATATGCAACCAGCAAAATAAGGGAATCTTTTCTTAGTAACATTTCGAAGTATTACAAAGTCTCCCATATTGATTTCTTTGTCTTCATCATCCTCTTCATCACAATAGCTTACTTCACTTAAATCCGTGCTCCAATTAGTTTCCTCACCTGAGGTTTCATTATTGTAGCTCCTATTGCTGATGGTATTGGTAATATTTTTACAAACTTTCTGATGCGATTGTATCAATATAGACAAAGCTGTTACCTACAAGTTTTTTAAGCAAAAAAGAGTATATTCATGTTGTTCGTACGCCTATATGCAACCAGCAAAATAAGGAATCTTCTCTTAATAAGATTTCGAACTATTACAAAGTCTCCCATATTGATTTCTTTGTCTTCATCATCGTCTTCATCACAATAGCTTACTTCACTTAAATCCGTGCTCCAATTAGTTTCCTCACCTGAGGTTTTATTATGTGACGGTTTTCTTTGATTACATTTTCTACACCTTGTGGTCTATTTTTTCAATTCTTTTTTTTTATTTTCAAATATTTGTTTTGCCACTTTTTGTTATTTATTATCTTTCTTGTTTTTTTTTATTTTGTTTTTTTATGTTCCTCCTTTATCTGCCTTTTTATAGGTGTGTTTGTTAGCACTAGGAAATCAGGTGGAATAAAATGTGTAGCAACATTGTTGGTTTTAACTAGTTCTCTACATGAAACCTTGTTTGTTGGGATACTTGCCCCTGCCCCTATTGACTGATTAGATGGATCAGGACATTGTTTTTGCGTTTGCGTAGTAATCATCGTCTATTGAAACAGTCTGAGGCTCTTCATTATCTTAGATCGAGGCCCCATCTTCAGGTCGATTTGAGACATAGGACGTTATAAAATATTTTTCCGTAAAAATGCTTAAGTTTAATGGGCAAATACCAGTTTTACTAAAACTCTTTAAGATTTTTGTAGGCGTAAAGGCAAGAGAAAACGCTTTACTACAAATTTCGTTTATGCTGTAAATTTTTAAGCATCCATTCATCAGCAGCATGAGATGCCCAAAAGGTGCAGGGTGGGAGTAACGTGACCAAAACTATACTATTATCATTAGCCTTATTCCACACATCAACAGCATATGTCTAACAATATGATACAAACAATCCAAAAAAGTTTTACAAGTCATCAAACCTGATGGATTAGCTGATCCAAAAGTACCAAGAGGGCTAGATAAGTAATTCTATCTTGAAACTTTTTCCTAGGAGAAACCATAAATTTCCGGAATTCATGCAACACAAAGTTACTAAGGTACTCCGTTCCCCAAAAGTGACTTTTCCAACTTATTTACATCAATTTTGAGCTAATATTTTTGAGTACTGTTGTTACCCCAGTCTCATCTAGGTTATAAATTTCACTTGTGTTTTTCTAAAACCTCAGTTAGGTTTTCAAAAATCCTGTTACATTGTGCTGATTAAAACTCGTTCCTCGAGACAAGCTTGTAGCTTCAGGAGTTCTCAACTGCAATTGGGAATTGTGATGCCAAAAGTTTTTCATTCATTCACTTTCTGACATTCCATTTTTGCTCCATTGATAATGATTTTGTTACAGCAAAATTGTAGACCAAAATTCTAGTTTTGCGTTCGGTTAACCCTTAGCACATTCGACATGCGTCGACTAGATAGGGAGCCAACATACTTTCTTCTGCTCTAGAATCAACACACAAAAACAACATAAACTGTAGCACATCATAAGGTTACTTGTTGCTAACATCTGACTTTTCCAGAGTTGTTAGGTGTTTTGTCCCAGCCTAAACCACGTTCCATTATAAACTACTCTTCCCTATATAAAGTGGTTACAATTTTTGGAAGTTTTGGTACTTTGTCGGTGTGATGAGCTTCTCTTTTTGACGGTAAATGACAAAGAAGATGATGAGAAATATATTATTTTACAGAATACATAGAATTTAACAAAAGTAACAAAACACTAGCGATGGAAGTAAAATATCAATAACAGGTAAATATTTCCTCCTATAAGTTTTATTTAAATGATTCGTTCTTCTTTAAGGAGGGACACCAAAAAACCACTAAGTCGTTTTTGCAGGCAACGTTTCGTGCAACGAATGTGCTTCCTCAGGGCTGTAAAATAAAGAAATAGTCCACCATTAAAAATAATATAAAAAACCACATGGATTTCAACAATCACAAAATAAATTCACGATTAAATGTAAATAAATATCTCTAATAAAACACATACTATATACGTAGAAACGAACTATACGTTTTTTGGTGCTCCTCCTCGAAGAAGAGCAAATCATTTAAGTAAAAGATGAAGTGAATAAAGCATCTAGACTGTCTGGATGTTTAAACAATACCATATGGCACAATCAATTTTTAAAATAGGACCAAAGGTACCCATATACAGAGTCACTGGTAAATGGATACATTTCTTTGGAGATCTGATAGAACAAAAAGGTAAGGAGTAAATTTAACCCTAATATGTATTATACAAAACTCAATGGATTTGGAGATATTTCGTTTCTTTCGTGTGGAATAAAAAATATCCCTTAGCATTTCCATCATGTGATAATTTCAAAGAAAAACTTGTGCAAAATAATTTTTCAAAATCAGATGTAATAATTCTTTGAGGTTTTTTCAAATTTTTCTCAACGCTTCTTGCGTACAAATTGTGTTAAAACTTCCTTGTTGCAATAGCTATCGAACAAGCTGCGAACTTACAACAAACCCTTAACAGTTCCAAAAAAAATAGTAAAAATGAAGCAGTCGACGGAATTTATTTAGCTGCTGTCCACTATTAGACCTTATACATTTTCCATGTGAAGTGGGCGGATAAACAACTGAAGGTAGAATATGACGTTTTACTCGTATAACTTTTTGACAGTGTTAAGTTCATATTTGAAGATTCTTTGTTATAACTAGTTGTATTAAGTTCTTTAAGTTCGGTTTTGCAGATTTTCGTTGTTATTGTTGTTTAACTGAAATGGCCGCTTATAGCAATGCAGAATACGCCGACATCTTATTTGTATATATATATATATATATATATATATATATATATATATTGCGATAGGAATACTGCAGAAGCTCGTCGGGAATATGAACGTCGCTTTCCAAACCGTCGCACCGAATGTTCGTGTATTTAGTACGACATATCTAAATGTCGCAGAAAATGGTTCAGTGAAACGTCGGCGAGTGGACGCCGGTGCTCCTTTCGTATATCAACAAGATGATGAGGAAGAAATATTAATCCATTTTGAAGATAACCCAGGCACTTCAACTGCTAAAGTGGCGCGGCAAACTAGTGCGTCACAATGGAAAGTCTGGTCTACGATACGCGGAGTTGGATGCCATCCTTACCATTATACCCCTGTCCAGGGCTTAGATGAAGGTGATCCTGGAAGGAGATTAGAATTCTGCCGCTTTATGTTAAATTCAGATGCAGAGGATGAAAACTTCTTAACCAACATTTTATGAACGGACGAATCTAAATTTAATCGCTAGGGCATAACCAATTTTCATAACATGCACTATTGGGTGGAAGAAAATCCACATTTAATAAGGGAAACTAGTTTCCAAAGGAAGTTTTCAGTGTATGGATAGGAGTTATTGGCCACTATTTAATAGGGCCTTACTTTTTACCTCAACATTTAAACGGAGAGATCTATGAAGATTTTCTAGAAAATCATCTGCAGGAGCTTCTAGAAGATGTTCCTTTAGCCGCCAGAGCGCGAATGATTTTTCAGCACGACGGTTGTCCAGCGCATTATAAGCTAACGGTACGGAATTTGCTGAATGAACGTTTCCCTAACCGTTGGATTGGAAGAGCAGGCCCAATAGTTTGGCCAGCGCAAAGTCCAGATTTAACTCCTCTGATTACTTTGTATGGGGTCGTATGAAAGATATAGTATACGCAACACCAGTCAATACAAGGCTTGACCTTAGATAAAGGATAGTCGATGCTGCCGCATCCATACGGAATACATTGACGACCAGAGTGGCAAAAACAGAAATAAGAAGACGCTGCCGTGCGTGTATACGTAATAGGGGCTCCCCATTTTGAACAAGATTTATAAAAATTAAGTACTAATGTACTTATTGTTAATTTAATTTACAGCTGACTTCTATGTATAAGGTCTAATGATGGACAGCAGTTAAATAAATTCCGTCGACTGCTTCATTTTTAGTATTTTTTTTTGGAACAGTAAGGGTTTGTTGTAAGATTCGCAGCTTGTTCGATAGCTATTGCAACAAGGAAGTTTTAACACAATTTGTAATTATTTTGTACAAGTTTTTCTTTGAAATTATCACATGATGGAAATACTAAGCGATATTTTTATTCCATACGGAAGACCATAGTGTTGGGCAAGTATTCCATCAAAAAGTTCCACAAAGTTGGCGTAAATTTTTGAAAATTACATTTTAACATATTAACATCAACATTTTTAAGAAAAATTGAAAATCGAAATATCTCAAAATCCATTGAGTTTTGTATAATACATATTCAGGTTAAATTTACTCCTTACCTCTTTGTTCTATCTAAGAACATCATAAGACATGTTATGACTTATGCTGCAAGAACCCGAGACAAAGAAACAAAGGAATTATTATAATTAATAGAAATAGAAACATTAGAGAAAATTGTGGGAAGAGGTAGGCGTGATAGAATTAGAAATGACGAAATACGACGACAATGTGAGATTCAAGAAGTTGGAGAATGGGCGAGAAGAAAACAACAATAGTGGAACCAACATGTATCAAAAATGACAGAAACAAGATTGGTCAAACTGGCATGAGATACATCACCCCAAGGAAAAAGAAAACCCGAGCGCCATCCTAAAAGATGGAATATGATCCAGAATAAAACATGCTGCAAGCCAAATAAAAAGAAGAAGAAGATAGAATTTAACAACAAGCAGAATTACGGGAGCTGCAGTGTTCAATCTTGTGTTTTGTATGATAATGTGCAGCTGTTTGTTTTCGTCAACCAGACCAATTACGTTTCTTTTTAACCTACCGCAATGGTAAATGTATTTCGTTTAATACTGGTTAGTACACTATTAGTGGTGTTTAAAAAAAAATTGCAACATACTTAGGGCTAAAAGAACCAGAATTATACATCCGATCAGCAGCAACGATGGTTGTAGATGCAGAATATTTTGACACTAAAACGTGCGGGAGGAGGAAATCCAGTGCAATTGCGGAAGGTTATGGTGTCATGATTCTATCAATAAGTAGCAAAAAAAAATGTTTCTTGGACAAACGTCAACAAATGTGGCTTCCACTTCGGAAGGTTCCCAATGAATAGAGAATTCACTTCCACTTCAGAAATATTTGGCATTAGCGGAAATTTTGTATGAAACGAATAAATAAAAATTTTAAAATGTTAACACAGTTCTTTTCTTACAAATTTCCCTACTAACTTGTTAAATTAAAAACTGGTCTGCTGTTAATTTGACACTACTAACCAGTTAAAATGACTTTTCAATGTCAAGTGACAGTTTTCTATTAATGACATTTACTATTTAGTAACAAATAAAATATAATTACGTTAGCATAGCTTACATTTTAGCTTTGTTAAACTAAGTAATTCTTGGATAACAATCTGTTAAGCATCAAACAAAGTTTCCAAACAGTTTACTTGGATAGCAGCAATATCAAACGCTCCAGGAAGATATCATTTAATTTGACGAAAGAAATATATATGTACTTTAACGTCAAATAGTTTATATTTATGAAAAGAAACTTTAACATTACAATAATGAGCACCCTAAAGTTTGTCACCATTGAAAAAAGTATTATATAAGTTGCCAAATTTATTGCCCGAACAAACGATATATAGAACGCAGCTGCAATATGCGATCATGTATAACCAGGATTTATTTAACACATAAATATTTCTTCATCTGAAATATGGATTTTTATTGTCGTCAAATACAAACCCATAAATTTAATGAAAGGCGGTACAACGCTGTCAAAAGAATTTATTGCTCTGGGACAGTAAAGCAACACTTATTGGCATTCACAAATCAGTAAAACACAATTATACCTTTTCCTTATTTATTAGTTTTATTGGAGGGTTACCCTGCCGACATAACAGCGGCTTGTTTGAAGAGCTGGTACAACAAAGACAAGTCTGCCTGACTTTACCATCGAAATTTCCGTAGTTTACAACCGCACCATTACCTCCATAAATCCCCAAGCACAGTCATGTTTTAATCAATTACGACCGAATATTTGTTATTTTCAAATTTTTAATCTTGTAATTATTAAATCAGGCTTGTACGACAATGACCCCATATATGTCAATGTTGTGAACATGGCTAAAGTTACGTGTAAACAAATGTTACAACCATGAGAAATTTAATTACGTTGAGTGTTCGGATTATGATTAATACAAAAATTACTGCAAACGGTGTAATAAAAACCAATTGCCTATAAAACTGATGTGTTATGATTGGTCACACTTATACCCTAGAATAATGACAGTAAAAATAGAGACATATTGCATAATAAATATAAGCAAGAAATGTGTTATGCCGTCGCTGAAGAAACGTTTATTTAAATGGGTCAATTCTATTGCATTTTATTTATATACCTACAATGTCAAATTTTGATTTTTCGTGTATGTTTTAAAACATGAAATGTTTCTGTACAATATTCCTTACAAAGGATGGCTTCCAATTTTCTCAATGTATTGTCATGTTTCTAATTATCAACAAATCCGAAACGTTACGAAAGATTTATCGAATTTATGACTAATTTGCATTGTAGTAATTTACGAAACAAAGATGATTTTAGCGTTACGATAAATGGTTTGAAGAACGAACGATTCCAGTTCTTAAAATGAATATAAAATATTTTTGTCCTAAAATTGATAACTTCGGTATACTGTGTATAGCGTTTGATGTACTAACATTAACGCAAACAAACGACATTTTGAAAAAATGTTTCCATTCATAGGGGCCCGCAAACGCACTGTTTCCGAAATACAAGGCGATTAAATAAATATAATTTGAGTTTTTTTGCGATATCTGTTGAAAGTGATTACATTTATAGTACCCTTGAAAAGTACGACATAATGACGTGTTTGTGCGAAAATGTTAGAGATAAAACTTATCTTGTAATATAGAATAATACAATACCTACTAGTGTACCTAACGTAAACCAAATTTGTTAAATTAAAGGAAAAGAGAAACATGTTTAAATCTGGAGACCCAGTCAGTGGGTCTCTTCGAACTATCTAGTGAAGTGATTCGGAAATGGTTTATTTAAAATATCACAAGTAAAACGTACAGAGCAACCATCGTGCATAAACTCCATTTCATGTGTCAGTTGATGGAGCACGTTTTCCAAAAGTTCATGAAGCTGAACTTCAAGAAAATGTCGATATGATTCACCAGTTAATCTTACCGGTAAGACAGTAGAGTAAGACTTAATTAAATGGTCGCCAACAATGGTATTCACTAGTGTAGCGTAAACTAAAAAAATCTAAAAACCAAGACTCTGTGAGTCTCCACTTATCCAGTATTTTGGAAATTAGTCGTTCAAAATATGGGTCGCAAATAAAATGTGCAGGGCAACCGTCATGTATAAACACATTTTACTTTTCACACTGTATCTTAGAATTTGTGATTAGGACTACCCTTTGTGTACATGGCGATTTAAAATATGCCATCCAGTTTTTGTTGTATCTTACAATTTACTGGTTACCAGCATTTATAAGTGTAAGCAATCAGCTAATTTGCACTTATGGTATATTAAATTTCAATTTACTTGTCTATTTACATTAACAAACGATTCGGTATTTTCTTAACATACAATCAACTCAACAACAAAATTAAAAATGAAAATTTTTGTTTCTTTGGCTCTTTTCTTACTATTGTTATTACTTTTTCTTTTTCTTTCTTCCATCCACTTTATTTTTTCCACCACCTTCCTCATCCACCCAATTTCTTCACCTCTCTCTCTCAACAACACTTTTCTCACTCTTTCGTACGCTCTTACTTCACTGCATTTTCTTTGTTCCCTACTCTAAATCTTGCAATTAGTCTTTTATCTTCCAATGCCATTCTTCCGGTTATGTAATTCGGTTTTCGATCTGTTACTAATTCTTCATACTTCGTGTTGCATTTTCCTTCTCTAATTCTTGCTCTTCTTTCTTGTGCCTGCGTGTCTCTATCTCTCTGTACTATTTCTTCTTCCATACTTCTTACTCCATCTCTTATCTTTTTATTTCTTTCCTTGCATATCCTCCTCTTTCATAATATCTTCTTCTAGCATATTTACTATATTTTATCTTTTGCTCCTCTACTTCCTTCCAACATTCATATAGTATCCTATTTTCTTTCTTGCTTTCCATCTCTTTTCATACCGTATTGCCCTTTTTCCTATCTGTATTTTATTTTTTCCAGTTTACGTTTTTCTTCGACTATATAACCTGGGGTCTCCTTCTCCAAACCTAGTGTCCACTTCCAATACCTTTCCTGTATCTTCTCTAGTTTCTCCCATTCTCTCCATCCCCACACCTCTGCTCCATATATCAACACACCTTTTACTATTCTCTCAAATATCCATCTTTTTTTCTCCAAGTCTTTTGCAAATATTCTTTCGCCTATACCCCATACCTCTCTTATTATTTTGTTTCCTTTTCCTCTAATTCCTTAATCTGGTCTTTGTCTTTGTTGTCGTACCTCACCATATACCCTAGGTATTTATACTTGTCTACCATCTCTATCTTTTCCTCTCCCCACTTCCATTTCCTCCTTTTATTCTACCTTTTTCTTCTTAAACTCTATTATTTTTGTTTTTTCTACATTTAATTCTAATTTCCTTTTTTCCAAATATCTATTTATCATTTTTATCATTTCTTTAATTTCCTCTTCTGTTTTTCCAAGACCACCATATCATCTGCGTAGGCTAGAACCCACACTTTTCTTCTTCCCACCACTATCTCTCCTACCTGCTGTCCTTTAATTTCTTCTTCCAAGTCTCTTACATACAAAGAAAATAAACCAGGGCTCAGTTGGACATCCCTGTCTTAACCCTTTTCCTATCTCAAAGTCTCTTCCCAGTTTTTCCCCTACTCTCGTTCTGCACCTTGTTTCTTTGTATATTTCTTTTTATTGTTCTATTAAATATTTGCTTATTCCAGCCTCTTTCAAGTTTCCCACAACAATCCCTTTCCACCTTACCAAAATCTAACCTTAAATCTAAAAACATTGCAAACATTTTTCCTCATTTCTTCCCTATTTCTTTATTAACTACATGTTTTAGTATATATATTATCCACTGTTTTTTCTTCCTCTCCTAAAACCCATTTTACCAATCCGGTACCAACTTCTTTTCCTCTACTTTTTCTCTAACCTTTTCTTATTATTTCACTATAAATCTTATATCCAATATTCAGAAGGCTAACTCCTCTGTAATTTCTTTTTTCTTTCTTATCTCCTCCTTTGTATATTGGACATATTATGGCTTCTCTCCATTTTTTGGTAATCCTCCCTTTTCCATATATTTTCAAATATTCCTCTTAATCTTTCTTTCATCTTTTCTCCTGTGTATTTCCACTGTTCCCCTGTGTTCCATCTGTGCCACCAGACTTTCCTTTTGAATCTTATTTATCGCTTCTTCCATCTCCTCCTTTTCAATCCCTTCTTCTCTTATTTTCTTATTTTACCTTTTATTTTCTTTTTCTTTGATTCTATGTCTACCGCTTCCAATAACTCCTTATAATGTTGCTCCCATTTTTCCCTTCTATCTTTAGCTAGGTTCTTTTTTCTTTCTTCCTTCTTCTCACGAATTTTTAAATTTGTCCTTCGTTTTTTATTTCCTCGATCTCACTATCTAACCTCATTTTGAATTCTTCTTTTCCCTTTCTGCGTTCTTCCGTTGTTGCTTGGACCATTGCTCTAAGTTAATGAAACGCTTAGGAGCGAAGAACGCAACATTAGTGTTGCCAATTCGCCCCGAGTAAACGTTTATCTCTAACAATTATTTCTAAAATATTGGTATATTGGCAACACCCTGCATAATTGTTATGGGAACATGAGTTGTACTAGTGACAGCCCTACATAGTTTCAGTGTTGATAGTGTGGATTTCAGACATTTCTTTACTACAGAAGTTATTTAAATAACGGTTAAATACCAACTAGTAAACAGCACCCAGGTATACCAAAAACATTTCTTCGCGCAGATCAGCATGAATTACTCGCCACTAGCTACCAATCCCAGCATTCATTGTTAGCGATGGCTATTACAACTATAGCATCTATTTTTCTTGGCAAGTTTACACTAAGCGCTTACCAGCTTTTAGTATGTGCGTAGCCTAACACAACTGCCAAAACTCTAAAAAAATCGTTTACCATTAAAATGTTGATGAGTAAACAAACATTTAGTCGTGAGTTTTTGAGATATCGCAATAAAAATTAATCAAAAAATTGTTTCAATGGTTATATTTCGGAAACTGTACGTTTGCTTTTTCCCAAGATGAGTCAGAGAATCCCTATTTGTTTATTACATATTGATAAATAACACTATGTATAATACAAGTATGCAAAGAAATAAATTTCCAAATTTTCAGAAGTTTCAAATTTATGCACCCATAACATTATTCCTAGTTTAAAAACTTGAATCATTGGTTGACTAATTAAATTTTTGATTACTGCTCAAATATCTACGTAGATTTTGCGGTTCAACATAACATAATAGGTTTTAATTGTTAAAACCAATATATTGTAGTTTTGCTAGAACAAAACTGCCACATCCTGAATTACTGTTTTTGCTCCTCTTTACGATATTCTAGGTTTTTCATCTTAATAATCTTTTTTTGTGTTTTTGTTTGTGTTTTCTCTAGTTCATCAGTGTTTTTAATATAACCGTGTTTATCATGTGGCTTAATTCTTCCCATGTATTATTTTCTTTCAAAATGTTTACCTTATTTTTTGATTTCAGATTTTTCTTTCTTCATTCCTTCTATTGCATTTAAACTTAACGTGATCTACATCATCTGTTATCATTTGGTACAGACTATATCTGCATGGTCATTATTTTTTTTCTGAAATAAGTTTGTGTCCCCTTCTTATTCTCAAGACCACTTTTTTATTATTAATTGATTGCCTACTTCTTCCGTTTAGCATTTTTTACCTCCATGTTATATAGTGTGTGTTTTCCTAAATCAATTATTGTATGTTATTTCAAGTTTTGGTATTAGTTATTGTATTTGTATATAAAAATAATTTTTTTAATTTATATTAAAGCACTTTTTACCAAGACGGTCACATCAAGCGATATAAACGGGAGACAGTTCTTGGTAACTAGTTCTCACAATACACCCTACTCTCACTCTCCTCGCGCCACACCCTGGGCAACTAAAAATCTCTGGCTGACACTACCTGCCAAAAGAAAACGAAACTGGCAATTGCAACATACAATATAAAATTAATAAAAAAGGATGACAAACTAGTTGAACTAAAAGAAGCACTTAAACTACTAATGTGAGACCTCGGAGGAATTACGGAAGTAAGAAGAAGAGATGAACATTGATTAACATTAGATTCAGGTAATAGTTGAGAAAGATAATTTAGGGGGAGTAGGATTCATGATTCTAGCAAATTAACACAAAAGATGAAACTTTATAAAGAAATCTCGAATCAAGTCGCATACGTCATACTAAATATTTCTAAATTATTTAAACTAAAATTTATTCAAGTTTACGCTCCAACATCGTCATATGTAGACGAAGAAGCAGAAATGTTTTACAAAGAAATAATAACTGAGACAAAAAATTATCACTATCAATATACATTAGTAATAGGAGACTATAACGGACAATTGTGTTAAAAAACAAGAACCTAACGGAGATGAAATTGGAAGTTTTGGTTTGGGAGAAAAAAACGAAACAGGAAGAATGTTAATAAAATTTCTGGAACAACAAAACCTATATGCGATGAATACTTTCTACAAAAAGAAGCAAAACAGAAAATGGAGCTGGAGATCACCTGAAGTGAAATTGGCTACATTCTATCCAAAAATAAAAAAATAGTCAAAGGAGTAATAGTGCTAAATAAGTTAACACAAGAAGTGATCAGAGAATGGTGAGAGCAAAGGTTGAAATAAGTGATACCTGGGAAAGAGAAACACTGTTAGTAAAGACATTCTTAGGAAACTAAGGGGGAAGAATTCAATTAGGAACTAAAACAGAACCTTAACATAACAGGAAATTTCGAATTAGAAAGCATAGAAAAAAATCAATACCAACAACAATAAAGCAATATTAGATACACTCCCAAAAGTGGCCAAAACAAAAATAAAGAAAAGAAATTGAGTTCTAAGACGAAAGAAGATAATTATTTCGACTAAGAAAATAAGGCATGATAGAATACACCAGAAACAAATAAAACACTGAGAAAATCAATTCGAGAATCTCAAAACTATTGATGAAGGTAAGAAATTAGTGACAGCAATTAAAAATACTCCTAAACAAATGCCCGCTGCCGTGCTGATCGCTGGTCAGCGTCGTGAGCTTGTCGATGCTAAGTGTCGAACTTAACTGGACTCGTTCCTGTTGAACTTGACTTTCGTGATTTACTTATTCTACATACTCCGTTTTATATGTGATAAATTGCTTCGTGTGCGAGGTCATGTAAAATGCTTCATTGTGTGTCAGAGTTTGTTAATTGTGTTTGTTCTAATTGTGTTACTTACTTCTCGCATTCCGATCGTTACTTCATGCGGAAGTAATAGTGTTAATGGGGTTGGGACGGCAACCCTATAGAATAAAGTATTGATACATTCCGGTTAGTCAATATGCAAGGCAAGCCCTAAATTGTTTATTATCGCCCTGAGAACATATTACAACAATTAAAGACAGAATCGTAAAAAGTAGGTTTGAGAATCAACTACCAAAAAAGCAAATATTAAGCAATCTAAAGCACCACACAAGTATTGTAATAAACAATCAAGTTTTGGAACATATCGAAGAGTTCATCTATTTAGGACAACCAATAAAATTCGAAAAGCCCACTCAAAAAGCAGAGACCATATGACTAGCGTGGGTAGCCTTTGGCAAGCAAAGCGAAATTTTGAAAAATAATAATATTTAACTAAAATTAATAAGATCGTTTACAATCAATGTATACTCTCAGTTTTATCGTATGCTGCCCAAACATGGACCTTAACAAAAAGTACAATGGATAAATTAAAACTATTGAGAGATAGATGCTGAATGTTAAATTGAAGGATAGGATAAGAAATGGGGAAATTCGAAAAAAAAAGAGCTGCAGACATATAAAAGCAGGTTGCATCGCTTACGTGGAGATTGGTCGACCATACAATGCGACAAGCGAACCTTGGACGGCAAAAAAAGTAAAGGATGGCCACAGAGCAGGCGGATTGACGATCTGAAGAGAACAGCTGGACTGGGATGAATTAGACACATTCAAAACGGAAACATGTGGAAATTACTCTGGGATGCATATGTCCAACACTGGACGATGATGGGCTAATAAAGAAGAAGGAGTTCGTTTAGTGCCTAATTTACTTTGTTCATTGACTGTGTAGTTTTTCCTGATATTAATATGTATGTTGAGATCATCAATTTAACAGATAATTTAAATTACCGCATTCAAGTTTATTCTCATAACTACTATGTCCGAGTATGGCCCTGCTGCACTCCTCCATATATGTTAGAAATTACTTAGTTATTATTATTTTCCTACAACCAAAGGTAGATGAATGTTTCCCTTTTCCTTTATTTTTTTCTATTAATTTGTTCAGTAATGATTCTATTACGCTTACTATTATGTTGATATAGTGTTATGTGTTGCACATTCTTCTTCAGCTATTAGGTATGTATCTGCATTCATTTTGTGTTTAATTTTCTCAATAAAACTTTTGTTTTTTTTCACTTTTAGCCTTGAATTATTTTTACATTTACTATATCTTTATGATCGCTTAGTATTTTTGCAATTTAGATACCGCTCCTGACGACATTTTTTTTGGAAAGACAAAGGCTACAGCAATTTGTCAATTCATAAAACCGACGTGTAAGCCTTGCAAATACAGGACCGCTAGAACTTCTCCGGTTTATTCAGGAGTTTAGTCTTGCTATTTCAATGCCAAATATTGTCACAATGCTTTGCTTGTTTCTAACTCTTGGTGTGACCGTAGTAACATGCGAAAAAAGTTTTTCAAAATTGAGACTTATTTACGCTGCTAAGAAAGCACGAAAAATTTCTCTATGAATCTTTTGAAATTTATAAATAAATAATATTACAAGGTTCCTATAAATGATTGTCTCTCAGGATTATTTTAAAAATGCAAATTTGCCACTTAAACTGATAGTGAATTAATTTATGCTAATGCTAATCATCTGTCAGTTATTTCATCGTTCCGTTGTAATTATTATTCCGAGTTGTAATTGTGTTCTTAGTCGCTTATCGTTAATTTTGTTCATTTAATTGTCAACTTGATGAGACAATCATTTATAGAAACGATGTACTATGAATTAAATAAAATAAATTTAAATGTATGACAAATATGTATGTTTTGATTTTGATGGTGTACCTATATGGAGCAGAGGGACATCAAATGAAGATTCCGTCTCGGGCAACATTGAAGCTAATTACCTAACTACGGGTTCGGTTCGAGTGATCAGTGATGGCGATTTTGGTGGACCTGTTGTTGATGTGAAGCACAATAAAGAAAAAGAACAAACTGTTATTCAAGCTGTAGTAGAAACATCTACCATTTCTTTCAATAAAATTACCGCGGTTACCGGGATACCCAAATCTACTGCCCATAAAATTTTGAAAAAACAAAAGTACTATTTGTACAAACTTCATCAAGAACAGGAACTTTGACCTGGCGATGCCATGAACAGAGCGGAGTTTATGATGTAAAGGGCTAATGAAGATAGAGATTTACCCTAAATAATTAACCCACAAGTTATTCCTACAGATCTGCGTCATCGGATATGGTTTCAACATGACGGTTGGCCAGCACACTCGAATCACGAAGTTCGCCGGTTACTATCTGATACTGTTAGATGGCTCGATCGGGGAAGTACAGTTAATTGTTCACCTGATTTCTCGCCCCTAGATTTTTTCTTTGGGGAAATGTAAAGACGTCAATTTACACGCAAACACAGCCGCAAAATCTTGACGAACTTGACGAAATAGCATTGAAAGGTAATGTGTCCAATCGATAGTCAGCCAGAAAAATTATCCTGCTTTCTCAATTTTGGTTTGTTTTCTTATGTGTTTTGTTGTATTTTGTGTTATTTATTTCTTTAAACTCCTTTGGTTTTCGTTACATAATTTAGTCGTTGTATTAGAATGTGAATGTAATGTATGGTGTCTCAAAATAGCAGAAAAACCCTGTACAGTGTATTGACAAAGTCATGTGCAATGGTGAGTTGGTTCGTCTTGCTAAAGCATTTGCTTGGCGGTTTAGTGAAAACTGAGGAGAAAATCAATGCGATTGTGTTAGTTACTGTGAAAAGAAAAAGCATAAACAAGATTTGTAAAGACAAACAACAAAACTAAATTGAGTTTAAAGAAATTTAAAAAAAGTAGTATACTCGGGATTCGAACCTTTATACAGGCACACATGAACTACGGGGCGTATTGAATTCGACTTAGTCCCGGACCAGTAGATCAACACTATCCATGAAACTATGTGATGCAAATTTTGAAGTTGTCTTAAATGTTTTCAAAAAAAAAAGCTTATGGTCACTCTTTCATAGCTGAAGATGGTTATTTCAATCTTTGTCTTCTACCTTAATTCTTATCCAAGAATGAAACTTTTTTCATCCTTATTGATTAATTGAAGTAGTGTACCTATGATAGATATGCAAAAATAGTTTTTTAGTTAGTTAGTTTGTAACACGATTCTTGGCTGAAATCGACCTTTTATTATAAACTTTTAAAATTCTCTGTATATTGAGTTTTGTGGAGCTACCTTAACGAGTTATATCTAACTGTACTTGAATATATTAAATTGTAATTTATATAATTTTGTTTTTTTAAATAGCGTTGCATAAAAAGCTAATAAATTGAAAATTTTAATGAATAAGGTAATTAATTACCATTCTGAGAAACTTTTTCTAACATTGCAGTATCCACTAGTTAGCGTGTTGTTTGATAATCAGTGTCGTAAGACCTCAGCAACGAAAAATAAGAAAAAAACATTCTCATCCAAGTCACTATCATAAATAATATGGCAATGTGTTTAATTAAATTTTATTAACTTTAATTATATGTAATGGCTTTTTAGACAATACATAATAATATTTGTTTTACACAACTTCATAAAAAGGAAACTTCATCAACACTCGGTTAGTCTATTATATTTTTTATTTGCATAAATTTACATTGTGACGCTTAAGCAATTATAAGGAGATAAAAAACGCAGCAGAAGTAACAAATATAACACCCGTAATATTTCTATAACAAATTGGGACGAAGATTAATATTAAATACGCAGCTGTCGTTAAGAAGTTACTGATGACAGCGGTCTATGAAAGTTAATTCGTGTTGACCATTATTAGATTTCGGAGATGATTAAAGTAGCTGAACATATTCTGGCTACTCATACATAATTAACTGTCAAGCACGTCCAGAATCGTAATTTATCCAAATACTTTGTAGTTAATTTTTAAACGCATAATACCAATAGCCTTAATACGTTTCTAAATTATTTATTTATTCAAATGCAAATTTGTATTATGTTTATAATTTTTGATTAATGAATCTTGTAAGTCAAATACGTTAACATTATTAATTACGTCTGGAGAGTTTTCATACTTTTTGTGTAATTATGGGGGTACAAAATCTGTCCACCACACATATCATTTTTATACTCGGATAACAATGCGTATGAATAGCTTTTGCTTTGTCACGAATAGAATTTAAGATAAATACTCGTCTTTAGTCTGTCTATCATCTTTCTTTACTTTGGTTTTAAATGGCGCCTCAAACAAAGACGATCTTGTCTAATAGTTTTCAACCTCCCACTGAGTGCCCTTTCGTCTGGCTACAGGTATTTGCCGTTCGTAAGTAATATTCAGTTACTTCTTAGAAAAGTGTTTCTAAATCGTTTTTGCGTTCGGATAATTAAAAAAACCAAAAGTATTTGTACCGAGGTGTAAACAAATCCAATCATCCAAAAGCTCAATAAAAAAAAATTAATGCAACCCCCTGAAGTATATGAGTGTTTTGTCAAACCACCCAAGCAGTAATAGCCGAACCAAAAAAACTACACTGAGGATCGTTTCGACATAATTAGCTGCAATTTCAAACTAGAAAAGGAAGTTAGTGAAAAGGTGTATGTTTACCGTCAGAACCGACGATTAATCTTGCCCTAAATCTATTATTATTCTTTTAGAGTCCATTCATTTTTAATACATATCATTACTCTCTATTCAATATTTTGGCAGTTAATTTTATACGGCGCCAGTGTTTTTCTCTCGCAAACGATTTCCCATTTTTAACCATTCCGTACTAAATTATACGTTTTATGTCCGTTTTGAAGTTTAACAAGTTATTAATGTTCACGTAAATCAGCAACTAACGTAACTATAAATATTTATGCAGGAAATGAAAAATCCGTTTTCATTAAAAATCAACTTTCAAATATTTCAGTCATAAATAAATATAACTGCGACCTTATTTTATATTCTGAATTTTTATGGGTTTATATTGCCCAGTAAAGTAAGTAATTAAGACTTTCTCTGACAAGTTAGTGAATAATTCTAATATAAAAAAAATATATTTACAACTGGTGGCATTTAACTCGACCCGATTATCATCAATTAGATTAAAATTTATAGTGAATTTTATATTTCCGCGTAGTGGATGCGATAAAATAAAAATAAATCTTATTTATAATTACTGCAGTTAATAGACATCATACACTTACGCAACGATATAAATTTCCCCGACTAATTAAACTAAAGCAATAAAAAAAGAAAGGTGATTTTACATATAAAATGTAGGTTTCAAGTAAGTACCTATGAATATTATAAGTTGTTATTGGAATTGAGATGAATAATAAATGTCAATTGTGAATTAGTGAGCATGATACAGAGTCGGCGATTTCAAAATGATTCACGATTAGTATAAGAAAGTAACCTGTTAAGTATAACCAAAGCCTCAATTGTAATTGAAATTTTAAAAACGTGATTTAATTAAAAATAATTTGATTCGCTTTTTTTTAAGGTCAAGCAGTTTAATGCGTTTTTTATTTTGTTAATCACTTTTCAGGGTGTATTATAATTCAGTTTTGTAATGACACGGTTCAATAGTTTTTATAATAGATATTTATTCATGGTATAATTTGTTTTTGTCATTTTGTTCTTCAGTTTCTAGTTTAACTTGTTTTAACAATTACTGAAGTAATTATTGAATTATTAAATTCATAGGAAATACGTCAAAGTCAAAAGTATAATTCTATGCATTGTGGGCCAAAAATGTAACTTATTTGATAATTAGAATTTTATTTCTCATAAATTTTAATTATTTTTGAGGTAGTATTCTAAATTGCAGGTTGTATGTAAGAAAATAATTATTATAATACAATTTAATTTTCAGCGACGTTTCGGAGGCTTTATTGCGCTTTCTTCATCAGGCTCTAATGATCGTAACAGAAATAGAAAATACAATAAGGAACAGATGATAACATTATTCTTAAATACTTAAAATTAAATAACTTACTTAATTGACAGTTGTAATAAGTTTGTCAAAACTTCACTTTACGATCTAAATTGTTCATAGTAACAAATTTTTAAAACTTAAAAACAGTTGTAGATATAAAAATATACAATTTGAATAAAACATTACTAACGACACACAATAAATAACATTAATTAATACTTAGTTGTAAATAAAATTGTAAAAGTTACGCTCTAAAACACATTAACAAACGTACATTGAATAAATAATAAATAGATTCAGTTGATAACACTCTTACAGTATCTTTCGTTCAAGAATAGATAACTGAAGTTTGAACTATTAAAACGTTATACTATCAATAATTAAAATCATGGATTCAAGTAGATTATTATTCTTTCTTCAGAATTAAATTTAATTTGGTTATTAATTATTATTGGTTTTAACTTTGTTAATTATGTTGTTATAGCATGTACTTAACTTCTGACTGTCTGTTTTGAAATTAATATTATCTTTAAAAGTTAATGAATAGCGTTTCGAATATTAGTCTTTTGTTTAAATTACTTTCTATATCTAGTATGACGGGAATAGTAAAATTGAATGTATGACCTGTAGTTGAGGAATATATAGAAAGTGCTGTATTGTCACTTTTTTTCTTACAATCGTATTTATGATTTTTAATTCTGTTGATTAGTTTTTGTTTTGTTTGGCCAATATAATATTTGCTACATTCTAGTCAGTTAATCTTATAAATTAGGTAGTGATGATTTTTCTGTAATATGTGTTTTGTCTTTTAATTTTCTATTCAGTTCCAGTTTTTTTCAATTTAATGACAAATATTATTTACAAGTTTTTGGTTCAGCTATGGGTAACCCATCTTTACTGATACTAGCCAACCTTGTAATGCATGATTCACTTACCGAAACTATATAAAACGTTTTCTTTTTACTGATAAGATCTCGTGAAAGGCAAAGCCTGTCATACATTAATGTACCACAAGATCTGGCTTATATTTAAGAAAATGACGATGGGTTGCAGACTTGAATGAATTCATATTGTAAGGGTTCGGAAAGAGATTCTCGGCTGGTAAAGGACTTTTGATTCAGGGTGGTTTGGCAAGTCGGTACATCTACAGTAAATTTCTGAAAATGTTGTAAAAGACGAGTATTACGACCAAATAAGGTTATGTTGGGAACGATAGAGGCAGTGTTTTCGGCCCATCTGCCGTTAAAGTATCGGTAAAGGAGACCAACATTTACAACATTTCGTCGGTGTTCGAGGGTCTGAAGTGAAGAGAGAAGTGCATGATCACTTCAAGAGATGTAAGGAGTGTTCGGGGCCTGATCTCCAAATATGTGAACAGTATTCAAGAGAAGGGCGAATTTGGGCCATGTAGAGTTGCAATAATTGGGGAGAAGAATATGGATGTTTGGCACAAAATAAGCAACCGAGTTTTTGTGAAGCTGACTTGGCAATATTCCTTACATGAGTGCCCCAAGAGAGGTTGTTGGGTAATGTTACACCCAGCAAAAAAGAGCTTTAGTGGTGGGGATAATGGTGCCGCCCATAACAATGATTGGTGCAGAGATGTCACGTTTCTTGGAGAATACAAATGCTTGTGTCTTCTGGGGGTTCAATTTAACAAGGTTAGCAAGTATAGTTTTAAGATCTGCATTAATTGACTGTATTTGTTCATATCGTAGGACTGGTGCGGGCGAGGCAGTAATTAATTTTTTGCTAGAGAAGGAAGATATCAGTGTTGCATCATCTGCGAAACTGACAATGGGATTACGAGTAGAGCTAAGCATCAACTACAACATGTAGGGAACGACCATGGAGGAAGTTGGACAGCCAGAGAGAGAGCTTGATGCCAGACGCGATCAAAAGCGTTTGATATGTCTAAAAAACGGCTCTACATTCTCCGTATTGTTCAAGAGTCGACGTCAGCAAGTATGCTAGAAAATCGCCGGTAGATTTCTGTCGTCGAAATCCGAATTGATTGTCTAAAATAATCTTGGAATCTTCAAGAAATTTTACAGGCTGGGTATTGATGGCTTTTTCCGTCACCTTAGACATGATTGATAGCAATGCAATCGGACGGTAATTACTGGGAAGATGTTTCTTTCCTTTTTTGGGACAGGTTCGACACGTGCACTTTTCCACACATTAGGGAAGACACTTTGTTTTTACGATAGTGAGAAAATCTTGCAAAGTACCGGTGTGAGTTCACTGGCACACTTTTTCCGGACGATAGATGGGATACCGTCAGCACCGACATTCAATTCTAATAGAATGCGCTTGATAGTTTTTTGGTGAAACTTTATTTCAGCCATTTTGGTGTTGTGCCGTGGTATGATCGGGGGAATTTTCCCTTGTTGGTCAAGTGTTGAGTTAGCAGAAAAGATTTTTGCAAAAAGGTTAGCCTTTTCTTTAGCTGTTACAGCAAGTAATTGGTCCTTTCTCATCAATGGTGGAAAGAAAGATAAAGTGAAATTTTTCTTTATAGCTTTGGAAGAGGACCAAAAAGATCAGGAACTATACACCAATTTTCTGTTATGTGTATGCCGATGATATTATAGCATGTATTCCTTCTGATAAGCTTAATAACACTCTAGCTGCTCTAAATAGGTACAACCAACATATAAAATTTAAGTTTGAAATTGAAAAACAATAAAATTCTATTTCTAGACATAGAACTAATAAAAGATGACGAAGACAACAATATTTGGATTGACTATTACACAAAATCAATTGCTTCTAATCATATTATTAATTATTACTCGAAACATGATTATCATAAAAAAATTAAATATTATAAATTCTATAAAAATAAAATAAAAGATTATGTAGGACAGAATTAATTGATAAAACTTAAAACTGTTAAAAACTATACCTACTACAAGAGAATAATTATCCTTCAAAATTATCCAACAAGTTAATTTACTACAACAATAACCCTTCACAACCAACACCTCACAGACGATTACATGTATGCAATATAAATAATTAATTAACATACCAACATAATAATTATTCTAAATAAAAATGAAATTAAAACTATTCTATACAACAACAATACTATATACAACACATGCTACACTAAATTAAAAGACAAAACACATATTACAGAAAAATCATCACTAATTTGACTGTCTGAGATGTAGCAAATATTATATTGGCCAAACAAAACAAAACTAATCAACAGAAGTAAAAATCATAAATACGATTGTGACAAAAAAGTGACAATACAGCACTTTCTATACATTCCTCAACTACAGGTCATACATTTAATTTCACTGATCCCGTCATACTAGATATAGAAAGAAATTTAAACAAAAACTACTATCCGAAATGCTATACATTAATCTTTATAAAGACAATATTAATTTCAAAACAGACAGTCAAAATTATGTACATAATTAGCAAAATTAAAACCAATGATAATTAATAACGAAATTAAATTTAACTCTGAAAAAAGAATAATAATCTACTTGAATCCATGATTTTAATTATTGATAGTTTAACGTTTAATAGTTCCGACTTTATTTATCTATTTTTGCACGAAAGATACTGTAAGAGTGTTATCAACTGAATGTATTTATTATTTATTCAATGTACGTTTGTTAATGTGTTTTAGAGCGTTACTTTTACAATTTTATTTACAATATTTATTTATTGTGTGTCGTTAGTAATGTTTTTATTCAAATTTTGTATTTTTATATCTACAATTTTTTTAACTTTTAAAAATTTGTTATTAATGAACAATTTAGATCGTAAAATGTTTTGATGAACTTATTACAAGTCTCAATTAAGTAAGTTATTTAATTTTAAGTATTTAAGAATAATGTTATCATCTGTTCCTAATTGTATTTTGTCTTTCTGTTACGATCTATAGAGCCTGATGAACGAGGCGCAAATATTGCCTTCGAAACGTTGCTGAAAATTGAATTGTAATAAATATTTTCTTACATTTTGTCCACACATTTTGATCGCCTGATATTATCTTTTAATTTTCCCGATATGATTCAGTAAACAAAACTAATTATCAATTCCTTGTTTTTATTTCCCTTCTCCATCCATCTCTCTCCTCTACTTTCTCCTAGTCTATATTTTCATTTTCTGTCTTCTCTCCTTATCTCTGCACGCGCGTCGATTAGGTGTTGGAATTCCTTTCTTCTTTACTGTATCTGAATATATACTATACATTCTTTCTAATGACAGCTGTTTCTTTTTATTCGAGTATTTTATCACTTGTTAATATTTCCTCCTCTATATTAGTTCCATTTTCTCTTCTCATCTCTATCTATTTTTACCCTCTTCTCTCATAACGTATGTAAAGTAAGTTTTGAGACAAAAATCAAATTAACACAATTTGTTTAAACTTTTAACTTTACAGCTAGTGGCCAATGGTCTTCAATCTGTCGTAGTTTTCTCCGCAAGTGTTTCTTAAGTGATTGAATGGTATTAACATTGATTTCCCAAATCTTTTGGTAAATTCTCTTTCTTAATTGTTTTTCGTTTTCTGCCTCTCATCTATTATCATAAACGTTTCTGCTCAATATGGTCCAAAATCCTTCGATGGGGCGTGCTTGGAGAACATTAGGTGGAGTATCTTCTCTGGGTACAAACGTAATATTATTGACTTTCAACCAATCTCTAGTTTTCCTGGCATAGTGACAAGATGTTAGATCAGGTCAGAACATGATTTCAACATTATTGTGATGATCGTTTACAAATCTTAACAATTTAGGCAAACATCTTTGGATATAAAGACTTGCAATGACGGCTTCTCCTTTGATATGTCCTACATATGGCTGCGAAACACTTGCCGGTGAAATTGCGCACCATTTCAGTATTTTTTCTTCAAATTTGGATTTTCTTTTAAATCTCACATTATCAGGAGCAGCATTGAAATTCTCGGTATAGAATCCATCATTCCCCCTTATCTCAGAGTTACATAATGTAAAATATTTCTTATCGTCCAAAATAATGGTTCTATTGTTTGCAAAGTGTCAAAGTTTAAGTGATCGACAGCACCTGAAATTTGTTCCAATTGCACAGCTGTGGATTTTGGGCATTTTCTTCTTTTCTAAATAACATTCTACTTCTTTTAATGTCTAGATGTACAGTCATATGTGAAATTCCATAGCGCCTTCCCAAGCTTGGTGTAGATGCACCAACTCTTTCTTTCGCACTTTCCCTCAATCTACGTACCCTGTCATCAGACAAAATCCGAGGCCTTTACTCTTTGGCAGGTTCAGACAAGGTATTCCTTCCACGCATTCTCTTATTGAACTGTAAATACAGTTACACGAGAAATATTATCTCCCTGAAATGTGTTTACTATATCCGCACTGCGCAATCAGTCAACTAATTTGTAAATACTTTTTCGGGTTTCGATTTTATACGCCATTTCACAAAAGGTTATTCATAACAACTTTCAATATTTATAACAATAAGGCCTGCTTGACTAAATTTCAGGCAATGGTAACTAGACTGAATCATTTAAAAGTGGTGAAAATTCATTACAAAATTTGTCTTAAAACTTCGTAATATAATTTTTTGCCCAAACGTTATTTTCTGTCTTCTACCCATGCATCTCTAAATGTTGGCTACACGTAGGCTCTATATTGGTTCAATGTTTGAATTATGACGAAGATAATTTACGTTCAGCCAATATTGGACCGATATCAAACAACACAACGCCAATATTCTATAAAATATATTCAGCCGACATTGGCTGAATGTAGAATTGCTAACTTAGTTTAATACATAGGTTAAATATAGACTCAATGTTGGACTTATACCGTCTGTCTCTGATAATCTGGAGCATTCAGTTTAATATGGAAAATTTTAGAAAGTATTACCCGAAACGTTTTCTAGTACAGATTGTTAAGTGTTCTGATAGTGAAAATATCCTTAAACACTTTGGGGCATATAAATCGGACTTTTCAAATTCTTCAAATGCTTCAGATTCTTCGGGTACACGCGGTATGTAGAACCAATGCAAAAAATTATATAATTGGTTTTATTTGTATCATAATAAATAGGTCTCCGGCATGAACCAATTGGTGAGCCTCGCGACTGTCATTTAGATTAGTTTTTATGTTTTATATTTTGCTGTTTAATTTTCCGCACGACTTAAAACCGGTAGTCGGCAGATGTACTTGTAACCTTGTCTGACAAACACTTCTTTAGTACTCTTAATTTTCTAATAATGATTGAAATGAAATTGGTCCAATATTATTTTACATCTTGGCGTAATACTGACCTAATACATTTGGTAATATTGAGCAATCTAATTTCTAATGATGAGGCAATATTCTTAATACTTTATGTATATCTCTCTTCCCCGTCTACTTTCTAATTTTTTTAAAATTTTATTACCCCTTCCACAATATCACTCGGGGTTTTTCTATCCAACTTTAACTTCTATCTGCAATGCTTTGCTTGAACTCTTTCTAATTTTCCCTACTCTTTCCACCTTTAAATCTCCTCTCCATACATTGTTACATTTTTAACTAATTTTTTAAACATTTATTTTTGTTTTTCCAACATTGTCCCAAATACTCTTTCCGCTACTCCCTACGCTTCGCTATTTTTGTCAATTTCTCAATATATCTCTCATCTTTATTTTCATACCTTACCGATATCGGTACGATATTGCACTTTATTATTCATTTATATATTGGTCCAAAACTGAACTATATATTGAGCCAGTATAGAAAAATATTGAATCAACACTGGTCCAATATTGCATAGCTACTTGGATTCCTATCTTTCCAACATTCCTTTACAATACCACTATCTTATCTGGAACGTAACATTCTTAATACTTTATTTATATCTCTCTTCCCTGTCTACCCTCTAATTTTTTAAAATTTCATTACCCCTGCCACAATATAACTCGGGGTTTTTCTATCCAATTTTAACGTCCATCTCCAATGCCTTGCTTGAACTCTTACTAATTTTTCCTACTATTTCCACCTTTAAATCTCCTCTCCATACATTGTTACATTTTAACTAATTTTCAAACATTCATTTTTTTCTCCAACTTTTTCCCAAAAATTCTTTCCGCTACTCCCTACGCTTTGCTATTTTTGTCAATTTCTCAATATGTCCCTCATCTTTATTTTCATACCTTACCGTGTACAACAGGTATTTCCATTTGTTTTATTTCTTCCTTCTCTCATTTACATTTTTCTTCCTTCTTCTTCTTATTTCATCATCTACTTCTTTGAAGTAATGTTTTTGTACATTTGCTATTAGATCTTTCTTTCAAAGTGTTTCCTCATTACTCCAATTGCCCTTCTCATTTCTTTATTATTATTTGTTAAACCAACTAAATCATCTCACAATTTTATCTTTAGAAAATCAAATGGCCTCGTTCTCAAAACTGGGACATTTAAGAAAACATGGCGCTCATTTTAATATAAAAAATACAAGACTCTAACTCAGTAGAATTCGACAAAAGAAATGCTAAACTTGAAAAAAATTTATCAGTAAGTTTTTTTTATGTATGTTGTTAGGTATGTTCTTAGTAGTCCATATTTAATTTAGCAGTTTTCAAAACCTTGTGCTAGCTTTGGGAGGGCTTAAAATCTGCAATTTTTTCGGACTTTTTCCAGTTTTTCGCTGCTAGTCTCTTAATTATACATCCTATCGCTGTAAATACATTTATCATTTTTAACCTACATTAAATTGTCAACAATTTGAGATGAGATCTGTAGGTATAATAGTAACCGAGACGTGACCCTCCAAAAAGTTGTTTATACAGTGACCGGCAAAGATTTGCATCAAATGGGAAAAAAAATTGTAATTGAGATATCCGAAATTTTTTTTTGGCAAATGAATTCAGCATATTGAATGACAAAAATTACTTTGACAAATGTCATGTGACCACTGTTATAGCGACAAATTTAAAAAATATCCCTTCAATATGTAAAAAGTGAGGTTAGATGACAAGATATTGAAAAATGCCTAAAAGAAAAGTTGTTCAGAATTAGATTATACGTCTATGTGCAAATTTTCAAAAGAATATTTTGGGTGAAATTAACGTACACTCCTGTCGTGTTCAGCTCTTCAATATTTGTTGGTTTCGACTCAAAAACTTTGTAGTTCGGTGTAGTATTTTGTAAATGACAACGAATAAACTTAATACAAAATAAAACTTACTACGGTTGTTATTAAAAAAATTATTGATGAAGTCGTATCTGTAATTTGAAACACATTGTATACTAATTCGTTTCATGAAACCGGGTTCAACTTTTAAACTAATAGACGCTTTCGATAAACTTATTATAAAGAGCAAATTTTAAAGAATCAAAATTTAAGACTGAAATATAAATAAACATCACCTTTCCTAATCAACATAGATTTTGAACTAATCGAATTGAATCGCATTACTAATGCGATTACGTTTCTCATTTTCGTTTTCTTTCTTTTTCTTCTTCTGAATACTTATTAATAAATGTTTCTTGATGTGTGTATTAGGTCTTCTACTACTGCCAATACCGTCCAATATTTTATGTGGTGCTGCTATGACATTTTTTTTTCCCTACCCCTCTCTTTTCTTCGATCTGTCCTTTTATTATTAACTGTAAGGGTTGGTATATTGTATCTGACTTATTTACCAAAATTTTGTCTTTTTAATTCTCTGTCTATAGAATATTTAGGATTCGACCGTAAGTCCACATTTCAAAGCCTTCCATATTGTTTATTGCAGATGTTTTATCGTCCACCCTTCTTCACACCCTATAATTACACTGACTACTTCGTAAATCTTATTTTGAGGTTTAGATGGAAGTCTGTATTTGTGAGCATTTTTATGCGACTTTGAATTCTAACTCCGATGTCTAGTTTGCACTAAACCACGTTCCTAGGTATTTTAACTTGTCAACGCGGTCAATTCGTGCGCCTTCGTGAGTTAACCAAGTACTTTGGTTTTTTTATAATTATTTTTAAGGCTCATTCTTTTGCTACATTCTCCTACTATGTCAACGCGGTGTAAAAGATTGTCTATACTATCGGTAATTAGAACTGTCGTCAGCAAAACGGGTATTGATGATACATTCTCATTAATTTCGATGCTCTTTTGAATATTTTCTAGTGCTTCCTGAAAAATAAACAGAACACATCCCTGCTAAACCTCCTTGCATGTTCTATACAGAAAATATTTTTTTGGTCCATTCTTCTTAAAATTTGTATTAATTTTTGGTGTTGCACTCTGCCAAAAACCTTTTGGAGTCTATGAAGCACATGACCACATTTTTTCTCTGATCGTGAGAGTTTTGTATTAGTACCTGCGTTGCCTTGCTGTAATCCAAACTGTGAATGGCCAATGTTTTGTTCACATTTCCTAAATATTTGGTGGTGTATAATTTTAAGGAATATTTTTTAGGTGTAAGTCATAAAGCTAATAAGTCTGTGTTTTTTTGAATTTTTTAAGTTGTTTTTATTTGGTAAGGGTATCAAAGTTGATGATAGCTGCTGTGCTATTTCATATATTTTGTTAAATTGTCAGTGCAGAGCTAAAATACCTTTGTCGACGAGTAGTTTAATCGGTTCTGGCATAAGTGCGTCAAAGCCAGGTTGTCTTACTATCTTTTAAAACTTGTGTGTTTTTTTATATTTCATTTTTTGTAATTGAAGGTTTTGTTAGGTCGTCTGTTGTTGTTTCGGGTCTTATTTTTTCAACTGTGAACAGGTTTCTAATATAGTTTTCCCAGATTATTCTTGGTTTTTCCCGGTCACTGAGAATATCATTGTGGTCGTTTGTTATCATGGAACAGCTAAATATTTTTTGGTTTTTTAAGCAAGTTGAAGTTATCATAAGTGTTCAATCATGAAGTATTTATGTGGCTAAGGCGTTATTATTGATTTTTGATTTTGTGTCGCAGACATTGCCACCTGAACTTTCGCCGCCTTATACGTGCAATTTTGTTTTGGGCAGCAAGAGAATCTTGAACATACCTCTCAGTGATGGTGTTGCTTTTTTACCTTCCAAATCTTTTTAGAATCGAAATATCTGTTCTAGAATCATCAAGTAGTGTAGAACCTGAACTTTGCAGAGAATATCCAGTATAACATTCTGGGTTTTTTCTCGCCACTCCACCAATTGTGTAAATTCCAAGTTTCATGCAGTGCTTATTTCTAGCTCTTCACATCCACTCTTTTTAATTAGTTTATGTATGTTATTATAATTCTCTTGATCTTTATGAGTTCTGTATTTTGGCGTCCACCAAGATATTTTTAATTTGTCCCATATTTGATTTGGATTTACATAATTGGCGTTATTATTTGTTTCTATTTTGCAATCAATATCTCTACTTACTTCGGTTCCGAAGTGGTCTTGTTTCAGCTGTTTCTATATATTGTTCCTCTTGGGTGGCTCATTGCTTTATATTTTGTAATTTGTATTTTGATAAATGCTGGAAGCAGTAGATGATCAGATAGCACATCTGTTCTATGTTTCAAATCTCTTATTCATAAGGATAAGATCTATCTGATTTCAAACTATGTTGTTTGGTTTGTTAGTGGTTTCCATCTGTATCAGTCATGTATTAGTCACCTTTATTTTTTTTTCTGGGCAGTACTGTAGTAGTCTATCTTCTCATTTTTTTTCCAAGCCTGTACGGTGCTACTACTCTCAGCTTGGCAATGAAGTCTGCAATGACTATAATAATTTCTGTTTTCTTTGTTTACTTTGCAGTTGTTTTAAAGCATCGTAAAATGTCTTCTTTAAAAAGCGAATATTTGGACTAGCCCAAATCATGATAACTGCTGTAATCATTTGTAATACTTTAAAGAAGATTATCAGTGGAGAAGACCGTAAAACATGATCTACCTATACAGCTTCATATAACACGCAATTTATATCAGTAATATTGTGATAACAGGTGGTTGTTTTAGTCTAAAATTACCTTTTCAGTATTTTTCCTAAATAATTATAAATGTGAAGCAAATCTTATTGAAAACAACATTTTCGTTAATTTCGTTTCCCAGCACACATCAAAAGAAATTTAACCCGTCCAAAATAAAATTATTACTACAGTACTACACTCTAAAGTTCTTTGAAAAACTTTATCTATTTTATAAATTTCACAAAATATTAATGCTCAAAGAGTGAAACAGACAATCAGTTTTAATTAATATTGAAGTAAAATTTGGTAAATACAAAACGTAATTAAATATACTATATATTTTTCAGGTTGGTGGATTCAGGATTATTGTAATTAATAACTACCGACATTAGTATACGTTTTATTTTCGTTTGCTTCCTTCAATTTTCCCTGACGAGGTCACTTACGATGTTAGTCGAAACGTTGGCATATATTTATGTTTACTACCGTTCAATTCCTGAAAACGTTTTTGTTACAACAGCGTGGAAGTCTCAATTCTTACATCTTTTGTTACATACTTTTATTTTATAATTTTATAAGTAAATTACGTGTTGTGACGAGTATTTATTGTTCATTTAATGCATATTTCATGACGAAGAAACTATTGGGTCCGTGGAAAAGTTTTAATAGACACTAAGCGCATTTGAAAATCCAATCTAGGAAGTGTATTCTCTCATAGCATACGTTTTAAAATATATTAGTAGATTCCTTAGTGTGCTGTGTAATGTGGTTTACAAAAGTATTTTATAGGGAAGGTTCTTCCGGTTAGCCATCTGGGCGCTATTGTGTAGTCGCTGTTTGCGTGAACTATACTCTAGGGACTCCTCTGGCCAGGATTATATTTGACTGTCGCAATTCTCTTTTGTTTACTGCGGTGAAAAATGAAAAATGGAAAAATTACTTTTAGAAGCGTTGGTATAAAGAAACGTATTCATTATATAAATTTTCCCTTTTCGTAGTACTTTATTGGAGGTATTCAAATTCATTAGTGAATGTATGTCTACTTTACTCCTCGTAATTCACTGTAGAGGTAATAGAGCGCATTAACACCATAAACCAGCCTTTCCGTAATGGCTACGAGTCGTTGAAGTCGTGAGAGGGTAATATGTTTCTATTATCGGTGCAAACTATTGCTGCCAGCGTATTAGGGGAAAAGCTTCTCCTTACAAAATTGCCTTCCATATAAATATATTGAGGCAATAAATTTACAGACACGGTTCAGCATAAAGAGAACCTATATTTTATACAGTCGCTTTGATATACAGCTTATTGTGAATAAACGAATAGTGGAGAATGAACGATGTGTAATATTTCATTCAGTATATGAATAGGGTAATAAATTGGAGTATTATTTGTTGTGTAATTTATTTCCAAGAAAAGAATTGCTAAATTTAATACGGTATGTAAATACACCTGGTTTAAATATTAACCATTAAGATAGCATTTATTGGCCGCAAATCTAAACTGATGTCGTCTTATGGCGTTCAATAACTGTTTCAGAACAGAACATAACTATCTTTTTTCAATATCTTACACCCACAACACACAAGTTGCTATATGCTATTTGTACTGTTATAAATATAAAATGAGTTAATAATTTAAAAACATTGTGTTTTTTAAATTTTAATCGATTTCGTCTTTCTTGAATGCACCATCTAAGAATAATCTGATAAGAATCCACTACTTCAGTTGTAAATCAAATTAATTTATCAATTTTTCAAAATCAATATAATGTTGACCTCTAAAACAAATACGGATACATAGACATATGTAAAATACTAATTTAAATTAAAATTCAGATTTCATCAATGGTAGGGTTTTTATGAAAATTATTGAGATGAAACTGCAGAAAGATCATGAACAAAACAGATAGAAACATTTCTATTTCAACTGATCGAAGGGTGCTTTAGGTGTGCAAGATTGGAAATAAAACGCCGATAAAACAAAGATATACTGACATGAATCTTACCAAACGTCCAAAACCTAACAAGTTCAAGAATTTGAAAGAAGGTAAAACAAGATGAGCAACAACAGAGATATAAGGAGGATTCTTCAAGCCGCAACAGCCTTTGCATTACGTAACTGGTTGCTCTGGAAAAAGAGAACAACATATAAATCAGCACCAAAGTTTAATTTTAACACACCCTTATTTTACCACTACTCATACATAGGAAAATTTTAAAGATGTTCTAGTTATCATAAATACAACACATACAAACAGACCTCACTATACGAATTCATTCGCTAGAGTAACAGAATTTTTTTATTTTGTCCCTTCAAAGGGTAAGTTTTCTTATTCTATTTATTAATAGAAATTTAGTTTTATTTTTAAATACAGGTTTTAAGATACGGGCAATTAATTTTGTTGGTGTAGTTTGAGACCTTGTAATTATATATTTTTTTCTGTTGGATTGGATTTCATTTTTGGAAGATTTAATAAGAATTTATATTTGGATATTTGGAAAATTACTTGGCCTTTTAAATCAATTTTGTTGTTATTGTTGATGTTGGGAATTGTTACAAATTACACAAATTGACGCAAGTAAGTCATTTATTAAGTTCTAATTGGTGATCATTTTTTTGAGTGTACGAAGTGCACGAGACAAAGTTAAAACAATTTGCCTTGTATGAAGGATATTCGAAGAACTACAGTCCGCACAACAATTATCGCATCACACCCGTTTTCATAAAATTGTGTGGATTCATGAAATACTCATGGTGCATCTTTGTATATAATGTCGATTACAAAAAAAAAACGTTCAAATTCCACTTACCAAAAAAAAATAAACAAAAAAATGTGAAAGAGCAAAAATTTCCATTTCTATTTACTATTTTTCACAAACTCCGATGAACTTTAATAACAAGTAATGCCTCCTATTGTTCTTATAAGGGTCTGTAGACATCGTGGAATACTTCGTATCAGTGCTGCAACATAGTCCTGGCTCATGCTTTCTAACTCTACCATTAAAGCCTGTTGCAGATCTTCCAGGTCTCTTGGAGGCGCTCTACGCTGCTTTAGCTGCTGCTGCATATGGTCCCATACATGTTCAATCGGATTCGTGTCCAGGTTTGGTGCTGGCCAGTTGATAGTAGCGACTCCAACCCCAACAAAGAATATTGCGCTATGGGCGGGCGGGCATTATCGTGCCTAAACAAAAAATTTTCTCTGATGAAAGGACTATACGGCATGACGTGAGACTCCTAAAACCTCTGTTATATTACGTACAGGTGTAAGATTTCCATTCCAAAACGTTACCAATTTGGTACGGCCTTCTAAAAAAATAAATACAACGTAAATTTTATATAGCCGCATGGGAGCTTAACTAACGTGGGGGTGGGGCAACCAACTGTCTTGTTACATTGTTCAAAGAAGAAAAAAACAATAATAGTGATTTATGTGGACATATTACTTATAACCCTGTTTTTGGAAAATTACACAAGGTTGAGTTGGACGATTAAGCGAGAAGAAATGGATATCGGTGAATCTGCAAAATTCTGATCGTTATCCTGTAAGATATGTGGGATTTTATTTATTTAAATAATTTTGTTATTAAAAAGTTTGTTTGTTTTAGATTGTTTTGTAAAAGAGAGGTAAAAATATTGCTACCAACCGGCTTTTTCTGACCGTAAATACTTCGTGGAAAAATATTAATTTGGTTGGATTTTTATTAAATCATTTATTCTGTCTGTTTTTCCAAATCACCATGGAGAATATAGCGTTCAACAACAGGATTTGTGCCACAACTACAGAAGCTGCGGCGGATAATTTAAATTCCGTACCTAATAGGATCGATAGTCCTTCCAAATAAATAAAAAAATTTGATGATATCTCACACATACACTTTGTTTTATTTAAATTTAAAAACTTCTGTCAGTGAGAAGCACCCTAAAAGACAATTTATTCAAGAACATCTCCTAATCCGAAATGGGCCTAGCATTAATATTTATTGGGAGGCAACAGCTGAGAGAAATCAAAAAGTAATATAACATTTTTTTTGACGGAATAAACAAAAACACTGAACAAACTTAATAGGTATATTTAAGTGTATAATATAACAAAGTATTTTACACAGTTGATTATTATAACAATATTTTATTAATTATTAAAATGTCAATAACTGATATTAGTTTTTCAAGGTTTTCTGTTTGTATAGACAGCATTAATAAATCTGAAATCGTTCTTGTCTTATAGAAGTTCTTAGATACGTTTTAATTAGTATAAGCTTAGAAAATCTTCTATCAGTTGTTGCTGTAGTAACCGGAAGAGTCAAAAATAAGAAGCATGCTGTTATTACGTCTGGAAAACTAGAAGCAAAGCTATTGAATTTTATCAAAAATAATTCTGTAAGTTTTTTATAAAATAAATTTTCTGAATTTCAGATTTTAAACAAAGTTTCAAAACAATTAGTTGCTCATAGAGATTAACTCGTATGTCTTTATTGTATTTATGTGAGTTTTGGGTTTGCTTTTTTATTATTTTGTTTGAAAAGGATAAGAGTTTATCCGGTTGTAAGACTTCAAACATATTACTCACATCATGATGGCTCTGAAATTCTCGTTTATTTTGAGAAATTTGTACACATTGATTTTAAAGTACGATTCTAGATCTGAAATGTTCCCATCTTCTTGGAGACCATCAAGTAGGACATACCTTTTTAACAGTAATTTTATAATTTTTAGATGAATCGTCCCTTAACAGTATTCAGCGTTTTATAGAATTACCAAAAAACTATTGAAAACCTGTGACTTCTGGAATGTGTTTCCCAGCATCATTTCGTATTAAATTTAATCCTCCAAATATACCCCACATAACATTTGCTCAATTTGCCCCTACATTTGCACAAATCAATTCTATATTTTTCCACTGCGTTTAAAATTTCAGTTTTTGGCACTACAATTAGATACTGATATAAATTCCAAAAAGGATTCAAATATATTTATTTCTTTAGGTACGTCATCGTTTTCTATTAGCGAAATATATCGAAAAACCATTGAAAGTTAGTCAGTTATTAATGGATCTTGGTGTTGTTTTCAAAATAATCGCCAAAAATGAAGCATTTTTAATTTCTAACACAATATTTCCTCTTACTGTGGGTGGGATTTAAATTTTAAATAATTTATTTCACCTTTTAGCATTAAAATAAGCTCTTATAAATAGTATAAATATTATTATTAATAGTATATAATTATAAATAGTAAAATAGTATAATAGTAGTAATAGTATAAAATAGTTGGATAATAATCGTAAAATTGACATAAAATTTCCAGAACTAGAATCATGCCCTTTGAAAGGTACCATTACAATCTAAATCGGTAACAAGATCTGATTGCTGAAAAAATGCAGAAATTTTGGCTGATGTTTTTAAGACATTTTCCTTTATCTGTTTATTTTTTCTTTTCAAGGCTCGTTTTTTGCACATTAATAATTTAATAACGCATAAATACTAATCACCATCACATAAACAAAGTACTTAGATATAGATCACCTAAACTTTATTAACACAAAAAACTTAAAGGTGGTGACGTACTATCACGTACTATATCTAGAAAATTACTTCCTTAATACAAGTTATAAAAATGAACGAAGCTTTAGGTCTCTAATGCTCTGAGAAGTTTTAAAATAGACCGAGTTACAAAACAAAAAACAATACATTCTGTAAGAGGCTTAGGTTCATGACTGGTAAGAGTATAAATATTAATTTTAAGAAGCATTCAAAATATGTAGTAGAATTTTCTTTCATCTTCTTGTAGAAGAAAAACACAATCGGTTGCCGAATCGTCGACGCTATGAAATAAACCTGTTCTTTTGTTTGTATCCTTACTCCTTCGTGGTAATCACTAAAATTTAAAAACTAAAGGAAAAAACTTAGGAAGAAACAGATGGAAATCATGAATGCAGTAGAAATGGGTCAAATGATCTACTAAAAGTAACTAAAGGAAAATGATGACGACAAAGAGAAGCAGTTGTTGTTAGATATAAAATTATATTTTATTTTGGAAAAGAAGTAGCTTGAATAAAAGGATAGAGTGTGGTACATATTATATAAAATAAAGTGTGGTGGAATTTGAACCCTTATTAAGAAGAATTCAACGGAACTTGTCGTTGTCAAAGAATAGAAGATTTGAATTTATTCACTTTAGCAACATTTTGTAAAATATAACAAAGAAAGCACAAATTGTGCTCTAGAATGGTCATATTTGCAATATTACGACCACAAAGGGTGCAAGATCCACATAACTATATTCTATTCTATTTCCAAATAGTTACTAACATACCTAGGAATATTATGAGTATCATAAGTATAGCATTTTATAGTAGGTTATTTTATTAGTAGTTAAACAATATAATTGTTGAGCGTAAAGTTTGCTGGCGAGGCGTTAGCCGAGTTATATTTTTTAACTACAAGTGAAATATACTGTTTTTTATCCAACAACTCTTTATTATGACGTCATAAAAATGATGATTTTAATTGAATTATGGGGTCTATATAGCACTAGTGGTGTTATGAATCAATAATTTATTTTTATATAATTCAACAGTTTACAGAAAATTGAATAGTTGGTTTATTGAACATCAAAGTACGTACATAAAATTTCAATTACCTAACTATATAAAATACGAATTTCACATGAAATCATTTGTTGAGTTTTATATTAAAAATATAACTTCATTCTTGTCACTTCAATGTTGTTTTCACTTTAATTCTTTTTTTTTCTCAGTTAACATTGGCTTCTGTTTCCGAATTTTCACACAATAAGTTGTTGATTTCCATCGACCATGATTTTGGACCATAACCATACCAAGATTGCCTCCAGTATCAGGCAATAAAGTCGCTAACATGCGCCTCAAACTGTGTGCTGTGTATGACTCTGGTTCTGGTAATTTCAAAACCTTAGCTACTGTTGATGGTATTTTAGATAGAGTATTTATTCCCACTGGCTCCACTGTGCATTTCTCATTTCTTTTGAGAAATATTCTTAAGTCGCAGAGGCATAGGTATATTTTCAACAAATATCCAGCGCATTAACCAAAAATTCTTCTTTCATAATTGTAAAGCTACGTGAAACATGTTTTTGTATCTAGTACAGACATCAACATATAGGATCATTTATCTTCTACGTTATCGTATCACATGTTCAATAATTCACAACATCGACACCCACCTGACACCCAAACTTAGTGCGACTTGTAATGTAAAAAATAAAATTTCATCCTCAAATTATCATCAAATATTTTTTTTTGTACTTCTGCTAGAAGCTGTTGTTTAAGAACTTTTGATTTCTTGGCCTTGTAATTTTTTATTTGTTCTTCAAAAAAGCGATTAACTTGCCATATGGTGAAATATCTATATTTTCGTCAAGCTTTGATGTCGATCTTAAGATGCTTTATTTTACCACATTGAAGAAGTCGCAAATCTTTTTGGCGTTAAAGAAGTAACCCCACATCATTTTCCTGTTTCCAGTTATTGAAATCACTTGATTCTTGGTAATAAGCATCTCTGGGTTTTTTCGGTAGCATCCTCGATGTGGCTTCTTCAACATCCCTCGCAGGAAGAGAACTTTTTCTTTTCAATTGGATCAATATTACAAGAGCATATAGTTATTTTTCCTGAATTTAATATGTTATTCTCAAATTTATTAAATTATCGAGTGTTATAGTGACGTTTTATTCTCGACGAATCAGGTTGGTACATTACTGTCATACATTCATAATAATAACATAAAGTAGTTTAATAATATACCGTTTTAATGTCGCTTGAGGAAAAAGTCATTTTTAAGTACTTTTCTGCTTGCATAATTTTGTAATCATCATTTATCCTTACGAAATGTTCTATTTTTTTTTAGATTAATACGACATCATGGTCAAAGTATAAACAACTTGGTTCCGGAAAAATCCAAAATTAGTTAAGTTTCGAGTTATCTTTTGTTTAGATTTTCAGTTTTTGACGAGTGTTGACAAATGAAAATTCGTAATAATTAATTTTCACAATTTGAAAAACTAAACAGCTTTTTTTGTAACATTATTAAAAAAAAAAAAATTAATTAAAATTTTATAATGTGACTTGAAATTGTGGAAACTTAGTAATTTTAGTAATTTTGTATCCACTTAAAAATTTAAAACATTAACGTCAAATTTGTAATTTATGCGGACAAGTTTTTAAACATCAAACATAACTCCGTACTATTTTAAACAGTCGTAATGATTCTTATAGTAAATTTTCTCATCTTATTAATATCAATTAAAACCGTATGACTGCATTTGTTATGCATAAACAACGCTTGTATCTCGTTATATTTAGTTCTTTAAGAACTATTGCAAAACTACTTCGAAGTATGAGTTTAAGCTCTAATAACTTTTCGAAAACTGGAAAACTGCCAGTTTGTATAAAACCTCATAGAACTGTTATCAGTTTGTTTAAAATTTCATATGCACACTATTTTCTAGATTTTATGAAAATAAACACGAATTACACAGAGCATTGAAATATATTTTCTATTCTGTACTTTAATGAAACTTTAAGTCAAAAAAAATGTAGAGTAAACAATGCGACCGAAACATTTAATTATCATGTTGTCAACGGTAGCAAAATGGGAGGTAACACCAATCAACAAGATGCTGCTAACTGTCTGCTTTTACGATCCTTATAATAGAATGTTTAAACATACTGAAAGAATTATGTCGCCATGCAGTAATACAGACTTTCATTTACAACAACTGCTGTTAAGATTTCTAGCACCAACAGTTTCTTCTTGTTTAGACGTTAAAATTTATTATGAACAGGTTGATTTCAAAATGGTTCTTTAATTATTTAACCGGCAGTATTTTATTGCCTACAAATACAGACGGCCGCTTTTTCTGGTACGTTATTTATTTGATTGTAATGTCACATCATTTATATAACTAATATAATAAATTGGTGTTGCTGAAAGGAATTTTTAATTTGTTGATTTCGTGTGAATCCGTACGATTCGTCACTGTCGCTGCCATTGAGAATTTTTTTGGTTAACTTGATTAACCAGTTTTCAAAATTTTTTTTTTTACATTTTATTACTGTTCTCGAAAAACTAGTGATTTTTAACTTCTTATTTATATATCTTAATTTGGTTACTGTGAACGATTAATTAAATGTGATTTCTTATAAAAGAAAGTTGAATTTTAGTTATTAGGTGACATGGGCTATGGAAACCCAATAGGCTATAATAAAACACTATCAGGTATAAGTATATTTGCATGCAAATTACTTCTTTAGTTTTTATTTAATATTTTAAAATATTGTTATAACGAATAGCAAACACTGACTTCTTGCAAATGTTTTTAATAAAAAGTACTAATTAGTAGGTATAAATGTTTTATTCAAAAACAGTAATTCATTACAATTCCAAAAATAACTGGATTTTTTTAAATGGCACCACGTAATTTTATATGTGCCGTTGAACGTAGAATCTCTTAAGCTTTCTAATGATAAGATTGTAGGTATCTAACTCTTACTTAAAAATCCGCAAATATCCGTAAGATTTAGATAAGGTTGTTTATCATTAGAAAGCTTATTAAATTCCATGTTCAACGCACGTAAAAAATTAGGTGGTGCCGTTTGAAAAAATCAAGTTATCCATAACTTTAGGGAGTTCAATTTAAATAACTGTTTACTCAAAATCCAGTGAGGTTGGAAAGGTGAAGAAGCTGTAGTTAGCACACGTAATGCATATTAAAGCTGCGAAATCGCAGTTGGATAAATTCTAGGATAACTGATAAATTTAATTTTTTCGAAACGTCAATTTTTCCGGTAAAAGTGAAATAATGCGAAAACCCTCCATTTTAGACACTATGTATAATGCATAAAGTTATATAAGAATTTTTCAAGAAATCCAAATTTGTAATAAAAAATAGGTAATTCTATACTGACTTCCAGAAAAATTGCAACACCTAGAAATTGTCGAACTATTTTAATGAAATTTTCAGGAAACGTCTATTTTCATTAAACAAAGTGATGATTAAAATTTGAATAAAATCTAGCCAGTAGTTTTTGTTTTTTTGCATGTTGTTTCCATAGCATATAGTAACAATAAATTTGAAGTAGACCATTTAGTAACTGTCAAGTTTGCAAATTGTTGTTGTTTCTTCACAATTTCATTCTGAAGTTGAAAACAATGCCGAGATTATGTCAACATCAACATTTTGTCCAATTAAGTGATTTTGAACGTGGCCGTATTATTGGTATGAGAGAGGCCGGACTTTCGCTAAGAGAAATTGCTCGTCGTGTAAACGGAAATGTTTCATCGGTATTGAGATGTTGGTCCAAATAGTCCTAGGAAGGGGTTCAACATCATCACCGTGGATCTGGACGTCCTCAAAGGACTACAGATCGCGAAGAACGTCGGTTAAGAGTTTTGGCACCAGAGATAGATTTTCAACAACTCGATCAATTACAAATGATTGGATGAGAGGTACAGGACCTAGGATGTCAATGTCATCTGTTTATCGCCGGATAAGATCTTATGGGTTGCGTTCATATCGTCCATTTTTATGTCTTCCTCTTACACCACTTCACCGTCTACGCAGACTAGAGTGGAACAACGAAAGGGTTAATTGGGGGCAAGAATGGCATCAAATTGTGTTTAGTGACGAGTCCCGATTTTGCTTGTGGGCCCACAATAGTCGTAGGAGGTTCAGACGGATGCGTGGAGAACGTAAAAAGCCAACATTTTTGTGGAACGCAACACAGCCCTCACTCAAGGAGTTATGATATGGGGTGCAATATGTTATGGTAGCAGATCACCCTTGGTCTTTATTGATGGCAACCTTAACGCAGCTGGTTACATTGCTAATGTGCTACAACCAGTTGGCCTTCCATATCTTTAGAGGCTGCAAAATCCCATTTTCCAGCAGGATAATGCGCTCCCTCATACGGCAAGGACCGCAACACGGTTTTTGGAAGAATCTAACATTGCCGTCCTCCCATGGCCTGCTCGGTCGCCTGATTTGTCGCTAATTGAACATGTATGGGATATGATTGGTAGGCGACTGGGTAATTTAACGCACTCTCCAGATAATTTACACGATCTTTAGCAACGGATTTAAGAAGCTTGGGATGATATACCACAAGCAGCTATAGATCACTTGATTGATAGCATGCCAAGCCGTCTAGATGAGTGCATTACAAATAGTGGCGGAGCAATTTATTATTGAAAAAACATTTAAAGCTTTTATTCTTTTGTTTTTAAATTTTAATCATCACTTTGTTTAATAAAAATAGACGTTTCCTGAAAATTTCATTAAAATCGTTCAACAACTTCTAGGTGTTGCAATTTTTTTGGAAGTCTAACCCCAATATTTTCCGAGACATCCACCTTCCTCGCACCAATGGGCCACCCTGTATAAAACTCATATGCAAAGTTTTATAAAAATCTGTGTGACATTTTATTTATAAGAAGTGGAGCAAAAATCAGATACCTACGTTGTAGGAAAAAAAATCAAATTTATTAAGAAAAGGTGCACTGCGAAGCAATTTGTAAAATCGAAATAAGCATTTCAGTATCGTCCAACAATCGTTAAATTGACAAATTGTAAATTCTAACAAAGCGCAAATAAAATTGCGTTTTAGAAAAAAAAATGGTTAAAATAATAGCTATAGACAATAGAATTTTCAAGAACTTTTCTTTTTCAACTTTTTTTGTATAATTGATCTTGGTTGAGATATTGTTACAATAATCAGTGTCACGTGATTGTTATATCTCTGTAATTAGTTATTGAATCAAAAAATAATTAAAAAAAAGTTGTGAATAATTAAGTTGCAAACAACTTTTATTTGAAACAAAAATGTATAAAGTGAATATTTTTCTAAATATTCGAAAATATGTGTATGTTAACGGCCCTTTTAGCTACATAGATTATGCCCAAAATCTAATCAGATCTGCAGAATTATAAATAAGGTCCATGTACAAAGTTTCATAAAAATCGGATCGGTGGTTTTCTTGATATCTTGTTTACATACTGACGGACGGCCATCGGACTTAAATTTTTTTTTGTTTCATTATAACTTAATACTAACTCTAATTTGTCGGAAAAAGTGAAAAAAAGAGATGTTAAAATTTTTGGTTTGGAAATCGTCGCATACTCTCCACCTTATTTATAAGATGTGGAGTAATAATGAATAGAACAGAAAGTTCATGTCAATCAGACATGTCTAATAAACAAATTAACGACATTAACCAACTCGGTAAGTTCTTTCTCAGAAAGTCGAACAAGTACTTCTTCACATGTACGATAGTGCAAATAGATCACACCCTGTTACTCCAGAAGAAACTACGACTAAATCTGAAATAATTTTTGACATCGTTACAGTTAAAGCAAAATTTGTTGATGCAAAAATTAAACATCAACTAAGTTGGATATTTCTGCAATTATTAAACTGTTTAGTTCAGACAGTGTCGCTAGTGATCCAGATCAATTTCTTCCTCCTACTTCAATAAATATCCCAATTCCAGGATCAAAATCAGTTCCGGTACATCAGGAAAATTTAAAGTATGATAGACATCTGGTTTCTTAGCGTTATCTTTTAAAAGAGTCCGTGAATTATGTTTAGCTAGGAAAGATTCTAAAAAGCAACAATTTTGTTTTAGAACTTGTATTAAATAATTAAACCTGTCGATCATAATGATAAAAATTTGACGAAATCCGATCTCCTACTTAATATTCAAAAGAATCTATAGGAATTTATACCGCAATAATAACAAATAAGTTTAATTTCCATCAGAGCTTTTGGAAATCTCGTCTATTCCACAATTAATAAAAATTGGAAAACGGATCGAGTCTCAATAGACAATTTTAGTCTCCCACCAAAAATTAAATCTTCTTTGAATGAACCTACGCCTATACCACTATCGATGAAGAAAATGCATTCAGTCTTGCAAGTAACACTACTACGAGTCATGTCGATCGTATTTCAAGTTCGATTACTACATGTTGAAATTGTCACAAAAATTGAACCCAGTGTTAACCCACAAACTTCTAAATTTTGTTCTCGATGTAGACAAAAAAATGTTACTTCTTGAAATTGTCCAAATGTTCTTCAAACGCCGAAGCGGAGACCAACTACTGATCTCTAGTTCTATATTTCACACCTTTTTACACAGATTCTGCACATTCTCCTTTTATCCCTTCTCTAATGGTTATTGATATTTCTTCATTCCCAACCTAAACTTGGCAATTATCTCTTTCCTTTCCATCTAGTTCCTCTCCGTTGAATCCTTTGGGATTATATCTTCCTTTAAATCGTTTTACTTCTCGCTCTTCTTTCGTGAATCTTGTTACTTTGTCTCTTATTATCATCTCTTTTTTCATTTTCTTAGCCATTTCATTTTCTCCTTTGCCTATTTTTTTTGTAATATATCCATTCATACAGCAATACGTCATCTTTCTTGATTTCCATTTTTCTTTTCCAATCTCAACGCTTTGCTTGCTTTTTGAATCCTTCCTTATTTTGTAGTTTTAACTCTACTTCTATTAGGTACCTTGTTAACCAGTTCTTTAGTATTTTTTTGAAAACATTTCGCTCCAACTTTATTTCCTTTATTATCTTTGAATACGAATAGTACTACTATTCTTGTAATTAGTATGTGGATTTATTTTTCTCATTTTCTATTTCTAATAATATGTCAATAAATAATTATTATTATTGTCCTCCCTATCTTGATTACTCTCAATAATAATATAGAAATGATCTAAATGTATAGTTAAATGCCAAGAAATAAGAAAATGGAAACTGACACTTTTATTTTTTGTTTCGTGTGGTTAATACAAATCATTGTGTGCCGATGTCCCAAATTAGAATTTCATCCTTTATTTTGTTTTAACGAAACCGCGTGCAGCAGCGGATTAGTTGTTTTGATATAGTATTTCCTTCAACGTTTCGGAAAATCGCCAAAAACCAAAACATACCAACAAACTGGGGATTATTGTTGATTATGCAGTATTCTGGAATACTCATGCGAAATAAGGAGTTGTAATTGGTCTTATACAGGGCGATTAATTTAGAATGGGACATGGCAAAATCATAGGAGAGACCAAAGCATGATGACTGGATCCAACATGTCTTATACCAATGTTATATACTTGTTATATTTGGAAGTGGTTTAATAACTTTTTTGTTTCCATACGATCTACGCTAAAATGTTTAGACTTAGGTTGTTTAATGTGTCAAATCAGATAAAGATCCTCACAAGAATTTTTTTTAAGGTGAAAATAAGAAACCGATACCATTCTCACAAACCCATTCGAGCTTTTGTGATCTTTGTTATCACAACATTCTCTAATTCTGACGTGGTAAGAAGTTTGGCTGATCAGTTACTTAAAAATGTGTACATTAGGTTCTTTTTTAAATAATGAACCGATAAGCCTGAGCCTAAAAGACAACACTTGAAAAAAGGTTTCGAGTCTGTTTATATTTCAGAAAATAATCAAGAGAGATTCCCATAAGTGGTATCTGTTTAAAATAACAAAAAACTGTAAAAGTTGACTTTTGGTAATTTGTATTTGTGTGATTGGTCGCAAAATAAACAAAGCGAAAAACATTAGACCGTATATTAAAACAAAAACGATTTGAGCGAAACGTTGGCAAATTGAAACCAATGGAGTGGATTTTTATTTTTATCACTTCATCTTGAGGAATCCTTGTGAGGAAGTTTATCTGGGATTTCTTAAATTTAACTAATCGTATTTTCAGGTAAATTTAAGTCAAGATAATGACGGGGTATGCAATTTACCCAAAACTATCACTATTGTCTTTTCGTTTTTAGATTTTTCTTTGTTAGGTACACTCATGAAATTTAAAACTTGGACACCACAATTTCTGTAAACAAAAGTTTGCTCATTGTGAAGCGGGCTTAAGGGTATCATTTACAATTCTAAGAGCACGTAGTCTCAGCATGGGTTATCTTATAAAAGGACTGTAGAATGAATCATTACACTAAGCACGTTTTAGAAAATAGGTAATTTACGTTGCTTACTTAATTTTTTCTTTAAAGAATATATTTGAAGGTATCGCTAATTAAACACCATAGCTCGATTAATTATCGAATCAAAATTTTGTTTAGGAAATGTTTACAAAATAAAATTAGAAATAATTTTGATTTAAAAAACGTCTACAAGCAATAACTTTTAAATTAAATCAAAAACTAAACATGGTTATTTGGGTTGACTGATTATTACTTATTTTTAAATAAATCTAACCTACTAATTATTGTAAGTTATTAAAAAAAAATCATTAAACTCTCTATTTTACAAAATGTATATTTTATGACGTTTCATTTTTTCTGTAGTTAATATAAAAGTGAAAATAAAAACTAAGGCAATTCTTATTGTCAACGTATATATTTAGTTTTTTGACAAGAATTTATTACATAATTATAATTAAGATACCAAGTTATAGTTTAAAATTAAATGAAAACTTTTTTTTAAATAAAGGTATTACTATATAAATAAATATAAGAAATCAATAATGGGTGTGACCTCCATTATTATTGATACATTCTTGGAGGCGTCTGCTCATTGACGCTATCAAGGTATCAATATAATTAATATTAATCGTTTCCCATGCGGTATCAATGGCTGCAATTAGTGCATTACGGTTTACTGGTATAAAATTTGGCCCTTGTTGTCTTCGGATAACAGCAAGTATTCGAGCCCAAACATTTTCGATAATGTTAAAATCTGGGCTTTTTGCTGGCCAGGGTAACAGCTCCAAGTTATTTTCTCGTATCCAATTGCGCACAACCCGCGAAGTATGAATAGGGCGTTGTCCTTTAACAACAAAAATACATTATGAAAATGTTAATTCAACAGATCCCGAACTATTTTTGGAGAAAGTATAGTGAAATAAGAATACTTACTTGTTGGAAAATATAATCTTCGTCTGGATAAAACACTTCGACTGAAGGTTTCATAATAGTTTCCAAAATATCTAAATACGCAGCAGAATCAAGACGTCCATCGATAGCCCAACAAACTCCTGGACCCCGCGCGCTAACCCAACCCCACACATTCACAGAAAATTATGTAGCATATATGGTTGTTCTGTTACTTAATGAAACAACTCGAGATCTTGAGCACGTGTAGATACTTTAGGTCTACCACTTCCGATGGCTCTTTCCAAAGTGTGTTCAAGATTCCATTTTACTCGGTAATGCCCTACGGTGCTTTTTGGTATATCTAACATACGTGAAATTTCACGCACGCTACGGCCCGCCGCTAATTCCGAAACAATCCGCGCTTTCAAATCAGCACCGAGATGAGGTGGCATTTTCACAACACTTGAAATTTTAAACTAAAATGGAATTTACATTTCTTACTTTATTTATTGGTTCACACTACCCTTCTCAAACAGTAGGTAATTGTTTATTTATTACATACTTCTAATGACCAATGTAACAACCCTTAGAGCAATATGACTCAAAGGAAGTAAATTAAACAAGCAAGGATATTCTATTGTTATTGAAACTTATTCATAAAGTAAAAGCCATTTCCTTATAATGCTAATGGACAGGATTTTCTTTTAAGTATTAAGATTACAATAGAGGACTTATAAACTTTCGAAAATATCTAATTATAAATATTTACACTGCAATTGCGCTTTTTCCTTAATAATTTCTTAGCAATAACATACACGTTCTTGGTTTTAAGTTGTCATAAATTTGATATGATATAAATTTGTGTTTCTAATATTACATCACAAACTAATCTTTATTCGCCAAAAAATTGTTGCTTAAGTTGTAAAGCTTCGTACACACCTGAACAACAAACCGAGCAACAAACATAACAACGAACCGAAAGTCAAACAGAACGACAAACGATCTTTTATGATTTCCACAATCCGAACAACAAACGGAACGTTTGTGCTGTTCCCATAATTATTTTCAGTAGTTTTCAGTTCATATATATTTATTATTGAGAAGAGAAAATTGCGGAAAACAAGAAGATAGTGCCAACCAAATTTTTACGCACAAAGAAGAGTAAAAATTATAATTTACTTCGTTTTTTTTTATTTTGGAAATTTCCCGCCCAAATGATGCTAATAGGGACATCATTTTTTTCTTGCATTCTTAAACACTGATTAATTTAAAACATTTTTCTTCTGTCAACTCCATAATATTACCTAAAACACAACAAACCCACAAAAGGGAGGACAAAAATAAATAATTTAATTCTCCCGCATAAGTTTGTTCGCCGTTTTGTTTAGATTCGTCCAAATCTGCAAACGCATTCGCGCGCATTTTCTTTGATGTCGGAGAAAAAACCGACAAGTTGCGGGAACGCCGCAAACCGTTCGTGGAACAATCAGGACTTGCGAATCTGTTCTAAAATTCGTACGTAGCACTGTCCAAATTAATGTTTCGATTGCCGTTCGGTTCGTTGTTCTGTTTGTTCCTTTATTTTGTTACAATAAGCATATTAATATGAACTATATCTTATGAAAGGAGAGTTATGTAACTATAATTAACGACTTAACGTTACGTTAGTAGATTCCATTTACTATTTACACATATTTTCTTGGAACATTCGATAATTAACTATCGGGATATGATGACCCTATACTTCGCAGGTTGTGCGCAACTGGATACAAGCAAATAACTTGGAGCTGTTACCCTGGCCAGCAAAAGCCCAGATTTTAACATTATCGAAAATGTTTGGGCTCGAATACTTGCTGTTATCCGAAGACAACAAGGGCCAAATTTTATACCAGTAAACCGTAATGCACTAATTGCAGCCATTGATACCGCATGGGAAACGATTAATATTAATTATATTGATACCTTGATAGCGTCAATGAGCAGACGCCTCCAAGAATGTATCAATAATAATGGAGGTCACACCCATTATTGATTTCTTATATTTATTTATATAGTAATACCTTTATTTAAAAAAAACGTTTTCATTTAATTTTAAACTATAACTTGGTATCTTAATTATAATTATGTAATAAATTCTTGTCAAAAACTAAATATATACGTTGACAATAAGAATTGCCTTAGTTTTTATTTTCACTTTTTATATTAACTACAGAAAAAATGAAACGTCATAAAATATACATTTTGTAAGGACTAAATATTATGAATAGAGAGTTTAATGATTTTTTTTAATAACTTACAATAATTAGTAGGTTAGATTTATTTAAAAATAAGTAATAATCAGTCAACCCAAATAACCATGTTTAGTTTTTGATTTAATTTAAAAGTTATTGCTTGTAGACGTTTTAATTTTATTTTGTAAACATTTCCTAAACAAAATTTTGATTCGATAATTAATCGAGCTATGGTGTTTAATTAGCGATACCTTCAAATATATTCTTTAAAGAAAAAAATTAAGTAAGCAACGTAAATTACCTATTTTCTAAAACGTGCTTAGTGTAATGATTCATTCTACAGTCCTTCTATAAGATAACCTCTGCTGAGACTACCTGCTGTTAGAATTGTAAATGATACCCTTAAGCCCGCTTCACAATGTGCAAACTTTTGTTTACAGAAATTGTGGTGTCCAAGTTTTAAATTTCATGAGTGTACATCTAAATCGGCCACTACAGTCACCACACCAGATCTCAATACTATTGAACCTTTTTAGTTAATATATCGGTTCACTTTCTTCAGATCGCTAGGCGTTTGCTTGCCCACACACGTTTGCACAAACTTGTATGATTCAAATTAAATCCATCATAAAGGGGTTTGTATTTTATAATTTTTTTTCTACAAAAAAGTTTAGTTTTATCGTTCCATAAACATTTCTTTGTTGATTTTTAACACAAATTAAAAGGCCAATTTATTGTAGAGCATAAAAATATACACTAATTGCAGGATACTAAAATGTCGTTGATTACACACTATATTGTATGGCCGAAAGGTCATTAATAAAATGCAAAATGTATAGCCGCACAATTCAATCTGTTTTTTAGAGTAAACATTTACAACATTTTTAGTGCTCACAATGAATTAATTATCTTATGAATTACCTCTGAAAAGGTAATGGTGCCAAATAAAACTATAAATAAATATAGGTGATATAAAATATAAAATAAATAGACTATAAAATAACGTTTAGCAATAAATTATATAGGCTAACCCTAAAAGTTGACTTTATATGAGTGAGATAATGATCTGCTATAAAAATTATTTTGACGTTGATGGATTGAAATAGGGAACGTATCTGTGCAATTTTATAGCACTAATATAAAATGAGATATGCAAATTTCTAATCTAACAGTCAAACTTGTAATTTACTTCTTAAATACGTCAAAACATGAATTAATGCGCTTAAACTGATGTAAATATTTTTATTAAGCAAAATTGTATTTGTTTATTAATATTTCTATACATGCGTTATAATTTAAATAGAGCTTGGTATTTGGGGTACACTTTAATTAATTTTTATCTATCAAATTTGCGTTACATAATATGGGGTATGCAATTTAATTTATTGATTTAATTAAATGTAGACATTTATATTAACTCCTTGTTCCTTAAGCAAAAGCTTGACATTTATTAACTTGATAATAGTTGTTAAATTAATGTGTCCCAGTATAGGATGTTATTCTTATTAAATTATTTTGTTTGTAATTAACTTAATTGGCGACGTTTCCTTCCTTATAGTGGGAAGCTTCCTCAGGCCAACTATTTATTTTAAGATAAAAAAATTTATAAGGTTATTAATTTTGCAAAAACTTACCGTTAATAATTAAAAAAGAAATAATTTGTTGAATTACATGTAAATACACACCACATTAAATGTAAATTCACAAATCGAAAATGTAAATTCCAAGGCTGACATATCTATGAGTATTTGTTATTGTATTCTGGATTTGAAAATTTATTGTAAATTGTTAATATGATTTCAATATACTTGTGTTACACTGGTAAAAAATATTTTGGAAATAGTTTTAAACGTAAATAGTTTTTATTTGTTAATATCGACATTCTTTATTTTTTGTTTGTTATTATGCTAATTAAATTACTGTATGATGTGTTTAAGTTTTGTGTATCTGTTCTAAAATTAATGTTTTGTTTGGATAATTTTTTTCTAAAATTAACCGTTTTTTATAATTATATTCAATATCTGAAGTATTGGATCTTTGAAGTTAAAATGATGTCCTAGTTGTTTGTGATTACATCATAACGTATATCTCCTTTTTTTTAAATATTGCAATCGTATATGTGGTTCTTTATTCGGCTATTAATTTTTTGTTTAGTTTGCCCAACATATTTGTCGGGGCAATCACGACATTGAATTTTGTAAATTACGTTTGATTTATTTTCGATTTTAGTTTTAACTTAGTGTAAAAACGATTGTTTATTGTATTTTTGTGGTGTAAAACAATTTTTAAATTAATAATGTATGATAAGAAAAAAAAACAACAAAAAGTAATAATAGGGTATAAAACAAATAATCATCTCAAGGCGCGATTCAAATAATTGACTATTTGTTCTTCCATCGAACCTTAATCAAAAAAAAAAAAAAAAAAAAAAAATATATAATTGTTAAAAATAGGAAAGCTGTAAGGAAAGAAAAAAAAGGGGAAAAAAAGATAAAAGGGCAAACATTCATATCATAGAATATAATGGAGTTGAATTAATAAAAAAATTAAAATTAATAGGGTTGATTATTATTGTTTATCTAGTAACATGAGATGCAACTTATTCCTAAATATACATAGGCGGCGTTTTTTGATATTATCTGGTAGGCTGTTATAAGTAATTGATATTCGATAAGAGAAGGAACGCTTAAAGAGAGTGGAACGATGTGATGGAGTACTGATTAATCCTCTAAAGAGAGTGTTAATGTTATGGACGTGCGCGCGATAAATAATCTTATGAACTAAATATGAAGGTTGCAAGTTATTAATAATCTTATAAAATAAGCAAGCCATTTGTAAAAATCTACGATTGTACATGTTCAGCCAAGAGATCTCAGTCAGCTTATGAGATATGTGATCGTACTTTCGAATTCCAAAGATAAGTCTCAAGCAAGAATTTTGCACGCGTTGAATTTTGTTAGAAGTATCTTTGGTAACGCAGGAGTGATATAACTCAGAGAAATATGTGAATTGTGAGAGGACAAGACAAGAGACAAAGATTGTGAAGGAACATTTATTGGGGATTATAACAAGGTCATGACTATAAATGGCATCCGTTAAGTTTTGAAGATCCGAATTGTAATTACATGTGTACTTGGATATAGGGAACGAATGATAAAGTATTATATCATCAGCGTACATAGATATTTTACTATAGTTGATGTAGGTGTAGAGAAATGCAGTGTAGGCGTTGAATAGTAGTGGACCTAGAATAGAACCTTGCGGCACCCCTTTGTTAATATGTTTTAAATCAGATCGGTTGTCATATATTGAAGTACATTGTAATCTATTAGATAGATATGAATTTATTAATTCAATGGAATTTGTGTTGAAGCCTATGTATTTTAATATAATTAAGAGAAGTGTATGATTAATAGTATCAAATGCTTTTGAGAGATCAAGTAGGGTCACAATTGTAGTATAGTGTTTATCCTTTGCCGTTAAAAGATCATCATTAAGATTTAACAATGAAGTAGTACAGCTGTGTCCTTTTGCGAAACCAGACTGTGTTGGGGGAATAATGTTGTTTTCATCCATGAAATTTGTAATTTGTTTGGAAATTATTTTCTCTAATACCTTAGAGAGAAACGGTAAGATGCTGATGGGTCTTAAATCACTAATTTTTTCCGGATTATGTATTTTTGGTAGAGGTATTACACATGCTATTTTCCATACATTTGGGACTGTTTTATGTTCCAAGCAGCAATTAATAATATGGGTTATATATGGAAGTATAGTCGGACAGCACATTCTGATCATAAACAAATTTATTCCATCGTAGCCAGTAGAATTAGATTTAAGCCTCTGCAGTATTTCATAAGTATCCACGAAAGAAAAGGAAAAGTTATATGTCGAAAGAGATATAGGGTTATTGTTGTAATAATCAATAAGATCATTAAGATTATTGGATGTGGAAGTTGGAATATTGTTGATGAAAAAGTCGTTGACGTCGTTTAGATTTTGTAAAGACTGAGGCAGTATTTTCTGACATTTAGTGATTTCTAAATGTTTAAGACGTTTCCAGCATTGTTTCGGGGTGTTATTTTTAAAACATGAGTTAAAAAGTAAGCTTTTTTTCCCGTGTGAATCACTTGAGTTGTAAAATTACGCAAGGTCTTATATCGTTCCCAATCTAAGGATTGTTTACTTTCAGAATACTTTCTTTTCGCTTTATCTCTTAATTTCATAATTTCTCTGATAGTAAAGGTTAACCAAGGTGCGAGTTTTTTAGTAATACGAATTGTTCGAAATGGAGCAAATTCATCAAACAAGTTTAAAAAAACGTTATTGAAAAACTCTAGTTTTTGATTGACATTGTGAAGGTGAAAGATATAATTAAATGGTATTTGTTGAAGATTAGATTGGAACATTTCAGAGGGAAGATGCTCAAGGAATCTGTAAGTTTTCAAAAGAGAAACGGCACTCGTACTCGGTATGTTAAGTGTGCAGCTAATTAATTCATGGTCTGACAATTTTACTCCTCCAACTTCTTGTGAGTAAATACAGTTCAGATCGGAGGTTACGATAATATCAATTAACGTTTTTGAATTATCATTAATATGTGTAGGGTCAGATATGATTTGATGCAGGTCTAAAGAGCTAAGCATGGACGAAAAATATTTGGTTTCATATTTAACTGTGGATAACATATCAATATTTATATCTCCAAGACAGATTAGCTTATGCATAACGAGAGACATTGAACGCACGTATGTTCAGGATCATCAATAAAAGTTTTATAATCATAATTAGGAGCTATATAGATAACTCCAACTGCGTAACTGACTTTATTAAACAATACTTTTACCCAAAGTTGCTCACTTGTTATAGCTTGAGAAATAGGCGACCGTCATTGGACAAGCAGTTTTTATATGAACATTTTTCAATCATTCCATTAAGTAACTGTGCACGTTTCCAAGTAAGATCTTACTTAATGACGATTTTGGAACCTTTAAGTCTATTTTTACTGTCATATACGGTTTTTTAAATAGTAGGGTTAATGAATCGAACAATAATGGGTCGAGGTTGATCTTTTTTACCTTTCAATCCATGTGCGATGTCTATAGAATCTGGTGTGATATGGATGTTAAGCTTGTCTCGGAATAATGCAGAAATTACTTCCCGGGTGTCTTCTCTACCATTAGACTGTGGGACGACAAATATTCTTAAGTTGTTGACCCTAGAGTATTGTTCATGTGCATCCAGAACATCTTTGATTTCTTCTAAATGTTGTTTAGTTGCATTTTCGAGTGAAACTACCTTTTCTTCTAGCGCCTTGGTAATTGATTTAATTTCTTCGAGTATAGTGTCTCGCACTACACTTGCAATCATTTCTTTAAAACCATTATTATTTAAGAATTTCTCAACTACTTTGTCAGCAAATGAGTCGTAATCGCTTTCAGGGGTTTGCCCGATAACACAACGACTTCTTGTAGATATTCTAATTACAATAACTCACATAATTTTATATGAAACAGCGCACGGAAAATACACACGTTCACTCAGTATTCGCCATATTTTCAATTGTGGGGTATTGATGTAGCCGGCCGCGAAAAGACTATACAGACTATTAAAAATATAATTCTTTCACTGTTGCCTTCAAAAAGTATCAATGAAACTTTTACAAAGAATTTCGAGATACTGCAATGGTAACGACAAAAACGCTAAAATAGAATTAATTTTTCAGACACCCCCACAGAAAGCAAAATAATAGCCAATAGGCACTAAAACAATGCAAAAGAAAATAATATGGCATCTGTGTGTCTTCCAAAGAATTCTATACATTTAACCCAACCCCTTGATGTAGGATTCTTTCGACCATTCAAAAGTAACTTGGCAACCAATGCTAATGAATTGAAAAAAAAACAAACACACACACACACACCAAATTCAATAGACAAGAAAGAATATCCCTATTTATTGGCCTCTAAAGTCTGTCCAGAAACGAAGCGAAGTAATAAATTAAAATAGTTCATTTATTTTACATATAGGCGGTACACGATTTTGTATAAAATAGATAAAAGATTTTAAAACTAGTTTTAGGATATACTGCTTCCATACTATAGTGTTACAACGTAAGTTATTTATGAATAGCTCCTAATCCGTTAACAAAGGGACGTACCTGTTCTTGAGGTCTAAACTAAAGATCATAGGCGTGTACATGGGTTTTGCTGACAAAAAAAAATTACGTTTTATTGAAAGTAATTTTAAACATATCATTGTAATAATAAAACACATCGTTTGTTAGAAACCATTTTATAGAGTTTGAAAATTTAAGGTATAATAAAATATAGCAAGAACAAACTAAATTTATAGGAAAAATAATAAATATATAATTTTAAAAGACAGTTATTCTGAAAATTCATCTGTTTCTTCGGAAGAAGTATCATTTCACCGTATTGAAATTACAATAGGCTCTATAGTAACTTCTATCAAATTGTCAAGTTCCCACATTTTTGTTCCTCTTTCATTACGTGTTCTATACACTTTTCCATTTTTCGCAGTCACATCACTTAAAGAAGTCGTTAAAAGTTGTCGAACGTCACTTAATTTAAACGTGGTATTATTTCTCGCTACTGCACCCTTCACCTGCGCCCATATTAATTCTATAGGGTTTAATTCACAATGATATGGCGGTAAGCGTAGAACAAAAATATCACGTTTTGCTGCCATTTCGTCAACTGCATATCTTTTAAACTTTGTCCTAACACTTTGTACTAGACTTAGTAGTTCCCTTTTACCATATCATTTTCGAAAGCAATATTTTTGAGGAAAGCCATTCCATTATAACGTGTTTTTTCAGGAAGTTGTAGGTAAACGTTCGATTTGTCTGGAATGGTAGCTGGCATTGTCCATAACAATTACGGAACCCTTTGGTATTAAATCTAACATTTGTTCAAAATATTCCTAAAAACATCCCCATTCATATCCTCGTGGTAATCACCGGTATTTTTCGATTCAAATAGCAGTAAACCTCCTCTACAAAGCCTTCGTCACTTCCTATATGTGTAATAATTAAGCGTCGCCCTTTTCCTGAAGGAGGTCTTAAACCTGTAGATAATCCTTCTAAAAAGCCTGTCGTCCACTGGTTACATTTTTGTCTTGCCACATTTTTCCCACAGTATAACCTTCATTTACCCACGTTTCGTCTAAATAATAAATTTTCTTGCCTTCAGAACGTAATTTAGAGATATTTCGTAGGTAATTTCTTCTCCAACATACAATTTCTTCCTTATCAATGAGAGCTGATTTCCTATTCATTTTTCCCATGAAAAATTCAATTCGTGCAAAACTTGCCACAACATTGTTCTACTTAAATTGGGTATACCCTCTTCCTCTTTCACAACTGACACAATTTTATTTAATGTGGGTATTTCTTTTTAAAATAAAACGAATGCACTATTCTTCTAATTGTACTTTTCACATATTCGGGTATTTCAGTTTTTTTTCTACTATGAGATAAACTAGGCTCACGCACAGAAACTTTGTCTTCACGCAAAAGTCTGAATATTGTTGTTTTTCCAATGCCAGTCATATGTGAACACATATCAACTGTCTCTTGAACTGTTTTCAACGGATTATGGCATTTCAAATAATTGTACACATTGAGCACAATAGTTTTTTCGTTGGCAGAAAGCGCAGCGTTTCCTTGGAATAAATTCAGGACTCGATGCCATTCCAATGAAACTCAATACTGCAGCGTAAGTACACCTTATGATATACCGATATGATATGACAATAATCATTAGTTAGGCTATCGTTATAATTACATACCATATTTCTCCCCTAATTATATCATTAAGAACACATTCAAATCTATTAAAGTGTCATTCCAAATACAGTACATACTTTCTAGTTCAATTATTAGTAATTAATTAGTTAAAATTCCTAAAAATGTGATCGATAATGATATTAGCAATTTCTGATAAACAAGGTGATTCACTAGTGGTGGCCAAAAATAAACCCACGTATTATTTGATAAAAATTTTAAATTGGGTTTTTCATATAAAGTTTTTAGCAGGAAAGCTTCGTTAAAAAGTTACAGGGTGGTAAACTTTACAGGGTAAAAATTTTTTTAGAATACCTCAAAAACTAGTGACTATAATAAACCGAAATGTTTAGACAAACCCATGTGTCAAATTTCAGTTTATTACAGTCAGTAGTTTATACCATTGCATGGAAATAGGTGGAGGCCAATTTGAACATTTATTAAGATGAAATGTGTCAAAATAATTAATTAATGATGAAAGGTTACACATCTTCTACATTTTTAACCCCCTTTTCGAAAAAGTATCAATACATCGGTACGCCATTGGAATCTGTTAAACATGTTGATTTATTACTTTGCTTCGTTTCTGGACAGACTTTAACCTCTATGAAATGGATAGAAATTCCACAATTGCGATCAAGAAAGATTTGAGTTCTTTGGAAGTTTGTGGAATTGTGCCTATAGATCCTGAACGAGTTCTACCTAAAATTCTGGATGAAGGGGCTAATGCTGACGACTCAGTCAGTAAAGTCCTGGTAAATTATTTGCAGCAACAACGTTTTTCTGCTGTTCCCTCTAGAAAGAACGTGCAAAGACAAAAAATAGATGTTCCACCTAGCAAAAGGAATAGCAACAAGGACTCCAATGATTTAGATGTAAATGACCATCTCACCAATGACAATTCAGCTAGTTGAAGAAGTGGTTGAAGAGGTACAAACAGAGATTGAATATTTTGAACCACAAAGTGGGAAGATTTTACCAGCAAGTTTTCTATTAGTCAACGTATATGGTGTTTCGAGGAAGAAAACAGTGTATCGTTACTAGCAATAGTACAAAATGTGACACAGGAAGAAGAATAAATTGAATTGCATAGGCTAAAGTCTATGGACAAAACAAAACAAAATTACAGTTCAAGAGGATAATTCATTCACCGCTGGAATGTTGAACATCATCGCTATTTTGCCTAATTCTGCGATTTAGGACATTCAGGGAAAGGTTACTTATTCGACCCAAAAGTTGTTGATATGTTCGAGATGAAACAACTTTCTTTATTACCATTGTTTTTCCATCTAATTTTGTTCGATTATAATAAATAAAGGTTTTGTTCTGACTATATCATATTTTTTTCAAAAAGCACTTTTCTAAATGAATCTTACTGATCAATCTAACCTTATCTGAACAATCTCACCCCGAGAGAAATTAAATTTTGTAACTTGTCGTCCGTTACTGTTTACTGCTTAGAGCAATTATGAACAATCTCACCCCAAATAGGGTATGAGATTGTTCACGACTTCTTAGTCCTGTATCTCCTGTGCAGGGAGTTTGAAAAAGAACTATCTGGTTAACATGCTATATAATCTGTACAAGATAACTTAAAACATTCTAGTTTGTGTTATTAGATACATAAATTGTTCAAATTTGACCTTGAGTTTCCGGCATTCAGATTTTGCCATTATTGACATTGGTTTTCAGTGCAGTGTAATGGCTACTCCGCAACAGACGGCTCAATGTGTCATTTGGCTTTTACAAAGTGAATCTGTTATAACAGTGCAACGTAATTTTAGACGCCAGTATGGCGGTAAAGCACCTACACCAACTACTATCCGTAATTGGCTAAAATCTTTCAAGGAAACTGGTAGCGTTTTGAAAGGAAAATCACCAGGTAGACTTCTGAACTTCTGAAGCTACTGTTGAACGGATCCGTGCTTCGTGTGTTCAGACCCCAAAAAAGTCCTTGGCTGCAGTTGAGACTGTTACACGTGGTATGTTGGCGAATACCTGGCAGAAAGTGGAATATCGTCTGAACGTGTGTAGGGCCACGAATTTGTTTATCTATTTTTTGATTCTTCTACATCTGAGTAAATCCATCGTCATTTATGTTCAATAACAGTCAATAATTGTTTAAACTTTTCAAAAATTTTAGAAATATCATGAGATTCGTGCTAAAGTTTAGAGAAGAAATCTATCTGACTCAAAACCATGATGCAATAGTTTTAGCCTAAATATAAATTCAAAAGTTTGTTTAGTAAAACTATCTCTACTGCAGCTGCAACTTAACATTTAATATTTGAATTAATAATTAAAAATTTTCTGAATTTTCGTAAATTGAAATAGCACTGTCCATCTAGTTCGCGACAAGTTCTTCTTTTTTTCCATTTTTGTTTTTCTGCTTTAGTTACATATTTATTCAAAAATGGTAAATCTACTGACCGATGCACTAATTAAGTTATATAAATTACTTGCAATTGCTAATATATTCACAAAGCTTCATAACAGCCAGATCAAGTTAATGTGCATGCCAATGAGTGTATGAAGTTTCAGGTTCTTTATCGTAATCCTGGCCATACATTCAGTTTTCACCATTGGTATCGGCAATGTCGACAAATCTTAGAAATGTTTTCTTGCCTTTGATTTTTCCATTAACTTTAGCTATACATCGAATACAAATGCTTCCTTTCTATACAATTTCTTGGAGTCAGTGAGCTCATGCTGTACCTTTGCACTTTTGTATGAGTGAACTGACGATAGTATGTATTAATTTGATTCCATCTTAGTTCAAGAGGTTCTAAAAAGTTGCTACTGTTAAATGACACAATATTTTTACTATGCCCTTTTAAAGCAACATTTAGATTTCTTAGAAGTAAGTAGTGTGCTAAGGATAACATCTGTTTCATGGTTGGTTTTATTGATTGTGAAGTAGGTTTTATACTTAAAAAAGTTTATTAGTTTGTTGAGAAAATTGTACTGCAGTTTTAAATTTTTGCGTGTGCTCAATAAAAGCCATTTTCTGTGTTTTTTGCAAACTATGTTTAGAGAGTGAAATTACTGTAATTTCCTTTCTGTCAGATTGTATATTTCCTTTTAATCTACTTATGGCAATCTCAATTTTTCTTAAAATATTGGTTTCAGGAGGACAGAAAAATAATATGATCAATATAAACAACTAATTTTGACACCAGTTTCTGTCACTTCGAAAGGAAGATGAGTCGTAGTTCTTATTTGGAATAGTTAGTATATTTTGGAAAACAAGCCACTAAAATATGCTATTATTACTAACAATTTAGAGGGCACTTTTTCGATTGATTACAAAATTTTTTTGAACCGTATAGGTCTGAAGAGAACAAGGCAATCCTAAGTAAAAAAGGGTTTTGACAGGTTCTGGATTAGAATTACGCTTTACGCTTTACGGAGCTGGAATGGGTTTCTGAGCGTCGGATTCGAAATACTTGTTCGTCCTTTGTTGATTTCGAGGAGCTACAAGAGAAGCAGTTTTCTGTTGGTTAGTTGGTTCCCTCTATTTTGACACTTGACTGGAAAATGAAGAAAATTACCTAAATCGTGGACCAGAAATCAAGTTTATTTAACAAAGTTTTAGGTGTGGGCGTACGCGTTCTTTCAAACTGCACGGGGCGCGCAAATTGTAATTTGCACGAATTATTTTTAGGGTAGGGGTTGTTAAATTAGAACTCGCAAAGTTCAGTAAAAATGACGGCAAAATAATTGTTAATTATTACTAATTGCGGAAACCTTCGTTTACTTTAAATACGGAAAAGCAAATAATCTCAATTATTGCGGAGATTAATGGCCGTTTGTACCAACATGACATAAAGTTAAGAATTGCTTAAAAACTTAGATACAATTGTTAGAACCAATTGTTTTTAAGCATCGCTTAAATTTAAGTGTTGTTGGTGCAACCGTCCATTGTTTCAAACTAATACAAATGACTATATATTACGATTATTTATTCACTGATTAAAATCATTTAAATAGTGTTACTTTAGATTAACAATGACTGACAGGTTCAAATAAATAACAAAGGAGTAAGAAAGAATTTGAAAGCAACGCAATTTTAGCGCCTATGTTGGTTTAGAAGAATGGAAAACGATAAAGCCGTTTTAATAAACACAAATAGAAGCAGTAACATCCCTTTTAAAATTGATCCTTTATATTTTACATTGTAACACACCCCATTAATTTAATACTTTAGTAAGGTCGGTAACTCGAAGCAGTGCATAAAACGTTATGTCTGTTTTTCTTTTCTTAAAATAAAGATAATACTATCAATCAGATTTACAAAATTTTTCATGCTCATTTATTTTTTACGATTATATTCTGAAAAATTTCAGCTGTAGATACATAATATAATATATACGACTTTATGAATTACGGTTATGATTGCGGGGTAGGACAGAAAGAATGTTCAGAGAGCTGGCGAATTATTGTTTTCCGATGTTTATGACACTGTTTCGATTTCATAACTCGGCGGAACATGGGGGATTTGAGTGCACGTTTTTAATTTATCAGGCTCTATATCAAGTTATACGGCCTTTTACTTGACAGACCCCACATTCCCACAAATCACATCAGATGAAATGAAAATATATATTATCTCTCTGCATTCAGAGTTTTTGAAATATTATATGCTGACTCGAATTATTTTCTAAGAAATAAGTGGAGTATACGAAGATACCTGATGCTGTTTTATATTTGGCAGCGGAAGATAATTCGTGTATAAGTTTTCTAATTGGAGCACACATTACTACGTTTAAATAGCATTATCTTGTACGTTTACATAAGCAGAAAGAAGGAGCCGTGCATTTTATAACATTTTTCCTATTAGTAATTTCTTTGATGATTTTGCATAAAGTATACAGTAGCTTTTAACATTCGAAATATTTGATGTCAGTTAATAAGCTAACGAAACATTAATAAATCAACATCAATCTACAATTACGTCACAAAAAGATTTCGTTCCAAAGTGAATAAATGTGGTTTAATAATATAAATAATTGAAATTAATTTTATTTAACATGTTGATGCTGTTCAAGCTTTGATAGAAAAACCATTTTTGAAACACTAAATAAAACTGTTAGAATTTTAGACAATACTTCTATAGTTATTAAACGCAATAAAATAACACAATAATTACCGTTTAACTTTAAAAGATAATTTAAATAAAGTTTTTGGTTCTTAAACTGGATTTTCTGTAGGAAACAATTTTGAAAATACCAACCCCTTTACGATGGATTTAATATGATTCATGCGAGTTTGAACAAACGTGATTCGGCTAACGATCTGAAGAAGGTGAATCGAGAGATTAACCAATGGTTCAACAATACTGAGTTCTGTGGGTGACTATGGTGACCGAAAGAGAAACAAATCAAAAACAAAAAACGGAGAGACAAGAGTAATCTTTTGGGTATAATGCATACCCTGGCACTGATATGAAAATATGACTACTTAAATTTATGAAATCCTGTAAAGTTATAATTCCAGATCAATATCCTCACAAGAATTCCTCAAGGTAGAGAGGGAAAAAATTTTGCTTGAACCTAGGCAATTTTATTAAAGCTTCCTTAAGTTACGAAGTGAAAGGAATTCTTGTGAAAATCTTCATCTTATTTGACATTTTAAAAAACCTAAGTGTAAACATTTTTGTATAGATCGTATGACAACACAGAAAGTTATTAAAGAACTTCCAAATATGACAAGTATATTCAACACAACATTGATATAAGACAAGTTTGGTCCAGTCACCATACTTTGGTCTCCCCTACCCTGGATTTTGCCATGTCCCCTTTTAGATGAACCTCCCTGTATAAAACTAATATCAATTCTTTATTTTGTATCAGTATTCCTGAATAATGCATGATCAATAAGACTCGCCACTCTGTTAGTATGTTTTGGTTTTTGACGGTTCTCCTAAACCTTGAAGACAGGTTGTCTTTATCAAGCCGACCAATCCGCTGCTACACGCGGTTTTGTTAAAACAAAATAAATGTTAAAATTCTAATTTGGAACATCGGCATACTATGATTTGTATTTAACCATACGAAATAAATATTTTCATTTTCCATTTTCTTATTCCTCGTCATTTATTTATACATTTACTTCACTTGGTGTAAACTGTTTATGAAGTTTTAGTACAAGATCTGGAAGTTGACTACAAAAGTGGATATTTAATTTAATTTAATTTTTTATAATTAAAATGGCGACGTTTTCTTAATTATAAAGATAATAATGACTAAAATATGTTAATTAACAATGACAAAATTATAAAACATGCGTCATAAAACACACACTTATAGTACATATAACACGAAAACTTGACAATATCAACGTCAAGAATTTAAATGACTAATTATATACTATTCTTAATCTATTTAACAATCGCCTCGTATCATTAGTAAGTATATGGGTGATTCCGTTGTCATATTAGTTTCAGAAAAATTTTCATTTATAAATATGTTCAACAAATTACGAAAAACATTTTTTATGCACATCGTATGTTACAAAACTCAACCATAAAATGATTCTAGTCTAGTACAACCAAACATGAATTATACGAAAATTCACGAAAAAATGGCCACGGTACTAACATTTTTGCCCAAAATTCGTTCCAATGTAAATTCTACATACTTTTAACGCGACCCAAATAAAGTCTAGGGTTAAGTTATGGAAAGAAAGAAAAACATCAAATTTCACCAAAAAAATGATATTTCTGAAAAAACAAAGGGCCATGGTACTGACATAAAAATTTGTGACATACCGTTTTTCAATGGTTTTTGTCCTATCAAATTTGTAAAAAGGACTCTGGATTGCCAACATTTTCAGGAATTCTTGTGACATTGATGCTGATTGCACGTGTGTATTGTTTTTTTCAAAAACAGCTTTCTAATCATTATTTACAAATTGTTTAGTAAAAAAAGAAAGAGGTCTCGAAAAAACACTGGACAAAGTTTGAACAGCGTTTGTAATGAGGAAAAAGGAAATATATAAGACAATTTCTTGTGAAACTGTACCTTTTAATGTAACTTTTACTTATATGAACCGTGCAATACAAAAATTCTTGTATTCGAATAAAAGTGTATATTTATCTGAAAATTGTACTCCTGAACAAGCCACGGTACTAACATTACCAATACAAATGTGCCCTCATTGCAGCCTTTTTAATAATACAAAATCAATTTTTTGCTTTTAGTATTGGAAAAACAGAAATTTAAAAAAATCATGTAGTATTTACAGTTATAACTGAAATGAACTAAATTTAAATATTATTGGACCAACGGCAATTTATGAGCATGCAACCGTGCTGGAGTCGAGGTTCAGTTACCAGTTGTTGATGTTTTGAGCATTCTACCGCACGACAAATTCAACGATTTAACAATTTAAATTCAAAAGTATCCTCACTGCTAGCTTCCCCAACTGAAGGGGTGTATTTGTCAAAATAATACGGTTTTAAATGGCTTAATTAACCTGTACGGTTTATTTGTAAACAAACAATAAAATTAATTCAGTGTTAAAAAACTGGCCCGCAGCTCTGTTAGTCGAAGAGGGGTCTTGGGTGTACTTACGAGTAACTAGATCAAGGGTTTCCACACTGAAAAAGAGATAAGTTATAGAGTAACAACTAGTAGAACGTGCAGTGAGTCTTCGAGAGCAACTACGATCTCGGAAACACAAAAACCAAACCGTAAGATGGTGTAAATATAATTTTTGTAGAACAACTAGGCCTCAAAACAACGACAATATATAAAATAGACAATCATAGAATGTAGGTAAAAGCACAATACAAATTAATAAAATAATCATTAAATAGAACGATGTGTTCTTCTAAGAATTCAGGCGAACCGCCTGCAATAGTACTAGCCGCACTAAACATCTTTAACCACCAGCTACTTGAATTTTACACACCAATACGTGTGGTAATTAATGATGTTAGGATTGTAGGGTACAGCATATCTAAAGTAGTATAAAAACGAGTTTTCGAAAGATCTTTCAAATCACATTAATCAATTAACAATGCGCACAAAGTTAAGCTGTTAAATTTACGTCGGAATACAGATACGGATACACGTCAAATATAAATTTAATAAAGAAAGCATGCAATGTTTCAACTTAGCTCTATTGTTTGTAGACTGCGATCAGATGTAGGCATGTTGGGCAGCTGCAATTTCCCAGGACAAACAAAAAACGGTATTGTAGAGAAGTAGGTAGAATATCAGAAACCAGATGTATAGATACGGATGGCCAAAACAACTACAAAAGATAAACTGGAGGTCATCGGTTATCTTCGACGAAATCCTGGACCGCAAGGTGGATAAGAATTATAGCGATCAGTTTTCAGGAAATGATTAGATTGATTGGTAAACCACTCTCATTCACGGCTTCGCTTTTAAGATAATTATTTAATTGCCATTATCTATATTAGGGTAGGTGTTCTGCAACATGTTTAAAAAAAATGGCGGTAAAATAGAGACTTTACAACAATAGAAATACAGAAAGAAAAAGATACTCACGACGTTAAAAATTGTCGCTCGCTTATCCCTCAGCTTGGTGGAAATCTTTTCTTGGTTTTATATCCAATAATAATTAATCTATAAATCTTAGATTCCCCAAGTCTTAACTTTTGGAAAATGTTACACTTTTGCATGCCAATGATTAGAACAAAAACAAGGGCGTGTTTTAAAACTTGTGTCAGAAGACGGTACCAATTTTTCAGGGTCGGAAATTAGTAGATTTACTTATAATCGTTTGTACTTGAAGTGCTTGTTATAGGAATGCACGGACTCAACCTCAATTGCCAAACTACAGCCAAATGTTTTATCGGAAGTCAATTTTTATGACGCTAAAAAGTGGATTCTTATTAACAGTAGAAAGAACAAAACTGTTCAAGTTTTGCTAACTTTGAAGACCAAATCGAAAACAAAAAGACGACTTGCCGTTTAGAGTTGTCCCACCTTTAATCATTGAGTAATAGGATTAAGTACTGGAAATTTATTGGGGGAAAGGAAATATATACAGAACAAAACTAAGCGAAAGTCTAGCGTAATATGGGTACATTGATTTTCCGAAGATAAATCAACAAAAATCTAATCCCTTTAAAATTGAGATGATTCACCTGTCAAAGTTGTATAAGCTTACTTGATAAACATTAAAATTGTTACAAATCAGTCTGCATTATGAAAACCTGCATTTTTCATGAAAACGTGAATATTTAGCTATAGGACACTATATATTGTTCGATAGGCAATAACATTTTACATTCACTATTGATATAAAATACATGGTGCTTCATTTAAATTCAGCAAGTTAGTGCAGTTCAAAACATGTCATTATTTAATCTTATTTTGTACATATCCTGAATATGTATATGATAATGGATTTTACAAGTTAGGAGGAAGAGAATGGTTGCTGAGATATGAATCGCTAAAATTGTGACGACTTTTTCACAAAATACAAAGTATCTCAAAAACCTTTAGGTTTAAGTAAGGTAAACCTGCATAAAATCCGTTCTTATTTTGATCGTAGAAACTGAAAATGTAATAATATACAGGACATTCCATAAGAAAAAACACAACTTTGATACGTTTTGTGTATTTCACTACACCTGTATATTTTGAAAATAATTTTAAAATATTCCTCCGATAGGTCTCTATCCATCCCAGATATATTTTTCCAATTTTATTGAATAGTTTGGCTGTAATATTCCGTGTCATATACCGGGAATAACCCTGTATTTGGATAAGATTGATTAATGACCGAACCTTTACCTATTATTTGAATTTAATGGCTGCTCAAGAACTTTGTTATTGGTTTTTAATCTCTCATGAAATAAAAATAAATAATATACTACAAAAAGATTCATGCAGATATAATTGAAATCAACCGGCTTTCAGTTTTCAATATGTGAAAAGTGAATAAGAAAGTTTGTTCTTTACGTGAAATATTAAAATGTTTATTACACCATCATAAATAGGGTTTTTGTTATCTTAGAATGTAACTATTCCCTACAAAAACTAAGAAAATGGCAACAGTTAACTGTAACGACTTGTGAGTGATGCATCAGGTGTTCTTTTGTTCCGTTTATACTACTGTACAACTAACACTTGGCTTTATCGACACACGTGTGTTTTAAGCATTAAAGTTATCGCTTAGATAATGCTATGCACTTTAACAATCACAAGTCGTTACAGTTAACTGTTGGCATTTTCTTAGTTTTATACTATTCATACGTGTCCATGTTATACACACATTTTACTTATATTCCCTACAATTTCTACGTGGACATTTGCACTGACCACGGCTGTACATCGTAAGGTACAAATCGTATGCGATTCCCTTACAACTAAGTTTCATTAAAATCAGACTAGTGCTTGTTTAGATATAGTGTTTATGTAAGGACCGGCACACCAACGGCCTCCAAACACAATTTTTGATTGTTTCATTATAACGTATCTACTAACTCCAATTCGTTCGAAACAGTGAAAAAAGAGGAAAGAAAAATTTCACTTTGGAAACCGTCTTATGACTTCCCATTTGAGGTGGTTGCAACATTTAATTTTAGTTTTAATTATTCAAATTGATGTAACACGTATATGAGACTTGGTCGTGTTTGTTATTATTCAAATATGTATTTAAAACTGATTACAGGTGATGCAATGGTACCAAGCCAAATAGAGGTAAAAGTAGTATACAAAATTTTAGTTCTTTAGTTCCATCTACAAATTATACTCAATCGCATTTATTCAATTAATTAAACCACGTAATGAAAATTGTACGAAACTTATAGAAATTTTTTGTTAAACTGATTTAGTATTATGCCGGTACATGTAATAAATGTGTTGTGAGTGCAATTAAGAAATTATGTGTTTTAAATACAACCGAATGTTATGTTAAGTTATACCAATTCTTAGCGCTTGGGTAACAAACAACATATGAATTTATATTCCCTTAAGTAATAAACACTAAATCACTTCTAACGTTCACGGTAATGTAAATTAAAGCAAGACATTAAGTACAGGTGCATAAAATAAAATAGTATATAATGAGAATTTACAGCTGTAAAACTGATTTATTGGGTTCTCATCAACCTTTATGTTCGTAGAAGAGTCTAACGCTAATAAATCTACTGGATTAAGAATCCATTGTCCGTGCTTTATTTATTATAACCATTAACACTAGTAATAATGCATTTGTTATCCTCTAGAAGATCATATTTTATAGATGTGTCAGTAGTAGCACATGTGCACTCAGTTCGGTCTCACATTCTCCAGCGCACAGAAGCCAATTCATAGATTAATGGTGTGCGGTGTACCTTTTCGGGCAACTGAATATCCCCTACATAAATCAACAACAAATGTTGTGCTCTATCATTTGTTGTGTCTGTATGTCATTTATTTTCCGTTCATAACTCGGGCTAGTTTCGTGCTGATGAGATGACAGAAATATAATATATTGAAGAACCTTCCGGTTCTACCACCCATAGTGGAATATCATTAATATAAATCTCTGAATAGTATGTATCTACCAGAAAATTAAATGACTCCTAATTCTATGCGTGTTTATTAAACAAATTCCTAGGTGTAAAATTTAAACTACGCGTTTTGCATATCAAAATCGCAAATCGCACGATCAATCTAACAACACACACACATAATTTTAATTTTAATACTGAATACGAAACAAACTACTAAATCACAAAATTAACTGTCATCTTTATTTCGATTGTAAACAAAAGCTAATTTTAAGGATGGTTCTTAGTACATATATAGTGCGTTACAAGAGCAGATGGGCCCAGATCTTGATAGACCGGTTGCACGAAGGGACGGCAGCAAAGAGTAAATTAACACCGAAGAGATGTGTCAGGTCCAACAAAGAGGATTGTTTTGCTTCCTTGCGCGATCGTCATTTATCTAACCTTAACAATACCTGTCTCAGATTTGACACATCTATCAAAGCATAAAGAATAGCGGGAACTATAGAGAATGCTCTTCAATATATAAGGTTGTGGCAGACAAAAACAAGTACAAAGCATAACCGACAAGTAATGGAAGACTTGCTGCTGATGAACATAGACGATATGCTATTACTATGAGTTCCAATTACAAAGACTGATCGATCTATGCAGTATCATTTCAACTTTAATATATAAAAATGCCGCGCTGAATCATTCATCGCGATAAATTATAAAGTAAAAACGTGAATTAACGACTGTATCATTTTAAATTGCAAAATTATGTAAATGCCAATAAGGTCTTTAAAACGATCTGTAGGCCGTATGACATTCATATGATATTTTCCACTAATTGATTCCAAAATAAATGTTTAATGCGCTCTGTTATCTTACAACATTTCTAAGTGAAGTGTAAAATACGACTTCTAGTCGAATAAATTTTAATTAATCTTTATAAAGTTTCAACACATGACAGCATGATTTATGCTACATATAGGAAACGGTAAAAACAAGGATGTAGAATGTCAATTGCATATATCCGTTTCTGTAGTATATTCAGCTCGAGGCATTACTTGAAAAATTCGAAAGTAATGACAGGCAATTAATTTTGCAGAGAATTCTATTGCGGGTAATATTTTATGAGCCATGTATGACAGGCACTTTTCAAAAGAAGATAATGAGATGTTTTTGCGCCTCGCCGTGATGACGAAAACGATTATTCACACAAAATTCTGATCATTTCTTACTTGGAAAATATTACAAATTAATTAGACTAATTATACTTATTTAATTAACATTATTTATGATAACCGGTATAATGGCAGAACCGTCAGAAAGTGTTTATTGTACATTAATAATTCCATCAATTATTTTACATAAATTAAAAATAAATTAACTTTCCAATCTATTAAATATTAAAATTGATTTAAATAAGAAATAAATAAATAACAGTAAATTAAAAGTTCACATCCGTAGTAGTTAAATGTTTAATTATTTTCGACAGGTTGAAAATGCAATATACATTATGAAGAAGTTTTAATTTTTTAAATATATTATTCTATAATTTACATACCGTGTTCAACAGATGTTAAATCAATTAAAATTAATGGTTGTTATTTTGACTTTCGATGTCTTGTTTACCGTAGACGATTGAATTATTTATTTTTATTTAACTTTTATTGCGTTAATTAAATATATGAATTTTTTGTTATATAAAAATTTAAAAAAGTGTATGATTTGAAAGTCAATCATCAACAAACGTTTTATAGTTCAATGCAATCTGTTCCTGTCGTAGTGCTACTATTCAAATTTTTCAATTTTTATGAATACTATTGTATGATAAGGATCCTCCTTCAAGACAACCAAAAAAGTTACAAAATTAATGTTATTCATAATCAGTTAGGGATACTATTGTTAGAACGCAGATTAAGACATACTTTCGAATTAATTTTTTTTGTTTTATCACCGTTAACCACTATTTTCCAAACACCTAATGAGCAAAATAAACAAATTTGATTCCTACCAAATCGTTCTGTTGTCACTAATCTTTTAATCTTGAACGTAGAATTTTAAATATTTCACCGAGAGACCATAAAACCAACGAGTGGATCCGCCAGAAGACCAAAGTAGAAGATGTTATCCACAGAATAGCCTCACTAAAGTAGAGCTGGGCAGGACATGCTGCAAGAAAACGAGAAGGATGGTGCAACAAAATGATCAAATGACGACCTTGGCGAGACTATAAAAAAAGAGGCAGACCATTCAAACGCTGGGCAGACGACATCAAGAGGCATGCAGGACTGTTATGGTACCGAACAGCCGAAAACCGGAACCAATGGTACAATATGAGAGAGGCCTATACTTGGAAGTGGGTAGAAGAAGGCTTATAAAGAAGAAAGAAGAAGAATTTTTTTAATAACGGTAAACACTATTTTGTTTTTAGATTTTTAGCAATGCTTTTGATAAAGTCCGCGTCATCTGTTGTTGCAAAAATTTAATTGTTTTGGAGTAGTCGATAAATATTTTAATTTTTTATTAGAAAGAACATTTGTGATTTGTGTTGATAACAATTTATCAAGCGCAAAAAAAAGTTTTAAGTGGTGTGTCTTCAGGTCCAGTGTTGGGTCGTATTTTTATCTTTGCGTGTACATATTACAGTAATCGTAAGGTCGTTGCAATGTATGAATTTGTAACAATGTATATTGTATAGTATGAGGATAAATCGATACAAGGTGTAGTCAGCTTGCGCAATGTAGAAATTAAAAAGGATACAAATAAAATAAATGGACAATTCACTAATTACATTAACTAAAGCGTCACCAAGTGGCAAGAATTTAAATTACAATCAGTAGTATACTTGCTTCTTGTTTACGTATGTTCTGAATAAGTCTGCTAGCTTTTGTAGATATTTTGTTTTTGATTTCGTGTTTATGCATCAGTTACTATCGTACTCATAAATAAATAAAAGTTGCAATGGAAGACAAAAAAATTAAATGCAATGTTAATTATTCTGTGTATGGTTGCCATAAAAAAAGAAAGAGTAAAACATTTGAGTTTTCATCATTTCCCAAAAATAGTTATTTATGTATCAAGAGATTTATAAACATCGATTATGTCCGCGGTTCATATAACGTTTTATTTTCCACTTGAAATATGAAAATTCATTGATAAAATACTTGCAAACATTTCATGTGAATGAAACGCCGCTGCTTTGTCTCTGTACTTTGTTTCGTATCTATGACAATTTGTTTGTTTATTTTAAAAATAAAATTATAAAACCTCGCGTGAGATGGACAGCGAAATTTCGGAAAAAGTGTATGAAAGAGCGTTAAAAGCTAATGGGGAGTTGCTTCCTAAAAAGTCACGGCCACTGTACGAGAGAGAGCTCCAGAAAAGTTTTAATGGGGTATTTCCAGGAATTGGTACGTATTTTTAGTTGATTTTTATTAATCGTATTAATGGTATATATTTTTAGTCAGAATTATTTACCCCGAATTCCTTGTGGTCTAAATACTCCATGTTGAAGGCCACATTATTAGTATACAACAAACTAGACATAGGAAAGTTCAACCGGCTGGAGGCATTCCTGAAGCAAACTTCAAAAGGATACATTCCGAGAAAGTCTAAAATGTTAACACGCGAAGACGTCTTAAAATTTTTCAAGGATGCTTCAAACGACATGTACCTTTTTTGGAAAAAGTATGTAAACACGGCACGAATTTTACATTTAACTGAATGATGATGATTATGTTATAGGTTGTTCTGGTGATGGGCGAGTTCGGTGGATTGCGAAGGGACGAGTTGGTAAGGTTAACTATAGACGATATAGACGACCGAGGAGCCGTTGTAGTGATAAAAATTCAATACACAAAGACTGGCGGTTCAAAAAGTTTTAATATTGTCGAAGAAAAACGAAATGAGTGCCTTGCAAATATATAGGAAATATGCAGCATTTCGTCCAAAAGGACTAAAGGAGCGGCGCTTTTTTTTGTGCTACCGGAATGGGAGATGTACGGCCTAACCAGTTGGCAAAAACACATTCGGGAGTATACCTTCAAAAGTGGCAAAGTATCTGGGTTATGCAGATGCGAGAGAGTACACAGGACATTGCCTGCGCCGTACATCGGCAACTCTGCTGGTGGATGCTGGTGCTGACATGTTGACATTAAAGAGACATGGTAAATGGAAGAGTGATGCAGTGGCATCTGGGTACATAGAAGACAGTATCGCGTCCAAGAACAAAATTGCCAGGATGATTGCCGGAGCCAAGGTAACGGAAGGCGAAACCTCCAACAATGTTGTGAATATGTCTTCGTTTACTAGACCTGAGAACTCTTCGCTTGAAGGCAATAACCAATTTAATGGATCATTTTCCAATTGTATTTTTGATTTTAAGGATAAAAAATGAGCTTACTTATGAGCATTAAAAAGATTTCTAAATTGCTGTGTTTATATTTTTGTCAGCATTAGTAGTAATTAGCGGGCGTAATCATTATGCCCGCTTATTATGGCCCTAGGGCGTAATAAGCAGGTTTATACAGCACGTATCATAGACGAAAACAATCAATAATATACAAGTGGAAAATAAAATTAAATTTGTTAACTGGTTTAAATTCTATTAGATTTAATTATTACGGCATACAATAAACATTTTTTGGAAAGGCGACTAAAAACCTACGCATTAAAGAACAAATAATATTAAGTTTTATACAACTTGAAACAGGGATTCGGAATGTGGTATTTTACATTATATTTGGTATTATTAGTAGCAAAACAAGTAAATTAGTTGTACATAGCACTATTTCTAAGTTAGCTGTTATTTTAGGTCCACTAATTTATTGGCCGACACAAGAAGAAATTCCTTATATATATATATATATATATAATTCCTAAAACAAGATTATCGTTTACACATGAATAGTATCTTTCAATTGTTTCTGAAGACAAAAGTAATTGTGACGGTATTATTTTGCAAATAGTTGATTTGTGGACCAATTTCTCCCTACAGTATAGGCAGCCGTGTTTACACTCATGCGTTTGAATATGCATTTTTATATTGAAAGATCATCTGGGGATTTTAGTTGTTTGGAATTGCCAGTTCCAATGATTTGTCTACATTTGCAAAAGTTATACTTTTATATTATATGTTATGTTATATATGTTATACTGAAAAGGCGTACATGGAAAATGCTGTTTAAAAGTTGAATAATTAGACATGTGCTTGGTAATATCAATTGAAGTAAAATTATCTCGTTCAACTTAGGGAATAAGTCTTCGACTACTGTTCCTGTGTAAGTATCTTTCTTTACTTTCCTTTGTTTTAATAAAATATTTGTTCTTACGGATTCTATTCATTGCAGGCAACTTTTTTTTGTTCTTTTGTGGGTTTTTCCCTTTGTCTTATTTTGCTGGTCATTGCAGACTTACTCCGTTTTAATTAGTCAATGGATATTTAATTATGGTTATGCTGGCAAGGATAATAATTCAAAAATTATAAAATATCAAAGTGGATCTGGTATCACACCACCGTTGAAATTTCAACGTACCTTGAAACCTTCTTCGGGTCAAGGCCACCACCCAAGATAAGCCGTTTATCTGGTTTTTTTGTGAGCAGCCCAGCAACTGTTATCAACAGAGTCCATGTTGGTTTTTCCTTTTTCTTCAGTGAATGGTGAAATATTAGATTTGGATACGAGAGCTGTCACATCTGCCGATTAACTGTCGAACACCGAAGACTTCCTAGTTATACAAGCTAAGTTAATTCTTCTGTGCATGTCATTCATAAATTTTTTCGCTTCATATGTATACGTACCGTGGTCGTGAGTTTAGCAACGTACTTTTTGGCGCTGCATAGATAATTTTGTGAACTAGAAAGATCATTCAAAGTACTTGATCAATTTTTCTGCCCTTTTAATCTATTTAAATAATCGACCAAGGTCCGGTACTCTCCGTAATTGTTGTCAAATACATTTTGAACAATATTTGTCACGTAAATCGCCTGCAGAGATTAATCGGTGCTACAACTGTCAAATACGCTAACCTATTTAGGGCGTTTGTGCCTTGAATTTGTATTCGTGTTTTAACTCGCTCTCGTGAATTATTATTATTATTTGATAACAATATTTTGCTATTCATTCTAACTGATATAATCTATGGTTGTATCTATGTGTGTTAATTAAACTCTAGTCGCTATAATAATATACAGATTCTCTATCCACGTACGGTTTGTTTCTGTGTCTACGAGTTCCTAGTAGCTCTAGATATTTCTTTTGTTTATAACCTAAAATTAATTTACGAAAATAATTATGTGTAATTATGTAAAAAGAATTAGTTGTACTTACTTGAGAAAGCGATCACATCAAAGCGACTAAACAATTAGAATTTTCGCATAAAACAAAATAATAAATTTTTAGGTTGAGAAATGTCAAAAGGAACATTACAGTTGTGGTAGACATGACAATCGTCACACACACACACAAACCGCTCTCTCTTTCTTACTTCAACTGACACTTACAACGCACGTCGTATCGCGACGATGAAAAATATCATAGCACAAGTAGATCCGTTCTATATTTTGCCTTAATAAAAATCCTATGTTGCGTTCTCTCTGGGACACACTATATTATGGCTTGTGACTTATTTATTGACTAACAAGTCAATTATTTAGAAGCATCCCCAGATGGACTTAACGTACAGACGTGATTGTAGAAGTGAAATGTCCATACTATTGTAAAAAATGAAACTTTAGAAGAAGGAGCAAAATGTGGAAAAGTAAAATTTTTAAGATTTGTATCGAACAATCTGAGACTAAAAAAAACAACCACTATTATTTCCAAATGCAAGGACAGTTATAAATTACTAATCGGTTGTTGTACTATTTTATAGTATGGAACCCTAGAGACTTTATTTCTGATAAGAGGTTCAATTATTTTTGTACTTTCCAAAACTTTTAAAAAGCCATTAGATTAAGAGTTTGTAGCACTCATAAAATAATTTATATAATTGACCAAAAATTTTGCTAAGACTATTGGACGATGTTTTGATTTTTTCTTTTTATAAAAATTCTGAAACCATCTTTAACTTTAATATCCAAAATGATGCGGTAAAATAAAAATAGTTTTATAAATGCATTTCTCTATTTCGCATATACAATGAATATTTTGTGAAACTGTTTTGTCAAAAAACAGTATCACAAAGTAATTTTTTGTGCAACCGAAAGTAGTAATTTTTATGTGCAACGTTGGTAATAAGTACTAGTTCTGGTTTCAGATCAACGAATTGTAACATCTAACCTCAATGCGTGTCATGCTTTATACTCTTTGCATTCGATTATACATTCGGATTAATACACTATTAAACTCTATACAAATTACGGTATTCAGGTAACTTTTTTTAATTACATAAATCTATAATAGTTTTACACATAAAATAAATCAAACATAAAAGGTGAATAACCAATTTGAACTTGACCTCTAAAATAACATAATTAACAATAAAAAATAACATAAATAGTTTCGTCCAAATTGTGAATATAATCCATTCTTGTAAACAAGGATAAAGTTTCAAGAAAAGGCGACATTAATTTTATACTTACATATTAAAAATAAAGAACTTTTGTTGCGTACCTACCTAATTAAGTATAATCTTTGAACAACAATTAACTAATGTCACAGAAAAATCTAATGTCAAAATTTTAAATTTCAAATTACATAGTATGCAAGTGTTACCAACCTAAATATATATATACAAAAATCGCTGCTACATGTTACAATTTTTATCAGTAAATAAAAGCACATTAAAGCGAAATAGAGAAAGTAGTATAAAAAACATGTGTTACAGTAATGACTATTTGAAATGCTCGTCTATTGCTTAACTCGCCGCTTCGCGGCTCGTGTTCCACAGTGATCCATTTTTAACGATTAGTTCTTCTGTAGATGTCTCTGTGACAGGAAAACAATTATTTAGATCTGACTGTTAGCAATAGATTAGTGACTAGTTCGATATATTTTATTGGTTTTGTCATCACAACACTGCTTAACCTCGATGTTCACCTTTAGGAACAATATGCATAGAAGGTTATGAAAATATCAAAGTTACTTTTTGACATTTATAGATCAATAATGGAATTTCCTGAAATAAAGTCTGGATTATTTTATGGGCGAAAACGCCAAGAAATTATAAGAGACATTCCTTCAGACAGTGAAGATTCGGAATTGTCAGATGACGAGGATGGAGGTAAAACATAAAGCCAACTAATGTATTTGGATATTTCGTTTATTAGTTTTCTTCCAGAAATTGAAATGACGAGAAATGGGACGGGAGTGCAGTCTTTGCAGGAAATTGTTGAGAAACAGTTAGACGACAAATACGGTGAGACAGTTTAATCAGCCGCGTATGAATTTTTTTAATTTTTTATTTTTAGAATCTTCCCCCGAAAATCGTTCTGCTCTACAGGAAAGAGACATATTTAGTGATGATGATACACCACTAAATGAACTATTTCATCTTCCAGATATTACGAAACTTTATTTTCCTAATAATGAAACAATCACATGGAAAGAATCAAAAACTGTAAGACATCCCCAACAAAATTTATTTTCTGGATTATGCGATCTACCAGAAGAAATTTTGGAATTGCACAGTCCCTATGATTTCTTCAAATTTTTTATCACAGATGAATATGTTGCCGAAATAGTTAAACAGACATGCTTATACAGTGTTCAAAAAAGATCTAATAAACCACTTACTACAGACTCCAACGAAATAGAGCAATTTCTAGGAATACTGCTATGGATGTCTCTTATGAGACAACCTTCAACACGCAGATACTGGGCACCCAACACTAGAACTCCTCAAATCGCTGACGTTATGCCCATAAATAGATTTGAGAAACTAAACAATTTCTTCATTTTTCAGACAATAGTGTGGCTACTAAAAGTACCGATAAGGTAATGCCAGTACTAAATCAAGTAAAAAAGGCTTATCAAAAAATACCTTTTGAAGAAAACCTCTCCTGCGATGAACAAATCATTCCTTTCAAAGGTAGAACTTTATTAAAAACTTATAACCCAAAAAAGCCCCACAAGTGGTGCTATAAGATGTACGTTCTATCGAGCATAAGTGGTTTCAGCTGTAATTTTGAACTTTGCAGTAGCAAAGCCGAAGCAAACAAAATGCCAGGAGAACCGGAACTTGGCGCAACAAGCAACATCATAGTTTGTTTATCTAGAACGATCCCAAGGAATCTTTGTCATAAGCTTTACTTTGATAACTACTTCGCCAGTTTGCATTTAATCGCCTACCTTGATAGATTAGGGATCAAATCTGTAGCGACATTAAGAACAAATCAACTCAAGAAGCTAGAAACTATTCCTAAAAAAGAACTAAAAAATGGGACGCGGATCACATGCAGAAAGAACTGCCAACATAAACGGAGTAGATGTTCACGTGGTTCAGAGGTACGATAATAGAATTGTTTCCTTGGTATCATCGTTTTGCGAAACCGAGCCAGTTACGAATGTCCAGAGATTTTTCAAGTCCGAAAAGTGTAAGAAAGACATAGAACGTCCAGATATTGTGTCAGTGTATAATATGCACATGGGCGAAGTTGACCTACAAGATTCCTTAGTAGAATTGTATCATATAAACCTAAAAAGTAGAAAATGGTATATGAGAATATTTTGTTTTATAATTGATCTGGTGGTTGTTAATTCCTGGTTACCTTCAAGACGAATTAACAAACAGCTAAATAGGCAAGGCTATACTTCGCTACTTGAATTCAAGACAACTTTAGCTCAGGATCTGTGTTTAGTTGGCAAAATAATATCAAAAAAGAGGGGGCGGTCAAGTACTGGTAGCATTTCAAATTCTCCTATTCCTACTACTCCAAAAAGAAGATGTATGGAGCCTCGTCCAACAAATCTTGCAAGAAGTGACAACATCGTTCATTGGCCTTCTCACACAGATAATAGAGAAAGATGCAAAAGACGTATGTGCAAAGGAAAATCGCGGATAATGTGTGATAAATGTAAAGTGCGCTTATGCTTAAATAAAGAAAATTAAAAGCTTCCATTCCGCTTAGATTTATCTACATATCTACCTGCTGTATAAGAAACAAACTAGATTTAATTTTTACATCAATGATTTTTCGAACCTTTCTGTACATATTTAAATGTACATGTTTAAATAAATTTAGAAACAAATATTGGTCTACATTATTTCCTTGTCAATTTTAAAACCTAATTTGCAGTGAAATAATTTTTTCTAAATTCATGACTATCGAAGTTATTTATGTTTTTTTTACGGATTTTAAATTTGATAGAGAAAATAAAGTTACTCGTAAAAAACAACCCTTGTTCGTTGTTATTTTTATTCAAAATCGACTGATTTTTGACTTTGTCGTGGTAAAGAAGCAGAGATTTGTTCTGTTCTTCTTGCAATTCATCGCACTTTTTGAATAAATTTCAAAATATAGTATTTTTATCCAAAATTTTTAAGAAAAAAATTGAAAATCTGACCGAAATATAGATATTTTAGGTTAGGAATAAGATATCGAGGTGCGGTTTTCACCAGCTTATTTGGGCTTAATTTTACTTTTTTTATGATAAGAAAATGATACCGTTCCATTTAAGCTTTCCGAGAAAAATTGCAATTTCCGTGATAATTTCGGAAAATGCCCTCTAGTGGCGACATGCCAAATTACGATGACCATAAATACGGTCAGAATTGTAACCTAAGGAAAGCTCTTTCAACGACACCAAGCTCATTAAATTATGTTCAGCCATTTTGAAATTGTTGGCATTTGTTTACAAGCATTTTCAAAGACCCCTCTTCACTTTATTTTTAGAGATAGGAAAAAAAGTATTAAATGAAAAAGATGAGGATTTTTCTCAACTATAAAAAGCATTTATTTATTTTTTGTGTTAATATAGCGAGTAGAAGGTAAATTAACCGTTAACATCCGTCATATCATTACACTCAGTAGAAGGTTGGTAAACTGTACAAAAGAAATCGGCAAACGCCTGAACTACGTTAGACCCGCTAACTTGTGATTTAACTATGGATGGTATAGTAGCAGAAGATCTCTTAAGGTTCACAAATTTCCAAAAACTAGTTGGATTACTTGACATACAGTACTCGGCCTTACATTGTAATCGAAAAACCTTAAAATTCATTCTTCTTCTTCCCCAGTCTAAGTTGTCCACTGCTAGACGTAGACCTCCCTCAGGTCTTTCCATTTATTTCGATCTTGTGCAGTTTAGATCCAATTGGTTGATATTCTTTTGATATAGTCAGACCACCTGGTTAGAGGTCTGCCTCTACTTCTGTATGCTTCTTGTCTTGGTCTCCATTCAACTAAACGCTTCGTCCACCTATCGTCTCTCAAGCGGGCCACATGACCGGCCCAGTTCCAACTTGGCTATCATGGTTACTGCGTCTGTGATTTGTGTACCTTGTCTAATAATAGTATTGCGTATCGTGCCACATAGAAATATCCCTAACATTGAACGTTCTATTGCTGTTTGTGCTATGCGGATTCTTTTGATGTTCTTTTTAGTTAGAGTCAATGTTTCGGCGCCATAAGTTAGAACTGTCAATACGCACTGGTTGTATACTTTTCTTTTAAACATATAGGGATATCTGATTTAAAGATCTTTCTAAGGTTTCCATATGCTGCCCATGTTAGATTTATTCTTCGGCGCAACTCGTGGGTTTGGTTATCTCTACCGAGTGTTAATTCATGTCCTAAATATTTATACTGATACACTTGTTCAATTTTCACGTCTCCTGCCGAGATATTGTCATTGAGTACTAAGTTTGTCATGTATTTTGTTTTTGAAACGTTTATATTACGTCCCACTTTCTTTGAGGCCGTTTTAAGATCTGTCAGCATTATATTTGCTTCGTTTACACGATCTGTAATCTGTAATAAAATTCATTAGTTGAGTGAAAATTTGCGGAAAACTTATTAATTAGTTTGAAACTGAGAATTGTATTAATTTTATATTATTTACTTATGAATGGAGTTTCTTCAAAAATTCTAATTATTAGAAAAAACTTCAAAATGTTTTCAATTTCATAATCATAGAATTCCTGCTGATTGTGTAGTCGTGTTTCACGTACGCATTTTAATGGGGTTAGAAAATAATATTAATTATCTTCAAATAATATTAAGTGCGACCATAAAACCATGATAGTTACAAATTTTAAGTATTTCAGAAGGCAATCGTTTGATATTCCATTCGCATTCCCTTGCTCTGCTATCTGAAGATCAGAATGACTGCCGCCTCGTTATAAACGGCATTGATAGACAGACATGTTCGTAAGGTTGTTGTTCGAATGTAATTATTTTTAAATTCTTTGATAACCTATCCCCAACTAGTAATATCTAAACAAATAAACCTCTGCCAAGTTAGGATATATTTGAAAAACAAAAATTAAATGATAAGCCACTATACAGTTTTCACACCAATTAGTACAAAATTTTAAACATTCTCGTGGTTAAAAGTAAATATTTTGCGTTCTTCTTCGTTACAACATTCTTAGACGTAGTTAAAGTGATAAAATAGATTTATGACAGTAATTTTTTTCCGGTAAATGATAAAATTGTAAATTATGTGGCGTTATTATCAAGAGCATTTAAAAATTAGTTTGATTAGAATTTAAAGTACATGGTATTTCCACATAATTGAAACATAAACCTAAACTTGACATTAAGATTTATTACATGTACAAATCATATTAATTTATTTTTTAATGTACGATATCTAAACTAAATGATGATACATCAATATAATCAATGATTTATGTGTTTTGAGTTTCATAAATATTTATATCAGAGGCAGAGCACCAAAAAGAATTATTGTATAATTGTATAAAATTTAAACGTTTCTTAAGTCGTAATTCGTCTGCTAACGTAGTCTGGCCATATTATGTTAAGATTTTTTGTTTCTGTATATTTTCAGCTACCATATCCCGAATGCATTGATTATTTCCAAAATTTTTTTTTGTACGAGCTAAAAAATTAAAGACAAAAACAAAATTTTCAGGAAATGAACCAATGCAAGAGAGACATTCGGTTAGAAAATCGCATTTTGAACCACTAACGAGGTCAAATTCCACGCGTTTATCAAGACATTAAGTTGACATACGCTCTGCCAGAATCATAAAGACCGAATAATAAACAAAAGTTTGTTTATGTATTAAAGTGAAAATTTAAAAAATGTTTCGATTTGGAGAAAGTTCTTCAAAAAAATCGATAATTGCATCAACAATGCAATATTAAACAATACACAACGGTGTAAGAAGACGGCGTGGACACAGTTTTCAGAATTCTGCAAAGAACAAAAAAAGTTGGAGATTTAATATGAGACGCAAGAATGGAGACGATTACAAAGAAGGTGTTGTGGAAGTAATGTGGAATTCCACTGCTTAGCCAGCTACAGAAATTCGATCAACAGATTAGGACTTCTAGCGTAAATTTGAGACGTATGTATGAGCAAACGATAAAGGATAAATCTGGTCAAATGATGAAATTTTATAATGAAGAAAAAATTAGTACATAAAATAAAATGAAGCATTTTAAACACTCACATCCCTGCATCATCTAATAAACCAAAATCAATATGGAGCATCATTAATCAAGAAAGAAAATCGACAGTGAAATCAAATAAAATAATTCTGAAAGTGAAGATCAATAATCAGTATTTTTCGTCTGTTGGTCAGCGTGAATTGTCTCAACATTTTGGGTCATCGGCGGCGTCTTCGTGTACGACCGTAAATTTCAACGAGCGAAGCATCTTTATTCGACCAGTCACTGAATCAGAGGTCTTAAAAGTAATATACTTATTAAACAACAAAAATATTTTGTGATAGTGAGAGATTTAATGCGGAAATAGTTAAAAAAATTGCTACTGGTGTGGTCGCACCGCTAACATATTTAATGAATAAATGCATTAAAAATGGTGATATTCCCGATGTTCTCAAGTTATGACTTTTTTAATTTTTATTTTAAAACACTGTATCTTAGTAACTAAGCCGTTTAAGGGTTCACGAATTTACAAAACCTCTCTGGGGCGGAGCGTTGTCGGTGGGATATAGCAACATATATACAGTCAAAGTTTAACAAGTTTTGTCTTTTTAGTAGCTTGCAGGTTGATAAACTTTACATTTTAAAATTATTTTAAAATATACAGTATGTCCCAAAAAAGTGTGGCGCATCAAACTTATGTTTTTTTCTTATGGAACACTATTTTATTGCGTTTTTTGATTGCTCGTAAAAATAAGGTATACTTTTATAAAGGTTCCCTATACCTAAATACAAAGCGTTCTGAGTTACGTGGACTTTTCTTAAAATATGTAGTATTAAAAAAAATTCAATATCTTCTAATCCAACAAATTATAACAAATTTACTCTTACGTCTAAATAGTTGGATATTAGATTAATGTATTCCATGATCAAATATTAAACATCTCTTTATAGGGTGTTCAGAATTTACAGGTCAATTATTAAATCATTCAATATGTAATATGAGCCTTATTATAAATGGAACACCCTGTATTTTATTAATTCATAACGTTAATAAAAAATTTCTCTTTCGAATCGTATAAGAGTACCCTATGTCTAAGTGTTACAGTTTTTGCTTAATTTACAATTTTCTTTATATTAATGATAGCGGGAGATTTTAAATCAAAAAATACATACTACACCTTCGTCTCTTTGACCCAAATGAAAATTGAAATGACAAAATTCACATACAAGAATAACAAACACAAACAAGCGTTGTAAAAAAAACATAAAAAATGGTGTAAAATCTATGTCGGTTAACGGCAATTTTGGCTTGATTGATTATGAGCAAAATCTAATCAGATTTGCGAAATTATAAATCGGACGTATGTGCAGAGTTTCCAAAAAATCAGATGGGTGGTTTTCTTGATATCTTGTACAGCTATATAAATACCACTTCAATAGAAGAATTGGTGGTAATAGATGACAGTCATAATTGAATAAAATATATGCATAATTTAAATTTGCAGGAAATGACTTACTTTAAAAAAATTAACCTTTCAGTCGCCACACATTTTTGGATTGCCCTAATGTACTCAAAAGTATATTGCCATTAGCCTGTAAAATGGTAGCAGCATAAAAAGGAGTGCTACCATCTTGTTGAAATCAAATACAGCATCGATCAAATATTTTCATCCGGTAGCTAACTTCAAGCCGAGGTGATTAAAAACTTAAAATATGAGGCAATATGGTAACAATTTCAAATTAGTGATCTATCATTATCATTCAAAAGTGTATGGTTTTACTAAGTATTTATTTTTCATACAAAAATCATAATTTTTAGTGCAATTTTATTCCATCCTTCGTTGCATCAAAATGACAAGATTTTGTTACTTCAGTTGTCATGTTCTGCATGCTTCGGAAAAAATTTCCTTTAGTTTGTACTTATTTTTCTTATTGTAGGATCTACGTCATCCCACAGGTGCTCTTTGGATTTAGGTTAGGGAACTGTGGGGCCCAATCCATCTTCTCAGTTTTATTTTTCTTAAAATAATCTTTATGATTTCCAACGGTGTGCTTCAGATCAATTCTTCTAAGTCCAAGGTTTTGGGCAGATTCTCGAAGATCACGTTAGAAGATACCAAAATACACCTCCGTGTCATTATACCTTTAATAAATTCAAAGTTTTCCACTCCAGACCCAGCTATGCAACCCCACACCACCACACCCCCTCAGCCGTGTTTCACGGTTTCTTCATAAGCTCTTATGCCCATCGGAACCAAAAATGTTAAATTTTGACTTATCAAACCACAAGACACTTCTCCAAAAATGCTCTGGTTTTTTTTCTTACTGATAAAGGGTTTATGGTTATTTAACTTTTCCTACAATTTTTACGATAAACCTTTGATCGGTAAAAATCGATATCCGAATAAAAAATCATCTCTAGTCGCCCCAGATTTGATGTCTTAATCAAAATTTTAATATCACAGTAAAGCTAAACAAAATGCAATCTGGTAAAGCAGTCAGCTGATTATTTTGCCTGCTTGATTTTTAATATTGCAACCTTTAAGGAAAAGTTAACCACCGTATGATAACGTTTGACCAATACTGTACTTCAGCTTCATATAGTGGTGGCACATCTTTGGCATTGTCAGTTTCTTCGAATTTGGATACAATTCTACTCACTACAGATAGGACAAATGAACTCGTCTTGTGCTATATTTACAAAAATAGGTACATTTAAATCTAGAGTTTTACAACGTTAGAGTGATAAAGCGTTTACAAATCTCCATTGGTTTTATTGGATGAGTCAGAATTTTGCCAGAACATTAGTAGACCTCTTATATCTTTGAATTTAATACGTTTTTAAAATTCATATCTCTATCAATTTTTAAGCTCATTTTCACACTTCACCATTTAGACCATTTAATTTTTTCATTTTGTCGTACGATAACGTAATTCACACTTCCTTCAGTAAATTGACTATATATAATTTTTGCGAAATATAATATTCACTTAAGGAATTGAACAGTTAGTACAAAGCTATTCAAAATATTTATGTTATTAATAGTTTTTTGTTACATCAACGGTTGCAACACCTAAATGGATTTCAGTTGTAGAAAGTCACCTTGAATATTAAGTCTAACAGGTGTAATAAAACCACAAATGTATATGATAAATTCAGTAGCATGAGCCGGTGGGTGTAAATTTTATTTATTACACAATTTTCATGTTTCCAAATAAAGAACAAGTTTAATTCATCTTTGGCTATGGTCTATTACAATTTTTTTCAGTCAACCTTATATTTATTTTATATGTCACCTTATGCTACTGTTCTGCTATAACTTACGACCGACCCGTTTTAAAAGTTAAAACCAGTAGCCGCCATTTATCAGGTAGAAGAGACATCGGGAATTGCTGGACGTTTTCCGAAAGCATTCTTATAAATCGGTATTCTTTATGTTGGAATATTTTATTCAGCAGCAAATTTTTATGGTAAAAAGTAGGTGGACGCCTTTCCAAGTATGCGATATTGATAGATTTATGGGCAAAATCGTTTTTACTTTAAAATTATTGCATTATTTTCATTTTAAAATGCCTACTTGAATTATTTATCGAATCCTGTATCTTTTACAACGAAGGTTGAATGTTGTAATAAAAAGTTTTGAAGATTTTTATATTGTTTTTACAAATAACACTAGAGATGCTGAACAAAATTTTATCTTTGTATGTGGTTTTCAAAAGACGTAAGAAAAATGACGCAATAGCAGGAGGCCAACAGTTTGAAAAATGAACAAAATTGATAAATGGGTTTCTGTGTCAGACAGATACACAACTAATGCTGTACGTTGGTCTTGTCTCGGTTAAGACAAGCTGTTGAACGACAAAGGAAATAATTACGGAACGCTCCAGGGTATTATATATAACTTTAAAAAAGCATTAACATGGTTTATACTGTTTCATTCTAAACGCAATTTAACGAGAATAACTGAAAACAATTTATATCAATGAAGATTAAATTCATACAATAATTGTTGATTCAATTCCATATAATTAAATTATATCTAAATTTTGATTAGAATGGTGCATATACAGTGAGGTGACTTTAACTTCATTAATTTAAATTTCAATGACAATCCAAATTTTATTAAATAAAGTTCTATATTTGCAGTTTCTATAGATTATAGATTCTATAGGTATTACAGAGCACTCTTCGAAAAAAGAAAATGATAAAAAAGAAAAAAGATTTTTTTTTCCTTTCACTCTAAAAGGCGAAATAGTTATTTACGTAACATGTGCAAAAAAACAGATTCTATCGGGAATGAGTGCCCGTTCGTAAACCCGACTGCACGTCAGCGCACTAGGGGTAACATTGGCACGAAATTTTTATTTGAAGATTTGAATTGTTTTATAACTTTTATCTGTGGTTTTACCAATAAGAGGCGCATGGTTGAAATTATTTTTTGGGAAAGATAAGCTAGTCTAATTGAAATATAAAAATGGTCATATTTAGTTTTATGAAAAAATTGATTTTGTTACGGTAAACTGATAACGAAAGTGAGATGTTGTCCACGAAAATGAAAACACACATAATTGAGGAAAAACTTATTTAATTCATAATCCTAAGACATATAAAGAAAATATACAATGTTATAAAAAAGAATAGACATTATCCAAATAAAAAATAAATACGGAGATCTTCTGCATCGCATTTAACATGATATTTTAATTTTTTTGTAGAGTAGTACAATCAAAATAATATTGCTGCACTTTAGTTAGATTTTTCCACAATATCGTCATTTAATAAGTACGAGGATATATTGAAAAATTCTTAGCCTACTATAGAACCAAACAAAATTTCAATGTCAAAATATTTTATTACTCAACATATTCTCCTCTTAATTGGATACATTTATTACAGCGAACCTGCAACGTCTCTAGACCTTTCAAAAAAATGTTTCTTCTTGCTCTGCAAACCAGACCTCCACAGCTTCTATTACCTCCTTGTTGGAAGAAAATGTACGACCTTTTAAACTTTTTTCAGTTGAGGAAAGAGGTGATAGTCGGACGGAGCCAAATCGGGTGAATAAGGGGGTGTTCTAGTAATTCAAACCCTAAATCACGAATTTTTGCATGGCAACATGAGATTTGTGTGCAGGGGCGTTGTCCTGCAAAAACAAAACACCTTTGGATAGCTTTCCGCGTCTTTTCTCTTTAATATTTTCCCGTAGAGTGGTCAGTAATGTCGAATATTAATCTCCAGTTATTGTTCTACCCTTATCCAAAAATCAATCATGATTACTCCATGGCAATCCCAAAAACTGAAGCAAGAACTTTTCCAGCAGATTTTGGACACGAAACTCTTAGGTCTTGGAGAACCAGAGTGTCGCCATTCCATCGATTGTTGCTTTGTTTCTGGATCGTAGAAATGTACCCAAGTCTCATCCATAGTAACAATTTGGTTTAAGAAGTCTACGTCGTTTTCAAATCGAGCACAGATCGAACCTGCTTCTACCCTTGCACGCTTTTGGTCAACATTCAAACATTTGGGGATCCATTTTGCAGCAATTTTTCTCATGTCCAAATTGACGTGAACCATACGATGAACGCGTTCGTATGAAATATTCAGTGCTTCAGATATCCGTTTTAGCCCAATTCGACGGTCTGATAAAATCATGTCATGAACTGCATCGATATTTTCGGGGACTGACACAGAAACTGGCCTTCCCGATCGGTCATCATCTTCAATGGAAAATTTACCTCTTTTGAAGCTTGCATTCCAATTTTGACGGTCGCATACGAAGGACATTGATCACCAAGGGTATTAAGCATATCTTCGTAAATCTGCTTACCTCTTAACCCTTTTAAATACAGGTACTTGATGATGGCTCGATACTCCAATTTTCGATTTTCACAATTTCGGTGGACATCTTTTTCATTTAATTTATTGCGTGACTCTGGTTTACTTTTTGACGTCAAACTTTACACTGACACTTCTAATAAGTTATTGTTCGTTGCTATGGTAACGCAATATTTTGTTTATGCAAGGAACTGGTCTAGGCTAACTAGATATCAATACATCTTCGTAAAGTTATGTCCTCAACATTGGGAAAAATAAAAAAAATCTCGTAGAAGATTTTCACAAAAATTTTACGGAGAATTCCACTTAATTGATATTTTCAGTGAACATGATCTATTGCGATGAAATGTTTAGTAACCTTTTTTCCGGTCAGTTTTACTGTAACATATCCTTTTGTTTGGACAGTTTCTTGGTTATAAGCTAGATGATCAGTTTTTTTTAGGAAACAAGGTCATTGCTATCCGCTGAGCTTGAACTGCTTGTATAGACGTCGTTTTAATTTAGGCGCTGCTAGTAATGGCAATGAAGGAAACTCAATTAGTTGTTAAGGGAAATGAGGTTTGATTTACCGATAAATGATCATTCCTAAATTTTTTTTATTATCAATAACCTTTAATTGCTTGAAGGAATCTTTAAAATACTTGTGGAGGTAAATAATTTATTTCAACAAACAGATCAACAAAAAGCAAAACGATGATCTCCTAAAAACAATGAAACAGTGATTCTTACAGAACTAAGATATACTTTTTTAAAAAATATATTCTTTTATTATAGTTAGAATGCCCCAAGCCATAATGACGACAGTGTTGTCCAGGTTCACAACTAGAGCAAGATAGTTTTCTAAATTCAAAAACCTGATTGTTTTTCTTAGACCAGGTGAATTCCTCACCATCATTGTTTCTTTAAACACATGCAGTTCACATGGAATTAGAGTGCAAATTTTTTCTATGCGACTTGCAATGATTGGCATAGTTTTTATGCCCTTACATCGTATTTGTATATTTTTCACCAAAGTCTTAAAATCAGGAATATCAATTCCTTTTCTTGATGGACCATCCTATGTCATCAAGAGCTCCCATAGAGCTCGTTTACTGGAAAATGTCAACGTAGGGTTTCGACCTCTTGTTTATTAGCAAGGTATGTACAGACCAAGTAAAACATCTTTCTATTTTTGTACTGTGTTGTGGGGCCATCGCTAAGAAAAGGGACGAATTTATAAGTTTGGGTAGGACTTTTTTTACTTCATTTATTAAGGGCTCTAAATGAGCGCAACTAGCTGTGGATTATGCAGTAGACCGCCTGTTAAAGTACAGCGTGACGTTGGAATAACACCTTTGATACAACAACAATATGAAGTGTATGTACCTTGGGGTTTTGAACCGCCAAAGTGGACATATTGTATTTCTCCGGCGTACTTGCAGGAAAAAGCTATATGGAAAAGAATCTGACTAGTTTTTTTAATTTGGTTCATAACGGTACATAACGTTTTTGCTTTTTAATTTTCTTCAGTCTAATGGTTTTTTTTCCATCAAATTCTACTAGATTAATTTTTTTTGTAAAATTCAGTAGCCTTTTTTGTTTAATTTGGTGTATCTTTTTTAGTTTTCTTTTTGAAGTTTTTGAGTGAAATACTTTAGAGAATGAAAGAACTTTTAGATAATTTAAGTATTAGTACTTTGTTACCACTTTTCCAGATTTATTTATTTATTTACTCGTATGGTACATTTTGAATATTGTATTGTGATGTAAGTGTTATGTATGGTGCCCCAGACGATCAGTATAAACCTGTATAGTCTGTTGACGAAACCGTGATATAGCACGAGCTAACATTAGGTTTTCAGATTTACAATTTTTTATCTTTTATCCTTTAATTAAATCAGTTACTATTTTTCTTACTGTGGGATTTTTTTTAAATTCATTTTTAATGCTCTATGCAATTTTTCTTGTATTTCTGAGTTTTTTTACCAATTTCTAATCACTTCTGGTAGGGCAGTGCTTGAAGATATACTGTTTTCTTAATGTTTCTTACTTATGTTTCTCCAAGACCTTCTTATACATTCGGTTCTCACTGTCTGCAATTGATTTAATTTTTCTATGCTCCTTTCTCTAATAGTATATTTCTCTTTCTTTTCTTTTAATTTCTTCATATAGTTCTGATTGTTGCGTATTTCTTCTCGTAATTTTTGCATTGCTCTTTTTTTTTGTTCACTGGTAAGTACAGACAAGATTTCAATTCTTTCTTTGCTTTGATTTCTTATTTAAGGGACGTCTTCATAATGATGGGCGTGTATGTCATTAATGGTTTTTTTTTGTTTATTAAAATTTGTTTCTATCAGTCTGAAAATTATTGAATATAATTTACGGTTATATCAAGTCACAGATGTTTTGACATCGACCTCATGATAATTTCTTTTTAAAATTTTTAGCAGGTCGACAATCAAACAGACATTAAATTTACGCTACTGAATAAAGACTCTTTTAATTCAATTCGGCCCTTCCTTTTATAATTTTTTTGTGTCACTTGTTGACGAATGATACGTTTGTTCATCTAATTCAAAGATGGTAGTTTTAGATGCCTGGATAAATATTGGACATACCCAATCCAAAATAAAAGACATGGAGAATAAAGGGCCCAGAAGTTACTTTTTTCCTAAAACACGGGCAATTCGTTGGATCACTATTTTTTTGTGTATGTTCTCAAAGTTTTTGCCAAAACCACAACAAAGTATAAAAATGGCAATTTTTAAGGGGGTCCCTTATAAGGAAAAGCGTCAGGGACAGAAAATTTTAAATGTGCTACACAGAACACTGGCAATAACGGGAAGAACATACATTAAACTGAATTTACTGTTAAGCGATTTATCCCTTCTATTATTAAAAAAAACAAAAGACTTGCGAGTCACATTGGTTAAGGTAGATTACCAAACTTTCTGTATAACAAGACATTCATTTAATGATGTTGTCTTTGTTTTCTATTTTCAAAACAAAATACTATAGATACTTACGCCTAGTGTTTAAATTACTGGTTAAATCTAGATTAAATTTAGTCATTGATTAAAAACAATAGTGGCTATGTTTACTCCTTCGATACAACTGCATTTAGTTATCAAATACAATCAAACTTGGTGAAACTTTACGGCCAGCTTTTCAGTCATTGATTAACTTAAATTTTGGTTTTACATTTATGGTGATAACTGTTGTCCCGATTGCCTCCTTAAAAATTAACCGAAAATTAACCTTAACCAGAGATTGAAAAACCCTCACGACCTATTTTCAGTCATTGATAAATTTTAATTTTGGCTTGACTGTTCAGGTGTTATTTGTTGTCACTATTGCCTCCTTTGAAATTAACCGATAGTGAACCATAATGAGAGATTGAAAAACTACCCTTACCGTTTTAAAAAAAAATCTCCTAAAAAATAAACCAAAAGCAATGAAAATGTCAAAATATGACTATTAAACTATTTATGGCCAATTAATTAAATATCTGTTTATCAACAAAATGCCCAACAATTATCGATTATTACATAAACTGAGTCTGAGGCTGACATTTTACTACTAAAACAAAAATATTAATAAAATAAGTAAATTAAGGAATGTTCCTATCTTGCTTTGAAGTGAATATCCTTTAACAGAATCTGTCACACTGTGTGCCAAACTAAATGTGAGAAATTTTATCAACCAATTCTACTTTTTCTCTGTAAACAACTCTCTTAAATTTAATCTTAAATTAAATACAATAGTAATCAAGGATTGATTCTCGTTTGCACCAACCTCTATTAAATAGTTTATAAGTAGGTATAAAAGTCGTTAAATGCTTTGCACCCATCATCTGTTACCAATGTGGTAAAAGAGACAAAATCAACAAAATAGAATGTGACACTGTTAAAGGCGGTGATCTTGAAGTGTTAGACTTCATAAACAATAGTCTGTCACGTAAAATTTATAAAAGTCGAAGTTACTTCGAGGACTTGGATGAAGAAAAATTTCGAAGAAGATTTCGTTTAACAAAACATTGTGTACCAGCTCTTATTTTGATTGATGAACATTTACAATATCCAACAATCAGGTACATACGTGTTTTTTTAACAGATATCAATTTACTAGTTAATATTATTTTATTTACAGAAGTGTTGTGTTTAATTATAGTCTGTATACTATTGGCGCGGAGTAATAAATCATAATTGCTTGAAATAATTCTTTATTTTCTTGTGAAAGCGGTACTTCTACGGTTAAGTAAAAACCAATAAATTCTAACCAAAATACGATCATTGTGCCGCTCTTGCAGCATATCGACCCATCTAGGGTCTGAGAACAACAGTTTAACCTGTGTAAACACGTTTCCATCAGCCCAGGTACTGACGAAACGAGAATCATAGCTGTAGATGTGGGTATTATACCAAGATACAAAAATAATGGTATATAATACGTAAGAAGTAAATTTGTAATGTGATCTACTATACAAATAAAATAAATAACATATAACCACATAATAATTCATATCAAGGTAGATTTTATTATTATAATATATTTACCTACTAAAAATATGATTTTCCAAACGTATCAGGTACCTACGCCACTGCAATACGGGAGATTCGATAAGTCTGACAGGTTTATTACTCCGCGCCAATAGTATACTGAGTATAGCTATTAGCATACTTACGTTTGTATTCAACCGGAGGACATTTGGATCAAATAGCTGTTTATATGGGAATGCACGTATCAACAGTGTTAATAATAGTTGTTCGTGTATCTGAAGCCATTGCCCAACTGTATGACACCAACATAAGTTTTCCAAATACAGGAGATGATTGCAAAAACATTCAACAAAAATTTTACGATATATTATTATTATTATTATTATTATTATTATTATTATTATTATTATTATTATAGACTACACTCACGTCAGAGTATACATACTCCAGGGTGTGAAGAAGGTGTAATCTTCTGAAACTGAAAATCTTATTTTTTTTAATACACAAATGATTTGTGAGTTTTGAATGTTGTGGCCAGATGGTCTGGATCACTCCACGATGCCACGATATTCAAAAAAATTCGACGCTGTTTTGAACAGAATATGTACAGAAATTGTCTGTTATTAGGTATGATAATTGGGTATCCCAACAAAAATTATTTATTTATACCACTTTTACATCCTTAATTTCCTTCAAAATTACAACATAGTAATGTACACATTAGGACAAGAAATGTTATCGACAGATGCTTTGGAGACATTAAAAGACGATTTCCAATTCTGGCCAAACAATTATTGTAGCTGCTGCAATATTACATAATATAGCTTTTGATATGGGTGATGCTGAACCTACGCCAATACCAGAAGAAACAAAAATGAGTTGAATCGTTCAATAGAAGAAAGACAAAATCCGAACACAAAAACTAACACAAATATGTAGAAACACTTCCCAATGGAGGCTTACGGGCCATCTATTTAGATTTCTGAATAGATGTTTTAACTTGTAATACCTATAATTTTATATATTTTGTATAAAGGTCAATTAAGTTAATTGACGTCTAACCTTCTTAGGGTGTGTCATAAATATAAGAATGGGGTAGATCTGCCCCAACTACACTTCTCTACGTAACAAACTGAAGGTTTAGAGACATTAGTTGTTAATTTCTCGTGTGTGTTTAATTGCTATTATTAGGCTTAAGTCTATTTATAATTAATTTTTTCTACTACTAGCTGTGAAGTGGACAATTATTGCGTCTCCTAGCCTACTGAGAAGTTGAATTTCTCTATTAGTGGTTAATAATTTTTTCTATTGTTGACCTAGGTTAATAATGGACAATTTCAAATTTTTGAGAATCTAAGAATAGTTGTTTAACAAAACGAGTGAAACATAATTTTGTATATCCAGGTGATTATCTTTAACGTATTTGCTGCTTAAAATTACCTAACACGATAAAATTATTTGAATAAAAAATGCCATTAGTTTAAAATTCGCGCCCCCATCCCATAACCGCAAATACATAACCTGAATTTATTTATTTATTAAATATGATGGTAGAATCAGTTTTTTCAGGTTTCCCAAAGGAGATTTAACCAGGCGAGTTAAGTTACATCAAGAATTTTAAGTAAATTACAAACATTTTGTTGTAGGTGTTTTGAATGGTTAACAGAATCTGGAAGGTCCGATCTGTTGCATAAAAATGTCGACTCTAAAAACTTAACGAGTATGTGGTGAACACTTGCCATTCCTAAATGAATTACAAGTGTCAATTTCTGAAACCCAATATTCAAATGATGCAAGGTATATTGGCAAAGCAATAAATGCCCGTTAACATCTCTAGCTATACCAAAACTACTCAAGCTTGCAGCTCAAATACTCTTAGGTAAAGAAAATTACGGAGGAACATTCTTAAATTGCAACGTGAAAAGAAAGCACTTCAATTGAAGTTAACATCTCCCAACGATTACTTCCCGAAAGCAGAGCACAAATTGTGACAGCCGAAGTGGACTTAAAAAATAAACCACTAAGAAGCAGGAGATAAATAGAGGAATACAAACAATTTTCACTAAAATTATATTTTACGAGCCCCAAAATGTTAATTTTAAAGTAGGTTTTAAATTTTTGCCAGCTCAAACTGCTACGTGATCATGGTTAGAGTTATATATAAAAGTTAAACAACCCTTGTGCTACATCTTTACAAATACGATATGTAAAGGTGACAAATTGAAGTCGATAGTATTAGACTGCATAGAAAAGCTACAATTACAATGCGGTGCGAATGTTAGGGCAGTAGTAAAATTTTCTAAGCCTAATTAAAAGAATATATGTATCACCTGAAAACCAAACCTTCTCGTAAACGATAAGAAAATCTATTATTTCTACGATGTCTCCTATTTATTGAAGTCGGTGCAAAATAACTTGATTAAATACGATATAATCTTTAATAACAAAAAGCATCTTCGAAAGACATTAAAAATTTCTACATGTCAGACAAATCTAAACCGCTGCGATTGGCTCCTAAATCAACTAATTTACATATCACTCCGAATAATTTTCAGAAAATGAAGGTGAAATATGTCACACAAGTGTTTAGTGAATCAGTTGCAGTTGGTTTATCAACGTATGTAGCTTTTAATGCTTTTTGATTTATTTGCATTCCTGTGCTACTTGATTTTACAAGAAAATGTTTATTTTTTATTTTTCGCTTAAATTTGGCTAGTAGTAGAAAACATAGTATATACTATTGTCTGATGTTAGAATTAAATACATATTCGTTATATTCTTCAATTATTTGGCTACGCCACTAGTTTCAAAGTTAATTTTTAATTACAGACATTTGACTTCACTTAGTGTTTATTTAACTCCTAAGTATATCATTGGTTTATGTTATGCTAAGTACTTCTTTTGATGGACCCTGATGGTTTTCATTTGAAATACTTTCATTTGATATTTTTAATGTAGTTTTAAAAATAATACTATAACAGTATCACCTCTACTTTCATCGAATGGGTCCAATATATTATCTATAACAACAAATTTCTTCTGTAACAACATAACGCTAACTTTCAGTTATCAGATTTTAAAACATATACTGCTTTTTTCCATGTAATCGTCAAAAGCGGTGTGGTAATCCATTACCCGTCTTTTTATTTATGACTGATCAAGTCATATCTAGAAATGGATCATCACTTGCTTCCATAGAACCTCTCCCAGTTTTGTTTCTTTCTATATTTTTTGTCCAGCAGCTTGTTTTCTTGCCCATCTTTTTTGATTATCAAAAACATTTTTTAAATTCTCACTGTTGCGATTAAAATTAAAAATTAAAATTCCTGAGCAATTTTATCCCAAGTCTGATCTTTTTGTCTCTTCTTGAGGCATAGGTTTTTTTGTTTTCAACAATCCTTTTATGCTTGCTAACTAATTCCAAGCATAACTTTTTCCTTTTCGGATTTTCCTTTTTGGATTCATATTTATGCTACAAAAATACAATTTTAAATCAACAATTTCTTTGAACAAATTTATTTTTATTTGATTACCTCATCGGAGCAACTTTTTCTTAAAATGATTAATAATTATTAAGAAAAATTTAGCAGAAAAACTATAAAAACAACACTTTTTATAAGCTAATTTATCAATATGAGGGAAGGTTAGAAAACACTCTTTGGATTATTCCATGGTTATACCACTAAATTTATCGTAGTTCAAAATTGCTTTTTGTGATTGTACATTTATTCAAGAATTACTTAATTTCAATCTGATGCAAAAAATGAGAAATTTAGTCATGATAAAAAGTAAATCAAAGTTTAGTAAAACCGATTAACTTCAAATTTGGTGCAAACGGGCATGACTATGACAACAATTATGATGTAGTAGGTTTTCCTTTTAGGTTCAGGTAAATGAATGAACTAACGGACTTTGTTTTGTATAAAAATGACGACGTTTCGCCCTAGCAAGCGAGAACTTTTTTAATGCTAAATATATTTACATAACCGTTTCGGTCAGAAGTTATTCTTGATTAATGTATTCTTACAATATTAACCTATGAAATTGTCAATTTAAAAAAAATAAACCAATGGGAATTTTTAATAGTAATAAAAATAATTCTTGTTATAGGTGAAAACAAATTGATAAAAATGTACCATTATGAAAACAAAAACTGGGACACATTGGTTCTACAAATTAATAAGTATATCTACTTTAAAGATTACCAACCCTGGGCCTCCTTCATTATTTACAATTTAACAAAGAATAGGGTGAACAGTTCAGGTAAACTTTCATGTATCGATATAATTGTTTTCTTGTATTCAATCACGCCCCGAGGTAATTATTTCCCGTTAGTCACAATTTATTTTTAATTTTAAAGGAATTTAACAATTTGCCCGTACTTTTTGTTTAATATTTTTAGATTTTTTAAAAATATCTTAAGTTTCATCAAAATGATGAGTTATTGAATAAAACCAAGCACGCTTTCAATTTGATGAATACGTAATAAGTAACTAAATTAAAACAGTATATAAAAAAATATTTTTTTGAACCCTATAAATTGAAGGATGGAATAGGTCATATGACTAATTGAAGTTAAAATAGAGATGCGAGTTAAGGCCTTATTTAATAAAATACTTAATTGTGTGTAATTGTTTACAATGATTTCTGCCCGAATCGTATAACAACTTTTTTTACCAATTTTTCAATTTTGTTTATTTCTTATTAATTTTTAGTTATTTCAAAATATGCATTAGATCGAACTTAACTTTTTGTTGTCGTTCGGGGTTTACTGACAAAAATCACTTAAGACCAACAGGGGGTAAAGCCGACTATATTCAAAATATGGTAACATCAATGCATAGACGACTGCAGGAATGCATCGACAATAAAGATGATCATACCCACTTTTAATTTTATATTGCAATATTTTAGTCAAATACCTCAAATTAGACTTAATATTAAAATACAGGGGAAAGTGTTTTCGATTTGTGTTTATTCGCTTGTGTCTTTAAAATACAGAGTGATTCACGTAGACCGTCGGTTAGAAACTCAAATTTCATAAATATATGGCCATACCCGATTACTGCCCGCGCGGCCAAAGAATGCCTCGTGTCGCGCATAGATGTTTATTGGATTCGGTGCACTCGTTAACGCAATAGCGACTGAAACCATTACCAGTGGCGTCGATGTCGCGTTTTTAATCATTCGTCACCAAACCAAAAGAAATTTTAAAATATTTGATTTATTTGAATAACATATGAACAGTAATAGTTTAAACATTTATAAAATAAAAAAATAACCGTGTTGACAAGTAATAAATTTCATATTAGAATTACAAATGAATACAACAGTTTAATAGGTTATGAAAATAAAAAAGTATAAGTTCGATTTTAATTACAGAAACTGTATTTTAAGAGTATTATTCAGGTAGTGTACTATTTAAAAAAATTATTATATTTCTTAGGTCATTCGTCGCTAGACCAGCCACTTTCAGTTTCTGAATTGTCCTCCAAATTTATAACCAGTTTTTCGATTTGTACGTCAATCAGCATTTCGTTTTCTAAATATTTTTGTTTCTGGTCGATTATCTTCTGACAGCACTTTTGACAGTTTTCTTGAGTAACAGCCGCTAATTCTTCTTCCAACAATCCTCTAACTTGGTTGAAGTTAAAGGTGGTATTTCTTTTTGCAACATTATTTTTCACTTGAGCCCAAATCAACTCAATACGTCAAAACGTACGTCAATTTTCTTTAGATTTTTTTTCTTGTGTGTTTTTTAGGGGTCTTTGGTGCAAATATAAAATATGAGAATCACCACTTTGGTTTCCGGACCTGGTCATCAAGACCCTCCCGGATAATTAGAAAAAGATGTACAACACAATTTCACAAAACACATTCACATTACACACTTAATTTATTACATGTGAATACTAGGGTGGAGTAAGGGTTGGCATGTTAAGGTTTTAGTGGTTTTCCTAAACCTTAAAGTAAATGCTTTGCCAAGACGAACCAATCCACAATTGCACACGGTTTCGTCACTACACTATACAGGTTTATACTGATCTTCTGGGGCACCATACATAACACTTACATCACAATACAATATTTAAAATGTACCATACGATTAAATAAATAAATAACTCAATCGGGTTTAAGTCTGGGTGATAGGGAGGTAGTCGCAGCACCGTATGTCCTTCATTACTTAATATAGAATCAAACTTGTACGTTATATGTTCCTTTTTGTGAAGCTTAATTATTTCATAAAGTTGTGGTCTGTACATCAAAGGAGTGAACGGTATCTTTCTCTCTATTAACCATTTCACCATATCTGCCTTTTTCAAATTACTTGTTGGAGCACGATCCACCTGAACATTATGGTACGGCGCATTATCAATAACCAAAACCGATTGTGGAGGCAAGTTTGGTAAAAGTTTCTGACGTAACCATTTTTCGTAGTTGCTACCATTCATCTCGTCGTGATAGTCCCCGCTGCCAGTTCCTGATTTAAATACCAGACAACAACCTGGTAAAAAACCCATTTAACCCCCTGCATGTACCACAATCATTCTTGGTCTTTTGGAAATTGCAGACAGCAGTCCGTTAGTTGTGCCATCACTTCACGACGTTGATTGCGTGTGTCCACTATGAACATATGTTCCGTCCATGTAGACAATTGGACGACTTAATTCTCGGTAGGATTGAATTTTTTGTAAGTAATTAATTCTTAGAACCCTTAAGTCGTTCTTCTCTATTAAAAGTTTTCTATTATTCTCAGTTCGATGCCATTTTAAATCCCAGGTCTTTTAATATAACACGTAAAGATGTAGCACCACCGTGCCAACTTAAGTCACTGTGGTGTTTCTCACGTGGACCAGGAATTGTCACCCTTGCACCCTTGGTCTTGTGAAAATTATATATTATATTGCGAAAAAGGGTTTTTTCGAAAACTTCCAAGTCGGTCACAGAAGACGGCCGTGGGCGTTTCTTGCCTGGAGTTGAAAATTTTGGTTTTCCCTTTTCTGTTGGATCTTCACCCTCTTTAATAATATTTGCCACCGATCTAACAGACACTTTTGTTGGTTCAGACACGGTTTCTTTTAATTGTTTCAAAGTATATGTGGCGTGTAAGTTTTTTAAATAACTGTACACATTATATATCACCTCACGCGTTTGACCATTTATGGCCACTTTTCCCAATGTAGAACTCATATTTCTATACTCGTTTTTAAACTCTTGTATTTTCAGATATCCTGACAGAATCACAGTTGAAAGCGAACTAACTAATATAAACATTTTTGAATATTTGCTAATTTGTTGTTAATGATACCATTGTCTAATGATACTAAGGAATGTCAACTATTAGGATTTCTTTAACGAGAATTTAAGCAAATGCCATCAGCATTACATGCGCCGCAAAACTACTTATTTATTTTACTATTGTGAAAGTATTGTTTATACATATTTGTCTAATAAATTTGAGTATGATGAGCTTTAAAATTATCAAAATAAAATTCACGTAGGATACAAAATGGTTCATTGTCGTTTTGTTGCAATAATTGTAATAAAGTCAAATTAACAAGTACGTATGTAAATTAATAACAGAAATAAATAATTAATTAGTGTAGTACATGATAATAAACGAAACGCTCTTTTAATGGCGACGCCACTGACATGCCGCGCTTAAGGTATACCGAAAATTGACGAATTTTTTAAATGAAATGACCCTATTTACGTTTATTACCTATACTATCTCTTAATTCATATTTCTTTTGATAAACCGTCGTCTTAATTTAGTTACTGATTACGTATTCAGCAATCAAATGAGTGTTTAATTTTGTATAATAACTCATCATTTTAAAGAAACTAACAAATTGTCTTTTTCATTAAATTGATAGCAAATGAAAACAGCTACATTTGTATTACGTATTTAAGAAATCCAAAAAATGTTTATAAAAAACCCTTTCTCGTATCGCAATTAATAAGATTGATTAAATAGATTTTATTGCGCAACATTCTTAAATTAGTGAGATTGAGAAAATTAAGACTCTAAAATAAAAAACAAAATATACAGTCAAAATGTTAAATTTGTTGAAAATTATAAATAAATTGTGACGAACGTTAAGATTAAATACTAGAAAACAATTGTATCGATACATGAAAGTTTACTAGAATTGTTCACCTTATTCTCAGTTAAATTGTAAATAATGAAGGAAGCCCAGGGTTAATAATATTTATGTTTATTTAACTTGTAGAACCAAGGCGTCCCAGTTTTTGTTTTCATAGTAGTACCTTGCTTGATAGAATAATCCTTCTGTCAACCTAAAAATTAATGTCAAACATTTATAATTTATCCGAATTGATATAGTTTATTAATATTGATATTATAGATTAAGGCAAGAAGTAGAGAAACAATGATTTTATTGTAATTGAATTCTACCAATTAATTTTTTTGTACTGGTTCAACCACCGAAAGGTAGAATTTTCATAGGTAAATCTAGAGAGTAATATGATTTAAGAAGAAAATTGATTGTTAATCATAATTCCGTTTTTATAACACGTTTCCAATTAAATATAAAAATAGGTACATTGTTCTAATTTCAATTAGATGTCGAAATTTAATACGCACATATAAAAGTACATATTTTTATGGTAGTGTTATTATTAGTAAACGTTTTTAAGCATTTTCACGACAGTAAAATAGTAACAGTGGAATTAAGCAAAAATCTACTAACTAAACTGTTCTTTTATGTAATAAATTAATGATTTTCATCTAATTTCATTTTCAATGTAATCCTTTCTATACCACTTCACTCATTTTGTCTAATTGACATTTGTAAGTCAGTTTGGGCAGCCATAAGTAAAAACAAACAAACAAATAGACAGACGGACACACAATCACTTATATTAATAAATATAGATTTTGTTATCGATTCTAGTAAATGGCAGTAGATTTTTATCTGTAATATACACGAGGTCTAATTAAGAGTTTGTGTCACGTTTTACGACACGCCCTTAATTTTCGAAAAAAAACTTTTCGTAAAAAAAAAAAATTATCCGATAAAAATCAACAATTACGAAGTTATAAAACCGTCCATTGGTATAATTGTCTTGGTAGACCGAACTTAATCCCTTTTTATTGTGATATCTTTTCCATATTCAAATAAAATTATGCCTTGTAACAGACATTACGGACGAATAAGTAATAAATTCGGACGAGGCAGAATTTATTTGCGTAATGAGTACGTCCGGGTACCGGACATATTGAAAGCACACCCAAAATTAGTAAGAACCAAAAATTGGTCAGTCAAAAAGTAAAAATGTGATGAAAATATGAAAAATTCTGACGAAACCTTAGAAAGAAGCAGAGCAGCTTCAGGTACGAGTAGTATTTGATAAATATGTTATGGTTGATAAATATTTTTTTTATAAAAGCATCTATGAATTGAGTTCAGGAAAAATCTATCCTGCAAAAAAAACCACGGACTACACCTTTACTGTAAAAACCAATATTACAGTACAGTATGAAATAAATGTTTGTAACTTAAAAAAACTACAAATTTTACAATTTAACTTTAGTTGCATAATTGCATTTTTTCCGGAAAAAGTTACGGCCCTCTGAAAAGGTGTTCCCTTCTGAAGTAAAATGTTTAGTACAAATTAGAACTGGAAGGAAAAATATAGTAGATATATGTACTAATTAGTACTTTGTAGCCCTTATCCCAATTATGGAAACGTAATGTATTTTGTTTAAAATGATCAATGAAGTTTCCATTCAATTTATTATAAAACTACACTTATTTTAAATGGCAATCTCTGAATTTTTATTGCAAATATGAAACATAAATATTATGAATTATTGCTAATTGAATGAAATTAACACGTTCCTGTATTTTAATTTCACGGTTGTTGGTTAATTGATTTACTATTAATCACAAATATAAAACTTAATGGGCCGTTGGATGCTCAATTTCAAAGGTAACTTAACCTCTCATTTCTACAGTAAGGATTACTTAAACTTACTTAGGACGTTGATTGACAATCACCGTGTTTTTGATCTAAGACAGGTACAACGGTAAGACGTAATATTATTCATGTGAACGTTTAATTATTTATCTGTGTTATATTACGCAATTTGATTGTTTGTATACACACATGACGTAATGTTTAACATTTTTAATGCATCGACTCCCGTCAAAGCTGCAAGGGAACCAATAACGTTTGCTTCGGACACACATGCGAAATAGGATATTTTTTAACAAATATAAATATTGACTTTCGCGACACGTCATTTTTAGTTTTAATTCAACAAATGAAAAGCGAGATCGTGTTCGATTCTCGTTTCTTACATCGAAGGTGTCTTGAACACGCAGATGCCGGACCCGGTAAATATCGGGTTCATAACCCAAAGATTTACGGTCATTTTACGAGCGACCGAACCATCAATCTGGTACGCGAAATGAGTTCTTGTTGCCTTATTTACGATCAGTTCCTTTTAGTTTTAGCGTTCTGACGTGTAAATGGCAGTGGTAACTGTTTGCTCGGCGGGAGATATTTATACAAGTTGATGCGGCGTGCGGATGCAGGTGTACCAATGCCTTCCACATTGCCTGCAAGTTGTTTGCATTTTGATCCCATGCATGCATGCTATCGCCATCTTAGTTCATAACGTCACAAATCGCGTCCTGCCCACTGACCCAAGTCTCCGCCTATGTTTATATTCAGACCCATCTTTATTACTTCAAGACAAAGACGGCGTTTGAAGTGGTAAAGAATTACTGGCGTAGCATACTGGCGATAAGAACGGCAATCTTCAAAGCAAACACCGAATGGTGATGGCTAAAGAGTGCCTTTGGTAATAAATCGACAGAATCAGCGCTGCTATTCATAAAAGTTACCGCTATCGCATTAATTACGATCCTGCTGTTCGCTAGACTGCGTTTGCATATGGGTATCATAAATAACTGTCAGATATATCTCGGCAGCTTCTCTGGCATTCTACAACATTCCCAACAAATTCAAATGCTCTGTTAATTCATCGCTTTCAAGTAATGACAAGTTAATAGCACTTACGTCCTTGTTTAATTAACCCGTCGACAATTATATGAAAGTACGTAACATCATCGTGTTGCATTTGTTCGTTATTGATTTCGTTTTCCAACAGGTCTTTTGTCAGTGTGGTCGAGTGGAGGAGGTCGTGGGTCATGGGGTCAAGCCCCTGTCTCTAAATCACATTGCTTCCGGTGACCGCCAGACAGAGCTTGTTAAGTCATTCTCCGGTGTTGGGTGGAAATTGAACTTAGAATTGTTTGATATCAACCAAGTGGAATATGATTGATGTCGTCTATTCATCATCGTTATTTCCTTCCTTTGACACTAATCGAACTTTTACTCAGTATATAATTACGTAAGTTTCCCTTTTCTGTTTCTTCTTTGCTTTTATAGCGAGTTCATTTTCTCCGCACTTTATTTTTGATTACCTTATTAGCTTATCGAGCTGCGAAACATCTAACGGTTATTGCTAATTTATCAATGTCGAATGGAGAGAGTTTGTGTTATAAACCATGTAACAAGTTGTGCATGCACTAAATTGCACAGATCGCAGCCAACAATTCTGTGATCGATCATATGACAGTAAGTTTACCCCAACTAATTTATCAATCCTCACTGAAATGTAAACCCCATCTACTTGTTTAACTACGTTAATGTAGGAAACTAATATACCTACTTACAAATTTCGAGCTGACTAACCCATTTACCGATCAATAACAAAATTATCACTTTTAATTTTGCTACGAATTATAATTTATTGTTCGCAATTAGGCCCTTACCAATAATAATCCTTCGAACGCATTAAGTTTGGTTTTAGAAAAGGTTTTTGTAAAAATTAACTGTTACCTTCGTAAAAAGTGGCGCCAGAGTTTATAACCCATAATTTCAATCGTGCGAACCCTCATATTTGCTGTAACATTTCTAGCGGTAACATTATTGCTTCTACAAAACTTTCCGACCAACGGTCAAATATAAAACGTGCCGAAACATTTCATTTTACTTATTGAGGAAACCATTTCTAATATTTGTTTCAATTATTCATAAATTTTCTAATTTTGTTGAAACAAGTCGAACAATTTATATGCACCTACCTAATTATTTTATACGTGACTATAAAAAATGTATACATATATGTTACTGTAAAAGCCCGTATATTGGTAAATCTTAGGTTTAACTAGTAAATCTTAAGATTGCCAACATGAGTTGGTAAATGTAAGGATTTTTTAGAAAAGAGATGATTTTTTAGGCTTTTACTGTTAGAGTTTGGTATATGCTAGGTTTTACCAATATACAGGGTGTTTCAGAATAAGATGCTGATCCTTAAGGGTGTCTATCCTTACGCGATTTTAAGAAGAAAAGTTTAAATAAACATATGTCCTAAACCTCTTAACTTTTGATCTACAAGGTGTTCAAGTTTTAAGGAAAAAAACGTTTTTTTATCATAACTTTAATATCTTTATAGATATTTTAATAAAATTTGGCATATGCCTTCTAAGCAACAACAACTATTTTTTGATTTAGAAATTTTAAATTTTTTTATTCAGTGGCGTCCGTACAGGACGAGGACTAGATATTTTTAGAGAAATATTATGTACGCCACTGCTTTTTCTTAAAATAAAATTTGATTTCTTATTTTTTTCGTCCGGCAAGCGGTTTTCGCGTAGAAAAAGATTTGGCAAATAATTATTGATTATTTAATACATAATAATTTTAACATTAAAATAAAAGAACTAACATTAAATAACCTAAAAAAAAGAAAATAATTTAGATTAGCTGTTGAAATTGACCACCACCTGCAAGTATGCATGCTTCAGCTCTTTTCCTCATTGAGTCTCGTACTCTTTGAAAAATTCCTGGAGTTATGATAAAAAAACGTTTTTTTTCTTAAAACTTGAACACCTTGTAGATCAAAAGTTAAGAGGTTTAGGACATATGTTTATTTGAATTTTTCTTCTTAAAATCGCGTAAGGATTGACACCCTTAAGGATCAGCATCTTATTCTGAAACACCCTGTATATACAGGGTTTTTCAGCTAACCCGTTCATTAGAAGTTTATGGACTTCCCGTTGAAATATTTGTTTAAAAATTTGGAATAGAGGATTGCTCAAAAGTTCTATTTAATTAAAATACTTCAGCTTCTCTAGCACTTCCGGTTACACCGGAAGTGGCTACTAACTTTCTTATTTTAAATGGAATGTTGTTGTTGCTCTATGTGATGGAAAATTAAGTGGTCTTTCATTCTTCATAAAGGTTCCCTTATTAAATTCTCTTATTACATAATTTCTGACTAGTGGCCTGTGGAAATTAAGACAATGTGCCTTATTTATCAAATTTGTAAACGTCGACGTGACACATTATACACGATATGGAAATCCACCAAGAATATTCGAATGAAGACATACTAAATTTATTTTTTTATTATTCATGGAGAATGTTACAAAATTATTGAAAGAACTTGCCGTTTGTTTAACAAGAGATATCCACACTTGCGACTTCTAAATAAAACTACGTTTAAGAGAATAGAAGCAAATTTTAAACAATTTGGAATTCAATGTACTAGATAGAACACGCCCCAAGGTAGTCACCGGTGATGAAGACAACGAAATAAATGTATTGGCATATTTTAATGCCAATCCACATTCATCGATCAGAGCTGCGTCTGAAGATTTGGGACTGTCCTACTAGTCGATACAGAGAATTTTGGCACAACGTATAATGCATGCTTTTTCTATTATAAAACTACAAGCTTTCCGCCTAGGTGACAAAATACGTCGTGTAGCATTTTGTGAAAGCATTTTATTAAAAACGCAGGAAAACCCAAATTTTTTGAGAAAAAATATTTGGACCGATGAGTCAAAATTTAGTAGAGAAGGAATCATTAATAGGAAAAATTGGCATTATTGGGCAGAATAAAATCCTTGGATGGTGCGCGAAGGTAACTTTCAAGACACATTTAGTTTTAATGTTTTTTGTTTAATTAAGGATAATCGTGTTTGTTTTGAAGTGTATGACGAAAATTTAAATTCTCGCAAATATTTAGAAATGCTTAGGGGAGTGGTTTCAAATTTTTGGAAAATTTACCCGTAAATCTTCTAAATTCATGTTGGTACCAACTGGATGGTGCTCCAGCCCATTCAACCCAAGAGGTTTATCAAGAATTATCCTATATGTTCGAAGATCGTTGGTTTGGACGCAATGGACCATCTCTATGACCTCTCAGATCACCTGACCTAACGCCCCTGGATTTTTTTTATGGGGGTATGTCAAGACTGAAGTCTATTCAAGGCCAGTCCATAACAGAGATGACTTATTACATCGGGTTCGAACTGCCTTGGCTAAAGTAGATGTGCAAATTGTTCAAAAATCCACAATAGCTGAAGTTAACAGAAGAGTTTTATTGTGCTTAGAAAACCACGGACGACATATCGAACAGTTGCTAAAATAATAATTAAATTAATTTGCTTCTATTTTGTGCAATGTAATTTTATTTAGAGGCCATAAATGTTGATATCTCTCGTTAAGCAAACGGCAAGTTCTTTCGATAATCTTGTAACATTCTCCATGAATAAAAAACAAATTTATTATGTCTTCATTTAAATATTCTTGATGGATTTTCATATCGTGTATAATGTGTTACGTCGACGTTTACAAGTTTGATAAATAAGGCACATTGTTTTAATTTCCACAGGCCACTAGTCAGAAATTATTTAATAAAATAGAGAAATATTGTGTGTCGAATGTAAATACATCGATAGCAGGAAAATGGTAACAGATAGGTATAAGGAACCCTTATGAAGATTGAAAGACCACTTAATTCTCCATCACGTAGAGCAACAAGATACAGGGTGTTCTATTTAAAAAAATTGACTTTTGGGCAGTTCAAGTTAGTCAGATTTAGCCAAACATTTTGAACACCCTGTAAATAATGAGATGTCAAATTACACATCATTTAAAAACTTAACAGTCCTCCTAAATATAGCCCAAATTTTGTTCCTATAACTTTTTTTTTCAATCATCGACAAGCGTTTGAAAACAATACTGCAAAACCAATTTTTTTCAAAGAAATATGAATATCTAAAAAACTATTGATTTTTCATGTAGGTTGTGCTACATGAAAGTAACTCAGATTTTAGCGTAGAACCTAAATATACAAAAAAAAATATATAATTCCATTTAAAATAAGAAAGTTGGTAGCTACTTCCGGTGTAACCGGAAGTGCTAGAAGAGCTGAAATATTTTAATTAAATAGAACTTTTGAGTAATCCCCTATTCCAAATTTTTAAACAAATATTTTAACGGGAAGTCCATAAACTTCTAATGAATTGGTTATCTGAATCACCCGGTATAAACAATGATTTTTGTTCTTTACCGTTCATTGGTAGACTAATAAATAAAAATTACTGGATTGTGAAGTTTATTTTTTAGTTTTATTGTGTTTTATGCAAATCAAACGCAAAAAATTTTGTTTTCTCAATATTTCCGGAAAAAATGCCGGAAAACTGATATTTTTGAAAAGTTGTTATTTTCTTTTGAAAATTTGCACATAATGATATAATCTAATTTTGAACAACTTTTCTCTTAGGCATTTTTCAATACTTTGTCATCTAACCTCACTTTTTACATATTTAAGGAATATTTTTTAAATTTGCCGCCATGACAGTGGTCACATGACATTTGTCAAAGTGCTTTTTTTGTCAATGGATATGCTAAATTCATTTGCCAAAAGAAATTTTCGGATATCTCAATTACAAAAATTTTTCCCATTTAATGCAAACTATTTGCCGGTCACTGTATAATCAAATCATCCTTCTACCTTTCGGTGTAGGATATAAATATTACTTTACATAATATTATTCTACATTTAAACTTACAAATTTCTTCCATTCTTTCTTATTACACGTCATCTTCTCTGCTTCTTTCCATGTTTTTCCTTTTTCTTCTAGAATTCTTCCCACTTCTCCATTCCATGTTTTTCTTGGTCTTCCTTTTTTCTGTTTTCCATTATTCTTGTCTTCCATATCTGCTTTACTGGTGCTTTTTCGTTCATTTTTACTAGATGACCCCACCTCTTCTTGTAATACCTTTTGTTTTTCTTAGGTACCTCATTTCGACTGCTTGTATCTTGCTTTTCTTGATCTGTCAGTACCCTCCACTCGCTGCCATAAGTTAATATTGGTCTATATATCGATTTGAAGACTTTAGTTTTTGTTTCAACTGAAACTTCCATCTTAGTCAAAAAATTATTTTTTAGTGCATAGAATAATCCCTTTGCTTTCTTTATATTGGGTTGATATTTGCTTCCTGGGTTCCTTTCTCGTCCAATACTTCTCCTAAATAATGGAAGTACTTTACTTGTTCAATTCTTTCTCCTTCAATCAATCTCAATTATCATGTTTACTTTTTGCTCTCCGATTGACATTATCTTTGATTTACTCTTGTAATAATTTTCATTCTATTCTCTTTCAGTACTAAATTCCCACTATTTAAATTTGTTTGTAAATCTTTTTCACTTTCATCGATCAATACGACGTCATCTGCGTATATTCAATCCGATACCTTAATTCTGTGCATTATGAAATGTCTAATTGTCATCTGTTTCACACTCTTCTTACATTTTTTAATTATTTCGTCAATAAATATTATAAATAGCAGTAGACTTAAGCTTCCTCCTTGCCTTAATCCTATATTTGTGTTGAATTTTTTTGATGTTTTATTCTGTCTTACAACTGTACTTTGGCCATTCTTATAAATTATTTGAATCATTTTTATAAGTTTTGTGCTTACATGTCTTTCCTTTAACAACCTCCACACTGTGCCTCTGGGCATCGTATCAAACGCTTTCTCTAGATCCAAGAATACGTCCGTGAAGTTAGCACCCCACTTCTCAAAATTTTAATTTTAAAAGTTGTTACTGATTGTTCTCAATTTGTTCTATATTGTTCCAAAATAACAATGTTTCAACTCTAATAGTTTTCGAACAAAACAAAAAAAACTACTTTTTGAGTTGGCACCCCTTTTTTTAAAAATCTAAATATTAAGACAGTTTTACGTTGGTCTAGTTGTTCTGAACATTGTTCCAAAAGAACAAATCTATAACTCAAATTATAAGCACCTAATATTAAAAAAACAAATTTTTGAGTTTGCACCCCTTTTTGTAAATATCAAAAAATTTCATACTGTTCTACATTGTTCTAGTTGTTCTTAGCATTGTCGAAAAAGGACAAATCCATAACTCAATATATAAGCTCAAAAATTTAAAAAAATATTTTGAAGCTGACCCCCCTTTTTTCAAAAATTTAAAATTTTGATACAGTTCTAGGTTGTTCCAGTGAACATTGTTTTAAAAGAACAAATCCATAACTCAAATTATAGGCTCCCAATTAAAAAAAAAAAGTTTTTAAGTTTGCACCCCTTTTTTGTAAATACCAAAAATTCAATACTGTTTTTCATTGTTCTAGTTGTTGATAGCATTGTCGCAAAAGAACAAATCCATAACTCAATATATAAGCTCAAAAATTAAAAACAAAGTTTTGGATCTGGGACCTTTTTTTTCAAAAACTTAAAATTTTGTTACAGTTTAAAAAAAATCCACTTTGTTTCTCTTCCATTGTCTCTTAAGTTACCATTCTAATTGTTCTTTTCTATTATTTTTTCTAATATTTTCATACATATACTTAGAAGTGTTACTCCTCTATAATTATTACACTCTTTTTATCTCTTTTTGTGAATTGGCACGATTAACGCTGTCGTCCAATCTATTGGTAGTTCTTCATCTATCTACACTTTGTTGTATATACTTAATAGTGTATCTCTGCCTCTTTATCTTATACTCTTTATCATTTCCGCCGTTATTATGTCGCACCCAGCCGCTTTCCCGTATTTTAGATCTTTTATTACTTCTTCAAATTCTTCCATTCTTATCACATGTTCCTCTGTTTCTTCTGCTATTTTGTCGTTTTCAATTTTTTCTTTGTTTGGAGGATCATTTAGTAATTCTTCAAAGTACTCTCTCCATCTTTCCATTATTTTTATTTCTTCTGTTATAATTTCTCCGCTTTTTCCTTTTATTATTTTTGTTTTCAGTGTCTTCTCTGTTTTTAAAGTTTTCAATGTTTTATAGAACAGTTTTTGATTTCCTTTTGAGTCTTTTTTCATTTTTCTCTAAAATTTTCCATTGGTTTTCTTTCGCATTTTTAATCAATTGTTTAGTTGTTTCTCGCTCTTGGTTATATTTCTTGTATTTTTCTCCATTCTTGTCCGATAAGTAACTTTTCTAAGCTTTTTTCTTTTTCTTAATTTGTATTTTAATTTCCCCTGTCCACCATGATGTGTGTTTTTTATTATGTTTCTTTCTTGCTTTCCCGCATATCTCTTTCGCTGTGTTTATTACTAAGTTTTTAAATCATGTTCATCCGCTATCAATACTCCTCTCTTTTATTTCGTATTGGTACCCTTCCAGTTTCTTGCTTATAGCGTTTTCGTATTTATCCGCTACTTCCATCTCTCTTAATTTGTAATATATAATTGATTCAAACTGTACCACTTCATTATTTCCTGTGTCCTCTGCGTTTTCTTCTATTGATGTATATTTCCTCTGATTTTAGCCACCACCAGATAATGATCGCTTTCAATATCCGATCCTCTTTTCACTTTCGAATCCATTAACGCCCCTTTGTTCTTTCTTTCTATTAATATACAGACAATTAAAGATCATTCATTCCCACTTATCCTCTCTCTTGTGAATTTATGAATTTCTTTGTGTGCAAATAATGTATTTGTTGTTATTAAATCATTTACAATACAGAAATCTAGCATTCTTCTTCCATTACTATTTCTACTTCTCCATACTTTCCTAGTATTCCTTTGTATTTCTCATCACTTTTACCGACTCTGCTATTGAAGTCTCCTATTATGTATATTTTTCCTTTTACTTGTCCTATAATTTCTGTTAAATTATTTTAAAATTTGTCTTTATTTTCTTTCTTGTCGTTTTCATTTGGTCCGTATATTACCACCACCGTCTTCCTAATCTTTGTTATCGTCTTGTACAGTTCGACTGCCAATATACGTTCATTGTATGCTTTCCAATCATTATTTTGATCTTCTAAATTCTTCTTGATTATGCATCCCACTCCGGCTGCTGCTCTTGTTTCTTTTTCTACTTCACTGTAAATTAATATATTTTTATTCTTTAATTTTTCTATTCCTTTCCATTTCTCTTCGTTTCCGTTAATTCTAATATATCTAATCTTATTTTTCGAATTCTTCCTCTAATTCTATTTCTTTTCTCGTATACTATAATTATTCCATCTTGCTATTTTCCATATTGTACTTTTAAATTATTTAATTTGCATATTATTGTCTATTATCGTGTTTGTTACCGCTTTAAACATCAATTTGTTCTGGTTTCCCTTCATTTGTTGATTCATATCTTTTTCCATTTATCGTTAAGTTTTTATAACCTATTTTTACCATATTTCCCTCCTCCTTTTCATCTCTTGTAATTTTTTAATTTCCGCCTGAATCTTTTGTTCTTTTTTCGTTAAATCGCTGTCTATAAATATAGGTTTTCTTCCTAATTTGTATTTATTTTTAAGAGCAGTAATTTTGTCTTCAAATGAATTAATTTTTGCCACCACTATAGTCTTTTTCCCTTTTCTTCCTATGTGCGATGCTGTTTCTACTTTAACCTTTCACCTATGTGTGTTTCCAGTACTTGTTCTACTTGCTGTTTTAGCTCTTCTTCTTCCCATTCGACAGTTATTATTTATCATTTGGTACTTTTCACAAACGTGACGCTTACGTTGGCTAAGATAACATACCAGTATTATTCTTATTATTTGGTATTTTAAATAAATTGAAATAGAGTAAATAAAATAGAGCGGTTAGAATTACAAAGTAGTCCTGATGACTTGCTCGCGCATTTTTTTTATAAGCATTTTCTGAAGCAGTTACATTTTTTGAATCCTCGTCCTCCGGTCATAGATAATTTTCCGACAACTTTTCGAAGACTCACTTCTTCATCTTTAACAACTTTTTCTATCTTTATAGTCTTCAGAGCATGAGGTAAACTGATTCTTAGTATAAAGCTGCTTTAGTACTCCAATTTTCGAACCCAATTGGTAAAACTCGTTGTCTTTCACATCTACCACAACTTCAATAATGCTTTTTGGGTCAGTTTTAGCTCTTTTAGTCTTACATTTTGGCAAAGTTTTACATGTGGATATTTACTTGCTGACGTTGCTTTCATTTTTTTGGCTTGGTTTTCCAAATTTTGATTTTGCACTGTTTCTAATTGCAGGGATAGATTTTTTCTTTTTTAATATTGGTCCTTCAGTTATAATAACTTTTGAGATTGAGTTGTGTTTTCTGTCTCTAAATCGGTACCTATGCCTCTCAATTGCTACATCTAACTCAGTTTCAACAGTGTTATCTTCCTTATTTTTTTCAACGGCATTTTTGGCAACAATATTTTGTTCTGTATATTTTTGCGAATTTAATAAATTTTCTAAATCTTCTTCCGATTTTACTAGTTCAAACATGTCTCTAGGGATTGCTGACGTCGTAGTGCCCATTTCCAAACATAGCTTCGTAGAGGGAAGATTTTATTCCCTCGTGATATGCTGCATTTTTCATTGCCTGGATAAATTTCAAACTCTTTGACCACTTTGTTAACTGGTTTGTTTCCATCCATGTGCTCAGCATATTTTCAAAATCTGAATTTGCCGGTTCCACTAATCCTTGACTCTGACTATGTCTGAGCTTTCCATGTGCGATTGTAAATTGCATAAATTTTCAATAACTTGGTTACCAAATGCTCGACCATTATTGGAATGGGTTAGTTTGAAGATCTATTAGATCTACTTGACAACGTGAGTTTGGTGGTACGAGTAGCGGGGGCTGCAGACTTCTTACGAGTACGATACATGCACCAAACACGTCTATACGTCTATTTGACGTTTACCGTGTTTCTGCGGTAAAACCTAAGATTTACCGAGTGGATGGTGGTAAAACTTCGAAACGAACGATGATCACAGGACATTTTTGACTTTTATAATTCATAATTGATATATGTTAGGCTTTATTGGAAAATCTTAAAATTTAACGTAGTTCGGGCTTTTACAGTAACATATATAACAACACAAGAAACAGCATGTCTGCGAGTGTAAGTAATTTTTCATGACCAAACGCAAAGATGTGACGTCTGCAAATACAAGTACTTGCATTGGTGTATGTCGACATACATCTTATACACTGTGTTCAAGATAAGAATGAACAGCATGGGAATCTTGAAAATGGTAAAAGTTACAAGGTCGCTCAAATTTCAAAAAAGCAATTTAAACTATTTCTGACAAACTTAGGTTCTGAACAATTATGTATGATACATTGTTGAATGTGTAATCAAAATTACTGCCAAATACACATACACAAAAGGTCTTCAAAAAATATTTTCAAAATTTGACTATAAAACAGTAACCTCTAGTAGTAACAACTTGCAAAATCTTTTAGGCAATCCGAAAGACCCAATAGAAGTGTGTGATAAATCGGGAATATATAAAATTAATTGTAAAGACTGTAACCAAGTATATATAGGGTAAACCAAGAGACCTATTAAAACTTGTTTTAAAGAGCACGTAGCTCATGTCAAATATCATCGCACAGATAGATCCAGTGTTGCCATGCATATGGTTGAAAATGGCCATAGAGTAGGCGACATTGAATTAATTAAGAGGGTAGATAATAAAACGAACTTGATTCTTATGAAAGTTTAGAAATTTTTAAAAACAGAAATTTACTTATGAATTATGATGATAACGGTCCATTAGGATTTTTGGAACTATTTAAGCTTATCTAAGAATCAATTAAGTTTAACGATGCGTGATAAGCAGATAGTATATATAAGCTTCCCGTTGTTTTTAATTTTAGTATCGGTATCGCTGATGATGACAGCGTAGCTGTTGAAACACGTGTCCGAGTAAAGTTTTTGGTGCAGTTTTTGGTGTTTTTCTGTTGGTTAAATAGACGCTGCAGTTGGTGTTCCTTTCCTTTGAAATACAAGGTGTTTTTTGTATGCGGCCATATAAAAAAATAAAGGTGTTGATCGTTTCGCCGAGATGAAATGTTGGATTAAAAATTTGAAAGCATCATTTTCTAAAGCTCTAAAAGTGCCATTGAAAAAGTTTTTAATATTTTTAAAAATAAGCCCAAAAAATACGAAAAATAAAAATCCAAAAAATTTATTTTTTTGTAAAATCTCGAAAACGAAAAATATTATTAAACTTTTTCAAACACCATGTAGATATGTTCTAAATTGCCAAACTTTTGCAATTTGAGCGACCTTCTTCTATAGTTTTTCAGATCCCCATGCTGTTCAATCTTATCTTGGATACAGTGTATAGTATAAAAATGAATCCCTATTTCCTTTTGTCATGCCATAACTTGAGAACGGTTTTACCGATTTCATCATGTACTTTTTAAAAATTTGTAATACTACATAGAAAGTTGTTACGAAAAGGAAAGTTTAAAAAATTGCGCAGAAAATTAGAAAATTTCAGATAGCTTAAGCGCGTTTGACAGTTCGCGCACGGTTCAGTTTGTTTCGTGATTTTTTGAGAAGTGTTTGTTCGTTGCAGTTAGGTTATCGCAATAAAGCCTTACATTAAAAGTTTAATTTAAATATGGATTTGTGGTAAGTTATGTTCAATTATTAAGTGGTACCAATGGTTATCGACTACAAATCGTTGCTATTGAACATTATGGGTCTAGGTTACCAAACATTTCACTTTAAAAATGAAGCTCTTGAATTGTGTTGCCAGTGGCTCAGTGAAACTAACGTCACTAATTTTGTCACTTACATCACTGAACTCTATATTATTTCACTACATCCATTGGTTCCCGGAAATGAACCAGATTCTATACATTTTTTTTTTCATATTCAGCAATAAAACAATTGGTTTCAAATAACACCACTTGAGGAAAAAGTTATTCGAGTTAAATTTATGCCGAATTTTAAAGTAAGTAAATGGGAAACCATAAACTTTTACCACCATGTGGCTGGTGCAAAATACGTTGATAGGAGGGTACGAGGCTTACTACTTAAATTTTGAGACAAATTAAAATAAGTATTTATAATCGAAAATTGCTTTATTGTTTTCAAAATATATTCCATGCGTTTGAACCAATTGTCGAAGCACTTTTTCCATTCCGATTGAGGTACCTCCAAAACATGTGTATTGAACGCATCAACCGCTTCTTCAGGCGTCTAAAAACGTTGACCCATCAATTTGATGTTTTGACTGCTCAAAAACGTTTTTGTTTGAGCTAATGTGTGAGAGCTTGCATTGTCGTGATAGAGAATGATTCTTCTTCTGCGATTGGTTTTCCTGATTTTTCCGAACACTTCTGGCAAACAAATGCTGGTGTACTATTCAGAATTGACCGTTCTACGTTGCTCTAATGGAACGATGGCGATATGTCCAGTTATTCCGGAAAAAAAACAGGCGACCATTTGCTTCCAAGGGCTTTGTGTGCGAACAACTTTTGTTAGATTTGGCTCGTCTTGAAAGACCCATACAGTCAATTGTTGTTTAGTTGCGGGTTCATATGCATAGATCCATGATTCGTCGCCTGTCACGATCTTATAGACGTCTTTTGAAACACCGCGATTGAATTTTTTCAACATTTTTTTGGCACGACACGAGCTTTTTTTTGAGCGATTGCCAAATTATGCGGTACCCAACGCGAACAAATCTTTTTGACAGCCAAATGTTCATTTATTATTGGTTCATTTATTGGTGCTATTAATGTAGTACAGTTTACACATGTCAAAAGTAAAATATATACATAAACGCTTATTTTAGCTTTATCAAGTACTGTATTTACATGTTTCAAGCTTTTGTAGTGTTGTAAAATACATTTAAAACTGAAAGCTTAAAAATCACTCAAATTCTCGAATGCATTTTTAATTAGGGTGGTTTTAATAGTCTTTTTGTATTGATCTTTGGTTAAAGATTTAATATAGCTTGAAAAGTTTAATCGCGTAATACTAATAATGTTGGGCTAGCTGGTTGTAAATAATTCGACATTTGGTGTACATACGTTTTTATGTTTCTATTTCATAGTTTTGACGGCAAACGTTTTATCGAAATACTAGACATGACTAAACATTTCGAACTAAAATGAAATGATAATGTTTTCCCCAAATTTAGAATTAATTGAGACAACAGAACTATCGATATTTTAATTACTTATCATTCAATCAAACATGGAATATATAGAAATGTAAGAAAAAATACTGCCGGAAAAAATACTATGGTAAAATAACAACGGAAAAAATATGTTTCGGAAAATTTGTCCCCGGAAGAAATATCCGGAAACAGTGTTTTCACAAACAAATGTTGAATAATGTTTTAAAATAATGGATATATTGATAATGCAAGCAAATTTTTAATATTAATAATAATAGTAATAGTTATTTACGAATCAAGTTCGGGAAGAACTCTTTCCTACAATAGCGCGGTGGCTAGAATAATCGTCCCGTAAGAGGTTTGTACAATGTTTTTTGTGTCGAGCAATTATTCCTTTAGTAAATGTTAGCGACCATTTTACATTAATGTCAAATTTTAATATAGTTAGCATGATGCAAAGTATAGATTGTTATGAGTTGACGTTTTCAGTTGTAGTCATTTCATAATCGATAGATGGCACTATAAATTTTTAATAATTTGGTTTATATTTTTGAAGATTGTTTCTTGTTTTCATTAAAAAAACACATTAGAAAAATGTTTTTTAACAACTAGAAATTTGGATTACGATGTTATTATTTCAATGTCTGTGAATACCAGTGTTTTTTCTAACTTTCCCCGAACTGATGCGGGAAGAATAGCTACCTGATTGGCTGCACACTTATATCAAATGTCATTTCCCAAGCGGCGAGTACAAAAAATATGTTAAAATATTTTAATTCTTCTAATATTATCACTAATTGAGTTTAAAAAGTTTGGAATACCTCTAACACCAACCGCATGTCCTTCGCACAGAGATTTTAATCGGATTTGTAATGCTTCATAAGCAGATTTCTTCTTTTTACGAGTAAGCACACCAACGTTGTGCTGAATAGGTTTTGTTTGATCAGATGCCAGTTCCGCTCTGGTCTTATTTATCAAAGTTCAAATAGTGGGACCCACCAAATTCTAAAATCTGTGATTCCAATCTTTGGTTTGATTATTAGTTCCATCTTCATTTTGCGGAATGATTTGCTAAACATTCCCCAATTCTAATTAAAAGATGGCTAGAATATTTCGGAGACGTACTAAACTATTACCATTTCCTGCTGTTCTATACGTGTCAGAAACATATCTACTGTCAAAGTAATGTAACAGGTCTTCAGCACCTAAAGGAATATGTTGTAAGACACTACATACACCATTTGCGACTGGTAAAAAAGGTCATTCATCATTCCATAGAATTTTCTGAAATCTTCATCATCTTTATATCTTTGTTAAAGACCAAGTTCTTGAATTTTTCAATGTGTACTTTGACATAGGAAATAAAAACAACCTGAAACATTGATTTGGTCTCCAAAAACACTCTTTACTGCCTAAATTTCTCCTCTTTCAAAATCCATTATTACATAAATAGGATCAAGAAAAATGTTTCTGTTTTCACATTCTTCCACTATTACAAAAAAAAAAAAAGAGTCTTGAGTAATGGCCGCCAATTCACAGGCACACGCACGAGCTCTGTGCAAAAAGTGCAATAAAAATGTTGTTAATAGTGTTAAATGTGAAAATTGTTGCAATATGTACCACCTAAGTTGTGCAAAAGCTTGTACGAATATTAAATTTATTTCTGATTACATTATTATCTGCTGTGAAAAAGCGGACGAAATCGCAAGTAACGTTGACACCGAGTTCTTTGATACGGTGGAAGCAATGACAAATCTGGATGGAAAAATGAATGCACGTATCTTTCAGTATATTCTAAAACAAAAGGACGAAATCATACGCGAATTACGCGAAAAGGTTGATATTTTAAACAAACAAACAAACACGAAACATAGACTCATATGTTTACTGAGTCTTTCTTTGTAGTAGGGCATATACGGTAGTTAGGAGTACCCCTTGTAGTCTTATTCTTATTACGTTCAGTTGTTTAAATAACGCAGGGACTAGGGCGAGATTATCTTCGACGAACCATTTTGAAGCATTAGATTAGGAGCGTTAGGCATTCGTCTGTTGAAAAAATAATAATCCGCTAGGTTGCATCAACTTCATTATCATGCAACTGGAACCTTTCATACCCAGGTTCTCCAGTTGTACGACAAATACCTTAAAAACCAAAAAAATTTAAAAATTGAAAAAATTGAAGCAAATGATTATACTATTATCTTCAATAAATAAATCATTGAGTGATGTTATGGTTTTAGGATTTTTTTGGCTTTGTGATTTCTAAGTGTTTTCTTTTTCGGCTCTTCAGCAGGTATAAGAACGCAAGTAGAGTTTTCTATATCAGACAAAGTTTCTACGTATATTTGAAAAGGTCTACCTAAGTATCTGTCTTTTATCTCTTGAATGCACTTCTTGTGATTAGATGCATGGTTGTGTTCTGATGTTAACACAGGATTTGTCTATTGCGAACTAAGTATTAATTCCCTTGTACTGTTATTATAATGATTTTTTATAAAACTATTGTCATTAAATTATATTTAAAAAAAAAAAATACAATTACCTTAAATGATCTGCATTTACATCTGCAATACGTGCATATTTTTATGCACAACATACATGTATCCACTAAATAATAATTTTCCCTTTGGACTTTATTACTTCCACACTGAAAACTAAACTAAACTGTTTTTTAAACATGTTGTCTTTATATCGCAAAATTTACAATTAAGTGAAAGTTTGTCGATTATTAACTAAAATTGAATTTTCTTACGTATATAATTAAACTTTATATATTATTGCCATTTATTTTTTAAAAATTAGAAATATCAAATTGATAACTATTTTAAAATAATTCATTTTTGGGATATTATTTTTTCCAAGGGCATTTTTCCTGAGGTTTTTCTTGTGGTATTTTTGCAGGCGGTATTTTTCCTGTGGTATTTTTTCCGGCGGTATTTTTTCCGACCTCCACCTAATAGGTACTTCAGGTGTTAGTGTGAAATCGGATAAAGTTTTTACCTATTCCAAATTTGATATTCCTTATTTTTCAGCGTGCGTGACACTTTTTTACTAATGATTAATATACTTGAAGTAATCCAATAAAAAATTTTTATTTTATTGAGTAAATATAAAAGTAATTATTTATTATTTTTTTAATTTCACCTACTCTTTATTGACACTAATAATAAAACTTCAAAACTTCAAATTCAAATTAGTTCACCGACTAGTTCCAACATAGAAAACAACACAGATGACACCTATTCTATCTTGTTAATATAATTTCTGTCACCACAGCTTAAGACTGGTAAAAACAAAACAAAGTACAAAGAAATAAATAATATAAATCAATTTAAATTATTGACTCATAATATTGTGTTTAATTAATGGGGATCCAAAATTAAAATTGAGCCTTCTTTAAGGAGTGTAATGAGCAGGAATTTATGTGTTCATTAAAACTCAGTTTTATTAAGCCGACGTTTCCTAATACTTAATTTTGATCCTGGAAATTAAATTATGGTACATACTACTTAAATTACTAGTATCATTATTAAAATTTACATTATTTTTATATGCGTTGGTGTATGTCATCTCAGATATCAATCTTTTCTTGTAATTTGATTCAATATCTAAAATGACCACTGAATCAAAATCAAACGTATGCCCTTCCTTGATGCAATGAGTGGACAGCCATGTCTCTTCACTTTCTTTTTACAATTGTATTTGTGATTTTTAATTCGATTTATTAGTTTCTGGTTAGTCGGACCAAAATATACCTTGGTTCAATAATTACATTTTAGATTTATCTAAATCTTTTGTTATGTCTTTCAATTTTGTATATAGCGTATTGTAATATTGTGTTTTTCTTGTAAAGAACAATTTTTATTTTATCTTGTTTTAGAGTATTAATTAATTTCTAAGTTAAACCTGGGACATTAATTAATTTTACATGTTGTACTGGGTCCAATGTATTATGTGGCAAGTTCATAATATGACCGTCTATTTGATTAAATGTTAATATTTTTTGGGGTAATTATTATTTTTTAACACAATTCTTAATAATTTATTATTATTTTTGTGATAAATAGGACTGCTTAGTTTTATAATTTTTTATAATGTTTATTATTAAGTATTCTGTTAGATACAAATCAATAGGTTAGTAAAAACACCATCATATCCCCTTTAATTATGATAATGTCAAGGAAAAGAATTTTACCATTTTTTCTATTTCACAGGTAAACTTTAAATTCTCGTCGTAATTAATAAAAATTTCACTATGTTAATAAAATCAAATAATTCTAATGTCGTAAAACTTTTTAAATCATTTCAATATTTGCTCATTAATTTTGATACCAATTGTTTTGTGATGTTATTAAAAAATGATGTAACATCAAACAAAATAAGGGTGTAACCAGTAGGAATTTTTTTTTGTGATTTTATCAATTAGTTCAAAGGAGTTTTATATTGAAGTTAAATAAGCGTGTTAAATTGCTAACAACGTTTGTTATAAATTTGGATAATTAGTTTTATTTCATAATCTTTTATCAATTTGATATGTAAACCATTTCTAGTCAGCTCATATTAATTTTATTCATTTAAATTTTAAGGATATGTCATGTTAATGCAATAATTTATTATGATTTAATTGTTATAAAATATGTACATTTATGTTTTGATTAATAGATGCCTTGATAAAGCCTATACTCCATAAACGAAACGTCGGCTTAATAAGGAACTGGGTCTTAATGAACACATAAGTTTTGGCTCTTTACATTCCTTAAAAACAGTTTAATATAAATCTAGGATCTTGTTGATAATGAACATTAAAGGTTGCTAGTAATGGATCTAAGACAACTTACAGCGGCCAACTTGCTGCGAACCTATTTGCCGCGGCCATTTTGCTGCCAAGAAAACTTACTGCTTGTCCAACTTGCCGCGCATCCATTTTAGTGCACATTCGCCAGCAACTTTTAAGCTCAACATTTATATTGTTTAACTCCTAGTAAAATAATCTACCATTCTTTTGATGGGGGAGCTACATCTGCACCAATCTGCAACGAGCAGTTGGAGTGCCAAGATCGCTGTCCCGTTCATCTCTGTTTAGTACGTGTGTCACGAAACTCGATGGAATCGTTACTCGATAAAGTTTTGTTCACTATGAACAAATCTTTTGCAGATTTACCAAATGATTAAGCAAGCCTACGGGGACCATGCTCTTTCGTATTCGCAAGTTTTGAGGTGGTTGAAAGCGTTCAAGGATGGTTGGAAAGAGGTTTCCGATGAATCCCACAGTGGATAGCCGTCAACCAGTACACCGACGACAATCTGGCCCGTGGGGGTGCTGAACTGAATTCTAACTGTCGATTAAGTGTTTGGATGATTGCAGACAACTTCAACATTCCCAAAATAATGGTGACCTACAAATTGAACACGAGAAACGTTTGTGCGAAGATGGTTCCAAGGGTGTTAGCGGAGAACCTACTAGGCCGACTTGTCTCCGGCGAACGTCTTTCTATTTCCAAGAATCAAATCCGCCTTGACAGGAGTCCGTTTTGGGTCGATTGATGCAATGCCTGAGGGAACTATTTTGAAGAATTTTAATAGTTTGTAACACTATCTTCAATAAATTTGTTTATTTGTTTTTAAACTGCACTACAAACTGTGGACTTATAGTATCTTGAAAATCATAAAAGCTGTCCAATTAACCATGCATCCAAATAACCCCGTGGTCAATTTGTATTGCGTCAAAATGATTCCGCAGCAACTTATCTTGCGGCAAGTCGATCGCAGCAAGTTGTCCGCAGAAAAACGTCCGATTTTTCATAGTAATTGATACTCGGACAAGATATATGTGTTTGTAAAGGGTAGTATTTTTAAACAAAACAAATACAAACGGGAATAATTATTTTTAAAATGTCTGAAACTAACTAAAGTGAATCAAACGTAAACAGGTAAATTTCCAAAGATAGAATTCCATTGAATGTCTTCATCTAAACCTATACGTAGGGTAGATCCTGGGGTAAATCATAGAATTTCGTATAATTTGGAAATACCCACTCAAAGTCTAGGTTGTTAGGAAATACAAAACTCAAAAAAAAAATCTTAAAAAACATTGTTTAAATTTTTTTCCGCTAAACGGTCTATAAACTGGAGTTCAAAAATCGCCTAAAGGATGAGAGCGTCGGCAACAAAATCAAAACGCCAAAAAAAAACAATTCATCATCCACACGATGCATATAGTGTTGACTGGGAAAATATCTGCGGGTTGCGCTACATTTTATTCCAAATAATTTATTTCATTTCAAATTCACATAGTTTTTTAATATGTGTACTAAAAACGTTACAATTCCCGTCTTACATAAATAGTTTTTCAGAGAATGATAAATTATTATAACAAAGTAACTAAAGTTAATGAAAAAATTTAAACAAAAAACAACAAACCAATCAAAAACAAAAATAATTTCAATATTGTATGACAAATTCTAGAAAGCAGTTTATTTCCAAAACGTAATTACAACAAATGGGAATGTTTTAGGTGATAAAGTGCATGACAAGTAAAAGTATAGCAAGATCGTCACATTGGAAATAAAATTCTTGGGAATAAAAGTTGATGTGGAAACAATTCTTTACCCATAAAAACAAAGGTAGTTCTTACAAAGATACTGACGAGAAACCAAAATTTGCATAAAGATACTGTAAGTGACTACAGCCCAATAAAAGAACCTGTATTTCAAAGTAAGTCAAGGTTAATTTTAATTTTGAATAATTGTGGGTTACTTTTGGGAAATAGTACTGTAAGTGACAAAACTTATGGCAATTAAAACAAACAAATCACTGAGAAATTTGGCAAATTTTACATATGGTAAAAATTTAAATTGAAACAAAAGACATGCATTACATATTCATTCTGGTTAAGGCAATGATTACGATATAAATTACTATTCGTATAGTTTGTGAGTACACATTAATTTATCGTACCAAGGCCAATATTCTCTTGGGAATTTTGAGTACAGTCGATGTCCACATCAAGGATCATAGAATTGAATTAGTTTCATTTGCTGAATGAAGCAGTCGACTTACTGAGTACTACCTTTTATAGTAAACAGTACTGTTGGCTCGAAAAATAAATTTACATAAAAAGGTAGTAATAGTTGGGCTTGACTATCAGATCAGCGCTTTCTTCGTCTTGTCCTTGAAAGTCAGGAAATTAAATGTAGTCAAGAGGACTGGCTTTGGTGATACACTATTGCTTTTTATTTCTATCACTCCATCGCCATCCATTAGTATTCAAACAATGCTGTTAACCTTCATATTTCTCATAAAAGAAAAAACCGTCCTTCTAAATCTTCTTCCCAATATGCTGTTCATAATACATTCTAGTTACACAGTTAAAAGTGTTAGGCTGTCTAGAAGTGACAATCTTTGGTAGATTAAGGCTTTTTGTTTGCAGTTCAGAAATAATTGAAATCGTTGGCTGTTCAGGGAAAATAGTCTTCGGCAGAGCAGAATTTGAAATCTAGGACTGAGCAGAAACTTAAAACTTGATCGTTAGAGCAGCTTTGGAGTTTGCAGAAACTGTTTTTGTTGTCTTATTTTTCTACTTTTTAGTTCCACTCTTATATTTCATTTTTAATTTGTAGAGATAATGTGCAATCTGCAGTAGGTATTATTAAAATCAAAAAAGTAGCTAGGAAAGACTAAACCAAACTAAAAAGAAAGATTGTGCTTTATCTTTGGGACCATAAACATGGTTTTCTGGTAATAAGTGTGATTGGTGGAAAGTTTAAAAAAGCATTAAAATTGGTAAGAATTGTAAGAACTCGAGAGACCCACTAAAGCTTGAGTTATTAAAGACTAAAATGTCTCCATCCATTTTGGGGTATATTTGAAATAGCAATATTTCTGGCAATACAAAAACTCACCTTCGTGTTTTCAACAAACACAATAATGTTAAACCAATCAGTATTTTATCGTTTCTTTTCACATTTCTTGGAAAAATAGCATATACAATATTCAACAACAAATATTATATTACTACCGTTTCAACCAGAATTTAAAAAGGTTTTGGTGGAAACATCCTTCAACTGTATAATAGACAACATTGCTCTTCTAACCCAAATTTTGGACGTTTACGTTAAGATGAGTTTACGTTACTTTACGAATGAATATTTAAACGGAGTACTTTAATCCTTTAGGGGAGTATTTTAAAAAGGCAAGCTATATTTTTGATTTAGTATGTTTCTCCTTACAAAGGCAGGCCCAACTTAGGAACGAAAAATCTATGTAACAAGTCCAGAATCTACGTTTTTATGGACCAGCCACAGAATTATGGCAAGAGGATATGGGCGAGTTGCATACAAGACCTTATGGTCAACTTTTTACTCAAATAAGTACTTCAGAAAGGATTTGTCATACCGACGTATATCTAGTCGTCTTTGCTTGTGTTTATTAATTTACAGATTTTAGTCTTAAAATCCACAAATTTATTCTGACTTTTACGTTTAGCATTGACAACCTTCCATAAAGTAAAAATAAAACTAGTCTATGAAGAGGTACATTAAAACCGAAAAACTGTCATAAACAGCACGAAGTTGGGCGGTTGACCATAAAACAAAATTAGTTAAATTTTATTTTGTTGATGACCCAATATTTAGTTTCTATCCCTAAAATATGCAGCTTATTCAGTTATATATAAATGTGCTGGATTCGCATATATATTTTTAGACCTTTTTCATATCTATTTGGAGATAATAAAATTAATACAGAATCAATCAAGAAATGGCACAGTTTATAAAATTTCAAAATTCTTTCAAATAAAAATCAAAAGGTTGTTTGTCAGTTAGTTCAAATAATCTCCGATCTCCTTTGAACTTTTTTTTATTTTTGATATTATTTGAAAAAGGTATAAAAATTTAGTAAAAAGATTTTTCGGTTCATCTGAATGCACTGAAAATTCCCAGCGATGATCTAAACCGGTAATACGACTGCAGTGGCGCGTGAATCTTGGTGTAAGTTTTGTACTGGATTATTTCCAAAAATGTTTGTAAATAGTTTGTTTGAACGCCTTCTAAATGTTAATGTCATGGATAACATTCTGACAATTTTTATATTGAACATTTCTTTCAATGTACTTCAAGTAGAATAAATCGTTTAACTTGCAAATTATTTGCTAACAAATAATTCAACAATTTTTTATGAAAATTTGAAAAATCAATAATATTGATATGTATGTAGGTTTTAAACAAGATATACACAACCTCATAGACAGTTACCATGTACTCAGATTCAACAAAATGTAATATTTGTAGAAATCTAGCTAACATTAGTTATATAACAAACAAAAATTCAATGTCTGCCAAAGTAGCATAATTCCTCTATTACTCAAGTGGAGTTAAAATGGTCTAAATTAAAGTTTTACCAACTTATCTTTTTACGTTTTAAAATTAGTTCGTAACATAATGGGTGCAGTATTCTAACTCTTATGATATACTTGATTAACAATATACAATAATTTCTTTTATTCTTAAATTACATACAAGGACATAAGGTCCAATTAGTGGCTAAATAAAAATCACAGTGAGAATCAATAAAATTTAATTTTTTATCTGGTTCACTATTACCTTCGTCATAGAAAGCAAGCGACCTGTGGTTTCGGCCAATTCTGTACGCTGGTCTGCCGTTGTCGGTGTCGAAATTATGTCCTCCTAACCAACGTTTGATCAAAATCTGACTGTATGGTGGGTGCTCAAAAACTTTCTTTCCTTCAGCTTGACTGAGCACAATTCACATTTGGCAGGAGGGTCTACCTTTTGAAGCATGTTTATGTGCTCCCTACGTATTCAGGAATGACTACTGGGAATCGACTCCTTCCACAATTTAATTAGAGACACTGTGCAAGACGACTGCACACAGATCTGGCACCCTCGTGGGTAGAATACTAGTAGACAATTGCACCGGGCAGAGTATTGTTTCATAAGTAGGGGAGAGTTCCCTTGAAGTGGACGACCCATGGAAACGGACATCTCAATTTCTACATTGTCTTTTGAAATTTTGGGACGCCTATATCACTTTTGTGTATATAGTAAATAATTGTTATTTTTTTTAAATTAATACCTTTGTTACAAATGGGCAAAATTAAATTGTTTTTATACGACATTCTCACAGCAGTTAACTAATCAGACATATACGTAACAAGTAAAAATATAAAACAATTTAAAGATAAAAACGAAGAAATGAAAGTAGAAAAGAAACCTTCTATAAATCGGGGACTTCGGCTTTTCATGATTTGGACGTCAAAAGTATCAGATTCATGGAAAACTATTTCCTTGGTTTTAGGTGATCTACAATAATCTCGAAAAGAATAAGACGAGGAAATTCGAGAAGCAGTCGAAGCGAATTGGTCAAAGCTGTTTTAAACCAGAATCTGTCCATTAGAACTGTTGCCATAAACTCGGGTATTTTCAAGTTTAGTGAAAAATTTAGAAATGATCCACATGATTTTAAATATGCCCGAAACATTGGGATCCAAAACATTCACAAAGACCAGGACCAGGAAAGACAACTTGTTTCCTATCTTAAAACAACATCTAAAATGTGTTTTGGTCTGATGATTACCCAAACCAGAAAACTTACTATGGCAAATAATATCAATACCTGAGTGGAGCAAAAATAAAAAGTAAAACTGGTTACATGGATTTATACACCGAAACAAGAAATTGTCCCTCCGTCAACCTGAAAGCACGTCCTTAAGTCGTACATCGAGTTTGACCTGTGCACTCTTATTGTAACTTGAACTAAATGAATATTGCATTTTTTTAATAATACCTAATTTGAAAAAAAAACAATAGGTACAATATGGAAAATATGTGAAAGTAAAAATTAATGATTGTAAACATTATTTGGGTGAAATTCAAATGAACGCAGAACGAAGAAACACTGAAGTTTGTGTTTGTTTGGAAATCTCAGATTTGAAATCCGAGATTTATAAACAATGCACACTCACACCAAGCTAGTCATAACATAAGATGAATTCTCGGATTTTGCTTGCTTGGAGGTTTCTTCATTCAGTCAGTCAGTTTTTCATAAAAGTGGTTAAAAATCGAGTTCAAAATGGTAATTTCGTCTGTTGGAATTTAAGACTAGTAAAAATTCGGCTGATAATAATGCTTTAAATAATTGCGTTAGTAGTGCCATTGGTAGTACTTTGTATTTACGAGTTTACGTGTTTACGACAAAGTAATTATTAATATCAGTTACAATAATTTAAATTAGTGTTTTAGTTCGTAGTGAATTATCGTTATTGTGTACTTGAGCAGGTATTCTTATTTATCATAAAAGGTTTGGAAATTTTTACTCTTATACAATTTTCTTCTGTGTAATTGCAACAGAATACAAACATTAACAACACATATTGTCATTATGAATAGGCAAGCTAGCGGAGCGCAGAAACGTAAAAAAGCAAAAGACTTAAAATCAGTTAATTACCGAAAGTGAGTGCTTATTTTTTAAAATCTGTTCAGCCCTCTCAGTCATCATTGAGTGTAATATGTGATTTCCATGAATCGAACGATGAAGGACAGGGGTCATTTGATAATTCTGATGATGTTCCTCGTCGACAGGAACTTCAGGAAGCTACTACTTCTTCTTCTACGTCCATTAGTTTATTGAAAAAATTGTGAAATTTGTTGAAACTGAAAAGTTAATATCTAAACAGTTCCGAACGGACTTTGCCAATTATCGCGGAAAGTTATTAACAAGCGAAGACAAACATTTCACCGTGAAATATGGTCCGTGTCGACTTGATGGTCCGTTTCCGAAAAACACTAATGGGCGTTGTTTTGTATCAGCTTACTACTTTGTAACCACTAATGTTATTGAAAAACCATGCTGGCTTTTTGGTGACAGAGATTTTGACATCAGGAATGGTCAGTAACGGGTTTTTGCGACTGGAAACAAACAGAACGTGAAATTGAAATACTCAAAAATCAAATTCGACAAGAAGAAAGTTACCGGAGGCAGGTCTTGGGTTGGGTTATTAATGTGATTTTAACCTTGTCAATAAAAACATTGCTTTAAGAGGTCATAGAAAGCGAAAATAGTGAAAACATAGGAAAATTTATCGCAACTATAGAGCTGCTCGGCAGATATGTACTTTCTGAATTACTCCGCAAACCTAAAGGCACTGTCAAGTATTTAAGTCCGCAAATAGAGAATGAAATTATTTCGCTTATAGCAGAAAAATTTGATATGATATTTTAGTTTTATTACTGATTCAACCCAGGATATATCAAAAATTGATCAGCAAAGTCATGTGTATCGCTACGTTAATATTGAGTGTCACAAAAATGAGTATTAATTCATGAAAGCTTTGTTGTGTTTGAAGAAATACAAGGTTAAAGTAGTACAGAAATGGAAGAAGAAGTTTACCCAAATATTGAACAAAATGAGGTCGATTTAAACAAACTCAGAGGTATTGGATTTGATGATGCAGCTAACATGAGTGGTGCTTATTCTGGGCTTCAAGCTCGAATAAAACGTGTTCAACCTCTGGCTACATATGTGCGTTGTACAGTTCATAATCTAAATTTGGTGATTAATGATTCCGTCAAAAATATTGTAGAAATTCAAAACTTTTATGACAAATTACAGAGTCTGTATGTGTTTTTGGCAATAGTATTAAGAGATTGTCACAGTTAAAATCTACGTCTTCTCTTAATGTATCTTTAAAAAAATTGTGCTCGACTTGTTGCTCATCGCGAGACAGTTGCCTCTCGGCGCTGAATCTATTATACCCAGACGTCATGAAAGTTCTGGCATACATTATCTCTTGCAGCACGCAATAAAGAAGAACAAAATGAGGCAACTGCACTTTAAAATTTTTTTCAAACCTTTGACGTAATAATAATTATAGTATTTGAGGCAAAAATTCTAAATTTATTAAACCCCAGTGTCTCTGTTGCTATCTCGACCAAGCTGCCAAATTGCTTAAGAATGCTTTACAGGAATTGCAAGTGAGAAATAATTTTGATAATGTACTAAATTCATCAGTTAAGTTAGCAGAGACTTGGAGAGTTGAATCTACATTCGTAAAGTCCCTAAATTTATGGATGAATTGAGCAGTGACCAACGGTTATCAGACACAAAAAAATATTTTCAAACACAAATTTTTGGTACTCTTGACATTGTAATTTTCCAAATTAAAACACGCTTTAACGATTTATATGAAATTATCACACCTATTATGCCAAAAATATTTTTCAATGACTGAAGAACAGTTACAATCTGCTGGCTTTAACCTTGTTCCAAAATATGAGAAAGATCTTTCGTTAGACATGGTCAATGAAATTCTGCAATTAAAAGCGACTTTTGAAAATAAATTATGGGAACTGGAATCTATATATAATTTAAGTAAATTTTTAATAATCAAATTTTTCGAATATTTGTACAGTTTGCATTTTTTTAACCATACCCGTTACTGTAGAGTCCGCAGAAAGATCATTTTCTAAATTAAAACTAATTAAGGCATACCTTCGTAGCACAATGTCGCAGTACCTGTTATCAAGTTTTGCAATAATTTCAATTGAAAAAAGTAGAGCTGAAAATCCCAATTCGACTATTGTTACGGCCCTTGCAAAAAAAATCAAGATGATACCTATAATTATGTATTTATTTTGTTTCACAGTTCTTTTTGTATTAATATCGTAATCAATAATAATCATTGTATTATAAAATAATATAATATACGTATGTAATAATTAAAACTGTTTTTGTCATACATATTGACAAGAGTAAGCGTGAGGGGCCCTTTGGCTTTTGGGCCCCGGGACCTCAATTTGAAGTTACGCCACTGATCCCGAGGGAAAAATGCTTATGATGCAGTAATTGTTTGCCGCGGAGTTCTTCGTCGTTCGAAAAAATACAGCAGACACGTTTTTTATATGGAATAGGTTGTGAATAATAATTAGTTAAAAAAAATTTCTAAAAACTTTTATCGTCCTCGTAGACACCCGATCTAAAGTGGTAAAAGAAGAAAGGTGAAAGAAATCTTCAAAAATCCGACAAAGAAAAATCTAATTATAAATCGAAATATTTCGTATTTTTGTGTTCACACCGCGTTTTCTTTCGTTTCTAGTATAGGAATTGGAGGTTAAAGCGTCGGAAGGCCGTTCTGTTCGCCGTCCGACGTACACGACGTTTAGCGTATACGGCTTCGCATTAGAAAAGGCCCCAGGTTTTAAAGCAACCAGACGTCATTTTTAGCGATTGCGAATGGTGCAGGAAGTGCACGTCATAGCAAGAAGGAGTGTATTATTAAGAGGTGATCGACAAAAAATACTCTGCTAATAATTATACTTTAAAATGGAGAAAATTAAAACATATATCAGGTTTTTAGCAAAATTTATTTAATTGAAACGGCGCAGATTTCAGACGAAAAAACGTTTCCACAGGAACACAATTACCAATCAAAATCAATCATTTTGTATAGTTTTAAGTAAAGTGGAAAAGTCTGTTAATTATACGTTATACAGTGTGTCTACTTAAGTTGGACTCATATGGGAAACTTTTTATTATTAGTTTTAGGAAAAGTTATTCTTCATAAAAAGTTCTGCATTATCTAAAACCTAAAATGCAATTATTAGATATTTCTTATTTTAAAGCCGTATACGAAGTTTGTCAAAATTATTAAATCTTACTCAAAGAGTAAAGTACCTTTACTTTTTTACAATACAGAAAAATTTTATAAAGTAAAGTTATTTAAAATTAAAAGTTATATTCAATTATGCAATTACAGCTATTTAGCATGAAAATTAAGTCAGTATTGAAATTTACGATTACAAATACTTTATAATGTAAAACGTAAATAATCACCAAATCTTAATTTTCATGCTAAATAGCTGTAATTATATTTGAATATAACTTTTAATTACTAAACAACACTTTATAAATTTTTCTGTATTAAAAAATAAAGGTACTTTACTCTAAAGTAAGATTAATATTTTAACAAACCTCGTATACGGCTTAAAATAGAAATATCTGATGATTACATTTTAGGCACTATAATGCAGAACTTTTTATGAAGATAACTTTTTTAAAACAATAATGAAAAGTTTCCCATAGTCCAACTTAAATAGTACCACTGTATGTATAATATTGTTTGTTTTAGTATGATCGTATGTGTACCTATACGTTTTCATGTTGTTGCAGTTATCCCTCCATATACGTAATTTGCTTTAATTAGCATATTTTAACATTTTATAAATTTATAGGAGCGTAATGAATAACAATTTCAAATGCCTAGAGGATATTTAAAATTGAAACAAACCAACCATTGCGTCGTATATACACCTAGTTCTGTCATCAAAATGTGTTGAAATAAATTTCATTTCAGTTGAAAACTTAAAAGATAAAACTTAGTCTAGTTTTGAAAATAAATTTTCTAGATAGTATAATAAATCACTTTTTATACGAATTACGCAATTATATGCGAGATTTATGAGCAGCGTATAGATTAAGATTAAAATTAACTGCGTATGTTATCGTTCGTTCCTATTTTCACCGTAACAGATAGTTTAGATACTGGAGGTCAATTCATGATTCATTCCACCCCAAGTGTTTCACATCGTCAAACAAAAACATCATTGCCTAATGGAATCCGGCACATTAATCACACCGGAGAAACTATAGCACGGTTATAAAACGGAAATTATGTCGCCCACGGGGACAAGGATACATAAAGGGCGAAAAAAAGGGTCAGCATTTACCGCGGTACGTCCCTACTTTCATTATGTTATCCTCAGTGGGAACATGAACATCCCACGTTGGTAAATTCAACAAAAAGATATTTAAAACACGTCATATATGAATTTTTTAATTAAATGAAGTTGACGATATTCATAATTACTATTTAAAAGGGTTTTCGAGCAAATAAAACCAATTAAATTTTTATTCCTTGTGTTATATTTCTTAACTTTTTACCCATATAATACCCCGCTTACTCAGCTTTTTTTTAGTACTCGCTGGCGTAATTAATTACCTCGGCTAATGATAATCGCTTTAATTGGAAAGTTAGCAGACTCGGTGATAACCTAATTATGAATGCGCGTGTTGTATATACAGCGTACCATTAAATCTGTTATCAGGGGCTTAATCAGTAATGCGGGCTGTCATGTACAACATTAGTGTCACAGCTGATTTGCCCAGCTGTCAACGACCGCAGATGAGTTCTATCACTAACGCTACTGTGGAAGTAAAATTCAATTACAATAAATTATATAACCTGCATCCACCCTATACTTTTACTGCTAACTTTAAGACACCGTTGATTAATAGCGTCAGTTCCTTTTTTTTATTGCCTACAATTCGCAATGAGCGTTTCCCCTACACATGAGAAAAAGCAATGTGCGTTTTTAATTGAAAACATATACACTTTTTCATACACCAAATAAATCCATAATAATTGTTGCATATCGAGATGTTTGAAAATTATCTAAAATATTTGTTCTTTATATATTTTGTTGATATTGACACCACCAAATGCTCTTTTAGTAGACATTATTTAGTAGCACATAATGGCGTCTATACATATAATGTAATAAAGATTCTCTGTCGAAAATAAATTTAAAACTATACACTTAAATAATAATATAAAAAGTGCGTTGGAAATTTGTTTTCTCCGTTTTCCATTACTGCTTTACGGGTAGAGCCTGTACTTACTTGTCTTTCGAAAATGTATGCGTCAATTATCTTAAAAAGCACTAAGTCTAAATATTATGTCTATGTTTCTATAATGTAATGATAGTTCGGGTAAACTCACTAAAAATAAAATTCTTAGTGGACCAATTATTCAGTGTTATTTATATCGGTTGAAATAATAGTTTCTTTCTACTCTATTCTAGAATACTAACATTCTGCATTAATTTTTAATTACAGAATAGTTAGATTCTAAAATACCGTGCGAGAATATTCCCGCACTTGTTACGAAATGCGCACATGTACGGTTTGTGGCTGTTAACATAACGTTACGCTTGGGGACAATTCTTACAAAAATATTTTTAAATGTAGTAATACAAGTATAGGGTAAAGTTGGGTGAGATGGCCATCCTTTTGCATAGTAGGCGCCTATAAATTTTGTATAAGGGTTAAGATTATGACATATTTTTTTAGTAGCTCACCTATCATTACATCAGGTTGGTAAATAAATAGAGGTAAATACTTTTAGAACAATTGTTTTGTTATTTATAAAAATAAGTTGCATATGGTCATCTATCCTAGTTCAGTGGGGTTAGTTGGCCAATGCAATAGGGATCAATAAAATGAAAATAAAATAGAAAAACGTTAATATAACAATTTTGTATAAGGAGCAAGCTAAAACATTCTTCCTTAACATTAGTTTTCTTCTTTTTAAACGGGGTTTCACCACCATTTTGACAAGAGTTTGAAAAAGCAGAGCAATTTTCATAAAACCACATTTAGCATGTTACACATTTCAACCAGTTGTCTTTTTTCGGGTGCTGTTGTAGCTTTTGCATCATCCTGTACATTCGGTTTCATCGACCTTGGAAATGGTATTACACTCCTCTTCATATTGGACCTCTACATTATCCTCCTCCTCATCAGAACTTGGCGAAGGTGAGCGTTTTCTTTTTCGCACAATTGTTTTTATTGGAATTTTTTTTCTGGAGCGTTCTTTTTTGCTTGTTTGATTCTCTTTGCAAATCTATCTTTCAAGGTCGCAATGTGTTCAGGAGAAGTTAACAGGGCAGCAACGGACTTTGCTGGTTCTTTTTTGCAGAAATAACCAGTTTGGGTGTAGGATTAATTTGGTGCTAAAAGTTTCCCAGGTGTCAAATCTGGAACAGATCTTCCTTCCACTGGAGATATACATCGAGGTTCTGTGTGTGCATGGCTAAAAGATGGCACTGCATCATCCATCATACTTGTATTGCTTTAGCGTTGTCAACTGGACAGGTCGAGTGTCGAATTGTGTGGGTGTACTCTGGTCTTCTCTTGTTTCGTTGTTTACTACTTGATCAAAAACAGTGTAAGCATGATCAGGTACGGAATCAGGGTTCCAGGAAAATATTCCAGTAGCTCTGAAGCCGGAAATTGCATTTCCAGCTGTCGCTGATTTTCCCCAGCTTTTGATTAGAAGTTCACCAAATTGGAGTTGCCCTAATTTTCTTCCGTTGTGACTCTGAGTCCATTTTCTGCAAGTTTGATAGTAGAAGGTTTTTAGAGACTTAAAAAAAGCTCTATCAAGAGGCTGCAAATAATGAGTTGTATGCGGAGGTAGACACAACAAAACGACATTGTTAGCTTCAGCTGGTTCAGGTGGTTTTAAACCAACTTCAAAATAGTTGTTGTAGTAACATAGCCTGATTTTGAGACATTACAATATATGCACCAGGCGGCATGGAATCAGTCCACTCGGTTTTTAAATTCTTGTCCTTAATTATACAAACCGGCGGAAGAAAAAACCGTCGGCATTACAGCAAGCGATGCACGAGATTGCCTCACCCTTTTCCCCTGATGTCATTGTAACAACATCTTTTGCTCTTTTTTGGATATAACAAGCCCAGCTCGATTATTCAACTAAAGGCCTGTTTCATCGGCATTGTAGATGCTTTTAGGTTTGTCGGAAAGCTCATTGCTTTCCAAAATATGTTGCAGAAGTGAAAATTATTTTTATGCCTTCGCCTCCCCCTAGAGATACACCCAGCTTTCCGAATAGACAAGTCGGGATGTCTTCTGAGAAAAAACCTAAACCAATCGGAACCGCCAATTCCCTTTTTTTTTATTGAACTTATGATTAAGTTGTAGACTTTCAGCAAAATTATAAGCAAACTTTCAAACGTTTAGTACCGTCATATGAAAACCATATTTTTGTGCCTTTTTAATGTGTAGCACTAATTTATTTTTGTTTTCCTCCCCCAACATGCTGTCCCATTTTACAAGTCGTGGAAACATCGTTCTTTACTTTCCTTTCAAGGGTCTTCGTAGAAATGCAGTAAGTTTTCGAGGCTTCGTTTACAGAAGAACCGTTCTTGACAGTTTCAAATGGTAGCCTTAGGTCTTCTTGAGTATAGTTTCCACGATTTGAGTTCTTTCTGTTATACTTCGTTGGCATTTTTCCGCAATAAACTCAAAAGGACGCCAAAAATAAATGGCCATCTATCCCTACAACTTGGTGGTCATCTCTCCCAAATTGCATACTTTTAACGGTTTTAGAGGTTAAATTATTGAAATTTTTTAACATTTTTTATATTGATCCGCACTTCCTCTTTCGTAGAAAAAGTATAGTCTGCAACAAGTTTGGAATGGCCTTGATACAGAATATATTATTCCTTTATTTTCGGTTCTAAGTAAAATAGATCATCTAAGCTGACCGCTCGTGTGTTTATTTTTACTTTTTAACTCTCGTGTATTCATTTAAAATATTACAATTTTACAAATCTGCAAAGCATTTTTTTTCAGATTAACTATCTCTATTTGCTTTGATTTCTTCCATCTTCCAATAACCTTTTAACGTGTTTCCAAGCTATATTAAATGTTAACTACTTTTTTTGAAGTAAGAAATTTACATTATTAATTCTACCTAATACATATGATAAAAAAAAATTTTTTGCCGTACTGTTGTGCACCAGAATATATTGAAACTTCAATATGCAAATATTAAATAAATCGTCAACTAACGATGACAACTCGTTTGATGAAAATGTTTTAAATTACCCTGAATGTAGTATTCTTACGTTTAATAAAGAATTTATCGTACCGTCCCAAAACATCAGGGAAGCTGGTTTTCAAAATTTGCCCGTAGCAATGATGTAGTTCGTCCATTTTAAATTTTATTTCAAATTAGCAGGATTTAGAAACAATACTCAAATTTTACATAGAATACCAAAGAATTTCGGCTGCCAAAAGTCTTAGTTTAAGTGTTAAGAAAAATGATGAACACTCCTGAAAAGAACTTAGTTTTTTTTTGCTTATGTTGTTTTACGCATCGCAAACGAGAACAGCAAGAAATCTTAAACTTCTATAATCAAAAACAACATTTCTTTCTTGACTATCCCTCAACAAGAAAGGCGAACTAAAAAAATTAGCTCATTCCTTAGCAAAGATAGTTAATTTTGACGTTAAAGGTGCAGTTAAACTTCTAAGTTCAGATGATACCTTAGCTGCTAGAGATGATGAAACACTTCAGATTTTAAAGTTAAAACATCCTCAGCCATCACCAATTCTACCATTTCCTTTGTCACCCAAAATATTTAAAAAAGTTTGATGTACGTGCTGCAATTAATTCACTCCCTTCAGGTTTTGCCTCTTGAATAGACGGATTACGTCCTTAGCATACAAGAGCCTAATTTCTTTGTCTGTCGGTGATGCAGCAAATTATCGGTTACTTGAAAACTCATTAAATTATACTTATTCTGGGTAGTTTCCTTCACCAAGGAGTGTTCCAGCGATTCTAATTCAAAAGAATTCAATTTGCCTCTTATCCGACCAAAACGTCGGATAAGAAGCAACTTGAATGTTTTTGAATTACAATCCTTCGACACACTCCTTATCTGTTACGTCACTCAATTTAATTTTAAGTGGAAAAGTTTTAAACTCTATTTGTCATATTTTATATGGAACAATACTTTGTGCGTTTAAAAAAAAGAAAGTGGACTACTCGCTATTGCAGTAGGTAATTGCTTTCGTTGTTGAGCTGCTAAAGTTGCATACATCCAAGTTCGCGCTCAGACTGGGGAATATTTACGTCCACATCAATTGGGTGTACCAACCTAAAATTGTCGCGAAATAGCCATTCACTCTATTAGAACTTTTCTTCTTCTTCAAATCTTCCTTAACAAAATAAGAAACTCGATTTCTGATATATTTCCTTTGATGCTTCAATGTTATGCCAACCCCAGCAATTTGTTTTTTTAGAAATAATGTGATTAAATTTTCAGTTGGTGTGCAACAAGGTTATCGCTTGAGTCTTTTTGCTTTTAGTCCATCAATTCAACAAACTATTAATGGTCTGGTTTGGTACCTAGATGATGGTACTTTAAGTGACACCCCAGACATTGTCCTCAAACAATTGCAAAATATTGTCACATATAGTAAAAGTATTGGCCTAGAACTAAACTTCGAAATTAAATGTGAATTGTTTTTTTGTTCTGGAATTTTGACAAAAATATTTTATCCGTTACGTTACTTGTGTGGACACTTTATCAATTTGTGCTGCTGCAGCTGAACAAACAGTAAAAAGTAAACACCTGAAGTACAAGTCTATCTGTGATGCAAACTATAATTTTGTTGGCTTTGTTGTTGACACCATGGGTCCATGTTGTAGTGAAACACTGAAATTAGTGGGGAAAAATCTAATTTTACTTCTGGGGAGAGCCGGGCAAAATTGATTTTGTCCCAAGGAATTTCCATGGCGATACTGAGGAGAAATGCCGCAAGCGTAATAATGGGGGCTCTACCAGTAGGGGCAACTTTTAAGAAAACTCTTTATCTTTAGTTTTTTTTTAATTTTATTCTTTTTTTTTGTTATTGTTAGAATAATTATTATCTAGTTTCAACTGCTATATATACAGGGTGTCCATTTAGTGCGATATTGGACGATATTTCGTTTCAGGGTGATGCCAGAAAAAAAAAGTTTAAAGTTGTTTGATGTTTCTGAAGTGCAAAACATAAAATTAGTTTAGTATATACGGAGTACTCCATAAGTACTATACCTTTTTTTTACTTTCTCGTAAAGAGAAAGTATTGTAATCTTTAAAAGCAATATCGGAATCAAATATATTCGCTCTTTAATTTATAGAGAATACTTTTTTTATTTGATTCTTAGTTTACGAGTAATGGAGTGAGAAACATAAAACAAGGCAAATTAATTAAATTAAAATTTGAATTTCCCATAAGAAGCAATGTATGGAAATAGTTTATTTTTCACGACCAAACGGCTACAGAAAATATTATAAAATTTGGATCAAAGAAATATTTCAGCTTTAACTATTTAATGCATTACCTAACTCAAAAATTTTGAATAGCCCCTTTTGCACAAAACAATTTTTGAACAACTTTTTTTGGAAGTTTTAGTCTACAGAATCAATTTTCAAAGCATTCATGGTCAACCGAGTAAAATTTATCGAAATTAAATGTTGAAAACAGCATTATTTTATTTAATATATTTGTCAATATTTATTTTAGAAATAGGGAATGCTATGGCAAACTAGTAAAAAATAATATTTTTCATCGAATGACATAAATAGTCGATAGTAGTTCCGTTGGAAATAAGAAAGTTATGGATGTTTAAAATTACGCAAATTTAAATGTGAATAACGAAGAACCTGTATAAAACTTGAGATTACTTTAAACGAGGCCTTAAAGGATGTTCATTCGTTCTTGTGTAGGCCAAAAATCAACCTTCTAGCATTACTATTGGCGGTGTAATAAATTAAAATGTTAGTTCGTCTATCTGTCAAAATTTTTCGAAAAAAATTAATAATTAAAGAATATTGACTTTAGATATAGAACATGATACACCCCATTTAATTAAGAAATGTGCAAGGAATTTAAAGATCTAAAAATATACGGGGTGTTCCATTGAAAATAACAAAATTTTGTCTGGTATCGCACTTATGGAGTACCCCGTATACACTAAACTAATTTTAGGTTATGCATTTCGAAACGTTAAACAATTTTGCATTTAACTTTTTTTTCTGGCATCACTGTAAAACGAAATATCGTCCGATATCGCACTAAATGAATACCCAGTATATACAGTAGTTTATAATATTTTCCTCTGCCCCACATTCTTGGATTTGTTGATACGTTTTTGTTTACTTTGATCCTGATTGATCCATAATTTGCAAGTTTTTTTTCGATAACACTACCATCGCTCTCTGGACCCATTTTCGTAGGGGAGGATAATGAAGCAAACTACAAAATTTGAAGTGAATTGCTAACACACTGAAAATTTTGTAGTTTGCTTTATTCTTTTTTGATGCTCTCTTCCGAAAAAAAACTCCAAAGAAAAAGTTTTTTCGATTATTTTTATAAATCATTCACTTACTGTTTCTTCATTCTATTTACTGATAACAAACGTAATCAACGTTGACATTAGCGTTTTTTGTTGTGTACTAGGTAACTAAGTTTAGCAATTGACAATGGAAAACGCTTTTACAGTGATATTACTGTAATTTCATCTACTAAACAGACCGCTAGAGCATATTTCATGTCTTATTCCATACAACGCTGTACTAGTACACAGCGCACTTACTTCAAGGCAAGGCCATACTCTTCTTTCTTCCAAGACTGTTTAAATACAATATGTAGTAAATGGAATCCTGGTGGGTACAACACAAAAGTGGTTGGATAAAAATTGGATAATTGGATAAAATTTCGAAACACGTTGCAAACAGAACGATTTTGAGAAAATTTGAAAGGATAGATTTATTCAAGTTTTATGTTTTGTCTTATTAATTAAAAATGTGTTAAGAAACTTATGCATTACACCACGACTACATATCAGTTTTGCTGAGAACTTTTAGGGAAAGAGCAATATATAGTACATTGTTTCTCAAATAAACCGTTTATAGAATTAAATATAAAGTATTTTTATTTAAAATTTTAGAGAGACATATTAACAGAATTTGTAAGAATTGCCACACATATTTCATCACCTGACAAAAGAGGAAAGTACGCTCATGGAGTAAAGTTATCAGCAGAATGTAAATTATCGCATCGATTCTTTCCGCACTTGTGCAGTAAGGGTACAAAGAAAGAACACCTTGATGCAATCTATATAAATAAAAATTGGATACCGTTTGTTGGTAAGCGCATTAATTATAGGCGGCTGAATTTTTAGTAAAACTGTTCGTAATAGTTAGAAGTACTACTGAGAATGTTGTAAAACTTTGTAAATATTGGAATTTCCACTTTCTATAAGAAATTTCTATGAACTATGACAAGAAACATATTTATTTTACTGCTCTGGTTGTTGTAATGATCTAACAGGAATGTCGTTTTCTCGCTTATTTTAATAACAAAAAATAGCATGCACAAAATGTATTCTCTATTTATTTATTTAATTCAACTCTAGTTAACATTACATATTTACTATAAAGTTTGCATACAAGTTTCTCAAATGCCAAATAGTAATTTAATTTATTTTATAATAATTGAACCGCAGAGAAGGAGAGAGGAAGAGAGAGATGTTATTTTTTCATTACAACGTTGTTGGTGAGATTGTAGGTTCAAGAAATACAAGTAACTAGATTAGAATGCACCTATCCAACTATAAACTAAAATTGACTCCGGTAGTTAGAGATACGGCGAACGTTATTCAAACGAAGGAAAAAAGAATTGTCGCGTTAACAAAAAATCAAGTAATAGGCGTAAAGCTCCTTAAAGCAAGATATCAGTAAAAGAAAGCGATGAACGTAATTGAGTTCAATTTAGTACCATTATGAAATTTGCTTAAGGCAGTTAATCAGTAATAGAAAAGACGAAAGAGCAAGTTATCCTGAGCGGTGTCTAGTGTGACAAACTTAATTGTCAGGATCGTGCTTTCAGTGGCGGCACGTAAAATAATACTCAGAAATTGTAATTAGACGCAAATGTAACGTAACGTATTGCCTAAATAAAATAGTTTTTGGTTGATTTCCAGATAAGCTTATTAGTGCGTTTTTTGTTTATTCATCACACAAAAATGTTGATCCAAAGATTTAATACATCATAGTAGATTGTTTTACTAATAGATTATCTCATGGACTTGTTCCACTTCTTTATTCTATTATATTATTTCACGTTATATCCACTGCTTCTTTCTACTTTTTATTTCTTATAATCTTCTTTTCGTCAAAAATTATTAGTCGATTGTCAAACCAACTGTTCAAAAGTTTTCAGTATCATCCTCCCTATGTAAAGCACTACTACAAACATTGCACTTGAGGGTTCTAAACTTAATGAACTTAACTGAACTTAATAAAATTGTTGTACAATTTAGATTTGAAAACTGAAACTTTGAAAGTCTGAAGCAAATGAAGAGATCTCAAGGCAACTAGATGAAATATGAGTAGAAGAAAAAAAACAAACGTTATTTTCTTATGAAGCAAATTGTCAGAAGCCATGAAAAGAATGAACGTTATAATAGATTTTTCTTTTTCTCAAATGTTCTCTTTGAAATTTTGCGATTAGCAACGAATCTTTTCCTAAGAAGACCATTTGTTACTAGTTTCGTTAGCAGACATAGTCATCAAGATCTTTCACGAACAACTGCGTAGAAAAAATTATCTAATGCACATACACTGTTGTTCAATTGAACAAATAAATTTAACATTATGCGCCGTTTCAAAGTAAAGACAAATAATAAAGTAAAGTACTCACCCTTTAATACAGGGTTAGCAAACATTTCTGTAAAATGTTCTTCAGATGCTTTGAAAACACATAACTTTCTAACCTTAAATTTTAATTTATCAAAAGTGACGTATGCTCTTGAAATAGAATAGTAACAATGTCATTTTGGAACGCCATCTATTGAGCGTGATTATTCCCAATTGTTCTACATAATTTTTTTTAAACTGAACTTCATTGAAGTAAATACGCAATAATACAAAATAATTACAAAATAATTCGGTGCAATAAATAAATAAATTTAATATTTTTTATGAAATTAAATAACTAACATAGTCAATATTTAGTATTTAATTGAGAAATGTTACAAGGGTAAAATAAAACAACGACGAATAAAAAATTTAAAATTGACGTCAGTAATTAACATTAATGAAAACCTAATTGGGTATGGATACCGCTTACAAACAAATGTTTAGTTAATACATGTGAGTGAAATATTCTTTTAATTATTCAGTTAACATGTTATTGTTAAAAAAATAACACTCATAAACTAATAAGCCTTATTAACTCAAACATAAGAAATGAAATCAATAATTTTTTAATATTAAGTGCTTGAAATGTTTTTAGACTTAAAAATGGGGATTCTCAAAGAAACATTTAAGTAGAATTTATTTGGCTTTAAAATATTCAATATTTGTAATGTGATGACATTACTTACTTCCGCGGTAACCAAGAATATTTTTCAAATATTCGACCTCATTACAAAGTTTATAAAAACTTAGTAGCACTAGTGAATGTGAAGGTTTGGCTGATAATGAGATAGCTACTGAACAAGATGAAAAGGCAGCAATTGAAAATTTACTACCAGCAAAATTGGCATAATTGGAACAAACATCAAAGCCGTAAAGCCATCTACACTTTGGTTTATATTTTCAATGTTCAAGGCCACAAGAGAATATAAATCACGAAAAGTTTTCCAATGTGGTTATACATTTCAAAAACAAATATCATTAAAAAAAAAGAAGTTTGCAGTTTTTACCAAGGACAACGTTAAGAAGCATTAAATTGAAGCAGAATATCAAAATTACTGGATGAAAATTATTTTTACAGATCGACATAACAATCGACGACGTGTTTCATGTATTTGTTGTAAAGGTAGTCGATACCAAAAATTAATAGATACCGCATCATTTTTACAGTGAAAGTATAACAATGTTACAGTAAAACCTCTATTTTTGGCCACCTCTTAAAAGCGGTCACCTCTAAAACCGGCCAAGTTTTCCAAGTCAAAAACCAATTATACGGAAATATCCATATTAATGACCCTCCTAATAGCGACCACCTCTTGATAACGGCCACTACGACTTATTTGTAAACTTCCTTGGAAAAATACATCTAATTCTACCTCCCATTTCCGGCCATTCTTAAGTAATGTCATTAGTAGACAACAGCATAGCGTTCAAGTGCATAATATAGAATTGTTTCAATGTGTGAGGCTTAAGTAATTACCGGTATTTAAGAACGGATTTAAAGAATTTGTTCGATTTACAATAGATAGTCATAACACAGAAAGTGCAATTAAAAGGCTCATTAAGCTCACCCCAAAAATTGTTAGTATGTTTGAGTTAGTATGTTCAACAACGCTGTTACATATAGACGTACAGAAAAATTACAATATCGCTAAAAAGAAAACGTTTGTCTCTTAAAGAGAAAATTGATATACTAATTGTGGAAAGTAATAAGTTCAATACCAATGCTAGAAAGTTGGCTGAAATATTTAGTGTTGGAAGAACACAAGTTAACTATATTTTGAAAAACAACTGTGATTTAAAAAAGCTATTTGAAGAAGGTTCCAATACAGAGCAGAAGAGAAAATTTTCTAGAACTGAAAGTTTAGAAATTGACCGAGTAGTTTACAATTGGTTTTGTAAAGCTAGGAATAAAAATATCCCTATATCTGGAAAATCCGTTAATCATTGGAAAAAGTAAACACCCAAGATGCTTTAAAGGCTCTCATATCAACAAATTGCACTTAGAATGGGTATCTAATAAAAAAACTTGGATGACGGTAGAGAATTATCACTTCCTGGCTAAAAAATTTTGATGGAAAAATAAAAAAAGAAAATAGAAAAGTCTTATTATTTTTGGATAATGCCACGTCTCATCCCAAAGCGACTCTTGAAAATGTGAACATTGTTTTTCTACTCCCAAACACCACATCCCATTGCCAGCCACTAGATCTAGGAATTATCCAAAACTTTATGATGGCTTACAGGAAGTTTTTAATCAAAAGGCTACATTTACAAATACCGAACGTCCTTTCGAATTTGCGAAAAAAGTATCAATTTAACTAGCGCTTTAGTTTGGATATCAGTAGCCTGGAGAAATGTTTCGCCTATTACAATTGCTAAATGTTTTGCGAAAGGCTCAGCTTTTTCCTGTATTACTAGAAGGTAATCAACGTATAAGCCTTGAAAATTATGCATCTATTGATTGTGATATTTTGACCAAAATCCCCAATTTAAGTATTTAAGATAAAATCAGTGCATTAGACTATAGTGAAGGTTGTGATTTGAACAATGAAAGTGGTGCAGAAGATTCCGAAGTTTTTACATCAAACATTAAAGATATGGGTGAAGTGTGTGAAAAACTAAGAGATGTGCAAAGTTTTCTATTTTCTAATGATAAGAGTGAGCTAGCGGTATGTGAATCTTCTGCTTTACAAACTAAACTTAAAAATGTAAAAAAAACCTCAATACAAAAATATTTCACACAAAAATGTAATTTAATGGTATGTATATGTATGTAATTAATTATTGTAATAGGTATAACGAGCAATTAGAAAATAGGTACATATTATGTAAATGTATGTATTATGTATTCAATATTTATAGTTATTTTTTAAGGCGGATTATATAGTATCCTATAGCGAACCGTATTGTGATTGATTTTAATAAACAACGCATAGAAATAAAATTTTTTTCCTACCAATAACGGCCACCTCCATATACCGGTCAGTTTTGCAGCAAATTTTAGTGACCGCTGTTTAGAGGTTTAACTGTATTAGTATATTACGATATAAGATCGGAATAAGAAAAAAAAATTCAAAATCCGTTCTGGCACTTTCACAACACAAATCTGAAATTACCTAGTTATCCTTGGCTGGTGTCTCTACAATAACCCCATAATAAACAATTAATTGTTTTATTCGCAAAAGCCAATGAATTTTTTTATTTTAGTTCGTCTCCTACTTTTGTACTTAGGAAGAATTGTGCGAGCAGCGACAATGAAATAACAAAAAAATTTAAGAAGGGTGCGATGCTGTTATACAAGCAAAATTCTGGACACGAGCAAACATACGAAATGATCATTGGAAGAATTGACGACAAAAGTGAAACATTTTGAAGCCTCCTGCAAGTATTTGGTCTGAATATTCTATGCTAAAAATCATGATCAACTTAAACAACAATATTAATATTTCTTCATTCACAGAATTAATTGTTTTCGTAAACCAGAAAAACTTTGGATATCGTCCAAGGAAGTCTAGGATGTTAAGTAGAGAAGATATGGTCAAATACTTAAATGAAGCTCCATACGACATTTATTTATTAATAAAGGTAATCAATACATGTTTGTTAACAACAATATCTAAATCACATATCTATCTTTTTAGGTGGTAATGATAGTGGGAATAGCAACGGCACTTCGCCGAGAGGAAATAATGAAGCTAACAACTAACTTCGGCGATAGAAGTTTTGTCATTGTTATAAATATACCGACGTCGCAGACAAATAGGGCCCGAAATTTTACAAGCAAGCCCATTTTCTTACACTGTTTCCAAAATATTTCAGTCTAAGATTGAAAATTGAATTGTTTCATCGTCATGGTTTTGGTTCAAGAAAATGCTTAAGTCAAGTAGCAGGTATACAAACTTTCGGAAAATTACCATCAAAATCCGCAATTTTTAACACCCAATGACGCATCGAACTTTACTGGGCACGAATTCAGAAGTTACTTTTTTAGCTAACAAAGAGGATAATTTGCAAAAGAAAATCGCGTATGCCAACCAAATTTTACACAACAATCAATTATCAAAATAATGGCAGTTTATTTGAAAAACCAAATTACCGATTTTAAGGTAACTCAAGAAACAATCGAGCCAGATGAGACTATTCAAAGAAATTATCATTACGACTAATAAACAATAGCCGACATGTTGCCGAAAAGTTTTTCAAATTCAGAATTGTGGGTTTTTCGCAAGCCAAAATTGTTTAATGGAATCCATTCATTCTCGGTTTTTTGCCTAGTAAAGAAATTGATCAAGCAATTAATACTTTGACCTCAGAAAATACAGTTTGATACAAAGCGTATCTATGGACAAGTTTTGAGAATTTTGCCAGGAAAAGGTGTTCCAGCTTAACTAAGTAACCACCATTGACCAAATTACTGGGTTTATAACATGAAAAAAGTTGATGGCTACCAGGAAACTGTAGTAAAAGTAATATGGAAATAAGATTACGGTATCAAATTAAGCATATTTAACGACATAAGATTTTTGTGTGCTAGACAAGCCCGAGATACTAAAAGGAAAAAACTTAGATGAAAGCTCTCGAAAAACATTGTTTTTAAATAGCAAGTTACGAACTCTGTTGGCGAGGAAGAGGAGGCACTTTATGTCGTACTCATCTTTTTAAAGAAGAAAAGAAAACGCAAGGAAATCAACTGGAAATTTCGAATACAATTCATTATTTTCAAAAACAGAACAAGGCGGTACTAAAAAAGAATAAGACCAATCAAAATGATTGCCAAGTCGGTAAAAACATGAGTTGATCTCAAAATGGGTAATATTATTGATAGGTAAATATTTCCTCCTATGAATGCTTGTTTGTTTCTACGTTTAGAGTGTGTGTTTTATTAGAGATATTTATTTACATTCAATTGTTAGTTTATTTGGTGATTGTTATTTTAAGTGGCGGACCATTTCTTTGTTTTAAAGGCCTGAAGAATTGCACATTATTTGCACGAAACGTTACCTGCAAAAACGACTTAGTGGTTTTTTTTGGTACCCCTCCTCAAAGAAGAACGAATCATTTAAGTAATTATTGTTCAAAAAAATACCATATGTTACCACCGACCGACTCTTCTTAACACCGAATCGATCTTGGAATTCTACTGCTTTTTCAAAAGAATGGTATAAAAATTGTTCAGTGGGATCGAATGAAAAGTCAAAATGGGTGAATAAAAGCAGCTGAATCAATAGGTTTTAATACAACATGCAAGAAAATTTTTAATCATTCATTGTGGAGTTTGTTATCAAGAAGATTGTACCATTGACGAATATACTACCGTCAAGGTAATTTTTTAAGTCCATCTTACTTAATTGGACTAAACCACATACACTAAGAAAAATAATAAACTTTTTTTCTGAATGTGGTAAAATGTTAATTTATAACAAATATTTTTAATTCTATGTTTCCTGACTCATTTATACGCGGACAGATTTAAAAAATCATACCTTAAATATTCGTGGTTCAGGGTAGTGGAAGAATCCATCACCTGAAATAATAAATAATGTTATATTATATATTCAATAAATAACAGGACTATCATAAATGTAAAATATTATAATAACAGGGGCCTATCAATTGTGGTACGTTAAAACAAATTAAAAATAATATAATTGTACAAAATAAGACATTAAGAAACACCTGCAAATTCAAATTAATTATATGGTTTAATACATTTACACCTGCTAAATAACTACACTTATCTTGACACACGATAACGGATATTACAAAATTATTATTTAAATGATTAAAAGTTCAACATACTTGCTATTGTAACTTATACTGTAATTATCAACGCACTTTAATTAAAAGGAATTTTATTATCTGTGTATATTTACACGCTTTGTAGAAATAAATACCACATAATTATAATCCAGAAATCATTTAAAAAAATTTAAATAATTTGCAATAAAACTAATAAATATTAATAAATACATGTATACAAATTTTGTGCAATTAATCAAAATTATTGTTATAATTTCTCCTATTTAAAGTAGACACCTGCATAATTGTAAAGGGTGGGTAGTGGACTGAAAAATGTGTTCAAATTAACCTTATATTTTATCAATTGTTAGGGATGTTACAGGAAAACAAAGGTGTGCAATCCATTGACCCGATGACCTTTGGTTCTGTACTAAGCAGATTTAACTTTTTTTGAATTTTACTTTTTTTGAATATTACCTTTTCAACCATTTCTTTTTTCAAAGTTTTCTTTGCACTGCACTCACGATTACGACATTTACACGCCCGCCATTATTAGTAAACTAAAACGAATTTATAATTGTCCAGGTGTTTGTCAAATTTTCGTGTTTCTTATCTAAACGTAAGCGAGCATACAATCTATTTTAGATTAACATTCTTTAAAATACAAACTTATTGATTTTGATTTTCGACTTATTTATTTTGTTTATATACTTCCATTTATTTTATACTTAAGAATAAAATTTAAGGGAATGCGAATTAACATTATTCACATAATGAAAATTTAAACAATTATTATTAAACTAATTACTATATTTATGTACAGGGTGGCTGAGACCAAGTGCTACCAAACAAAAACGCTGTAATTTTTAAATTTTGATTATTTTTTTATTGAAATTTTGTAGAATATGTTAAAAAACAAATTACATTTTCTAAAAACATGTTACTGCTCGATATAATCTCCTTTGGCTCTGATTATTTGATTAAGTCTTCTATAGAAAGCATTGCATGCTGACCGAACGTGGGTTTGCGGAATTTTATTCAATTCTCGAACAAGAGCTGACTTCAATGCATCAACACTTTCGTATTTTTTAGTGGATACCTTACTCTCCAAAATAGACCATATGGAGAAATCCATGGGATTCAAGTCCGGTGAATATGGTGGCCATTCTTTCGACGAAATCAGCCGCGGAACGCAATTTTGTAAAAATTGCTGTGCCGCTTGAGCTTTATGTGACGGTGCCGAGTCCTGTTGGAATGTCCAACGGTTCGTACCAAAGTGTTTACGTGCTCAAAGTAGCAAAGCATCGTTAAGGATCTTTTGGCTGTACACCTCTTGATTTACCTTGACTCCCTGTTCGATGAAAACCAGAGGAGTCCGTCCATCCCCAGTCACTGTAGCCCAAACCATAAGAGAAGCTAGTGATTGCTTGCGCATGACAACTCTTGCGTCCAAATTATCGTTGGACTTGTGCTCTAACCAAACACCATCATTTTGTTTATTCACATATTGTTGAATGGTGAAAATTTTCTCATCAGAAAAGACAAGGCCAAGGCCTTCAATGCTCGTGTTCTTTCAAGCCTAACTTTTTTTTGTGCCTCTGTAAGATCTTGAACTTTTTGTATCTTGTAGGGCTTCAAGTGTAATTTATTTTTCAATATGGTTTGAATGCTGTATCGTGAATCATGCAGACGTGCTGCTAATTGATTGGCACTTTGACGAGGATTTCGTTAGATTTGTTTCTTCACCTTTCGAATAATTTCTTTTGATGTTGCTGTCTTTTTAGGACCGCCTCTGTTGCGTTTAGCAATGCAGTTTCGTTGTATCGAGTTATGGTTTGATACACAAACATTTTATTCACATGCTGGAGCTGAGGAACTATTGCTGTTTGTAAATACAGTGCAATTACACTATTACGTTTGAATTCTATTACAATTTTTTTATGAAGATATTAATTTAGAACAATTCTTTTTTGACCACATGTAAACAATTAACCAAACTTCAATCTGTCAAAAAATTAACGCGCTAAAATGAAAACTACAGAAATGACAGCAGAGTGAAGTTAGTAACGTTTAGTCTCAGCCACCCTGTATAAAATATGTGTTCCAGGCTTAATCAATTTTATCCCAGAGTGGTGCCCTCATGCACCACGTACTTTATGATTTTTTCTTACATACAGTAATTATTTTCTATGTCTATTTAGAAATTTTATTAATATTAGTACCAATGAGAGAACTTAGTACCGTATGAACTGTTTGATATTAATTATGGTACAAAAATATTGTGACACCTAAAATCTTAAGAAAAATGAAGCACACACACCTTTCTGTCAAAGGTTGAAATAAATTCAAAACAGTAAAATATTTTTTTTTATTTGTAATTTTTGGTGGGTTTAAAATATTTAATTACATAATGCATTTAAAATATTGAATAGATGATCGTTTGTTTCTTATGCAGTTAAAGTGCTAATTAATTACAATCAGTAATATATGACGTATACGAGGTATTTGACTCTAAAGAAATTAGAAGCAGCTTTAGAGGAGGTCGTGAAAGATTTGGCGAATAATGATAGAAGTCGTAAGTATTACTAATATTTACGTAATTTCATATTTGAAGAACCAACTGATATAGCTGGAACTTTAGCATGTACCAAAAACATATCAATCCGGAATTGGACTTATCAGATGATGAATCCCTAGATTATAAAAGAAGACGTATTACTTTCTGCAAATCACAAACTTGTGTTGCAGTCAAATGAAAAAGAGGTCAGATTGAATATACTCACACACTTACGTCCAATGAATTTCGATCACGCGAGAAACTAAAAATTAACTTTCTGGAAAACTCCCCTTTAAAAATTTCTTATATTTTTTGATGACGAAGTGATTGACTTGATTTTTAATTTTTCGATAAAATATGCTCAAGACCAGAACTGCTATGAACTTGTACTATCAAAAAACAAACTGTTCAAATTTATAGGAATTTTGTTTTTTTCGGGTTACCCATACATTGCCACATATTCAACATCTACTGACGAAGACAAAGGAATTGATCTAATAAAAAAATGCATGAGCCGCAATTGATTTTAATTCATAAAACACAACTTACATTTATCAGACAACAATTTATTAGACAAAAATGACAATTTTTGGAAAGTTAGACCCTTTGTTAACATAATAGATAAAAAAATATACAATTTGGAATATTTTCATTCAACCTATCTATAGATGAACAAATAGTACCTTACTTTGGACGCCACTCTTGCAAAATGTTTATAAAGGGTGAACCAGTTCGTTTTGGATTTAAACTTTGGTGCCTTTGTTCATCAGAAGGGTACCTACTTAATTTACTTTCATATGGTAGTGCTCAAAATAGAACACAGCGGTGATCTTGTCATGAGTTTACTTTCTGCTGTAGACAAGCCAGTGAATCACCAAATTTTTTTTGATAACTTTTTTCCTTATTCAAGCTTTTTGTACATTTAAACCGGTACTATCTGAGAGAATAGAACAAATAAGTGTCCAATCAACAATTGTAAATGAAAAAAGAATATCCCAGGCAGACTTTAAATCTTATGTAGCTTTGCGACTTTTAAAACTGACAAAGCAATAATTCAGAGAAATATTCCTGCTGCCGTAGATGAATTTGCCATATCCACACAATTTACATTTACATACTTCATGTTTTGTACAATATCACCAAAAATAAAACCGGATTTTACCAGTGGTGCGTTCACCCACCATAATGTATTATAGTGACGTAGAAAATAATTTAGGTTTAGTTATTTTGTGTAAAAACTGAAACGTTGAATGAACTCTTAAGTGTAACAAAATAAATACATATATTAAGAAACAATACTGTACGTTTCATAAATTTTTTGATGCTTGAGATAATATGGGTTAAAGGATTTATAAATATAAACAAATGTTGCCTAAAAATCAAAAATTAAAGATTTTTAATTGCCTTTTCACGGTTCTAGAACTAGTGAAATGTTAACAAAAGTATGCCCGATTCAAATTTGATAAAATTTTGGATCTATCAAAATTTAAAATAGCGGATTCAATTTTCAAGTACTTTAAGTAATATTTTGATTTAAACGAAAATTTGGTTTTATCGGTTTCAAAATGAATAAATAAAGTTGCGGTGATTTTGAATTTTTTTATAAAAATGTGCAGTGTTGTTTCTTGTCGAGATAAAAAATTTCAACCAATTCTAACTTACAAACGTGTAATGTTGTTTTATTTCTGAACCACATCTCCGACAAATAAGGATTTAATCTACAGTAAAAAATTTTTAGTCCAGTACGGATAGTCAAATTTTACTCCAAAGCCAAGTATCAGTAGTAGCAGCATGAAATTTGGCATACAGTTTCTTGATACCGGGTAGAATAATTTAAAAAAATGGTTTATCAAAAAATCGAGAACCAAACTAAAAAAAATTGAGTTTAATATTCATAATGTAGGTTTTTGGCATTTTCTCGTAAAATGTTCGAACTACGTTAAAATGGCTTCTGTGAAAAGGGAAAAGAGGTTAATTTAAATGAAATAATTCAAGAACTCTTGAAATGCGGTACATGAAGTTATGTTAGGTTAGGAATTCATTTTTCACGAAAAATCATACTTTCTTGAGCTGAAAATGATGCGAATGATTTTGAAAGTGCGAAAAAATGTTCTGTGCTGTTCTGTAATGATAAACAGAAGAGGAAGAATATGTTTTGGGTTTATACATAATGAGAGTTATGAAGTCCCAGTAGAAAATAATACGGCAAAAAGGTAAGCAATATGAAAATAACATTATATATTTTATTCATAGTTCCCTTTCGAAACGCCATCATCAAGATGAGAAGAACTTGTATAACAATCAAAATTACTTTGGAAAATCAGAAAATTAGAAAAGAGTACATGAGGTGTATAGTAAATTTTAATATAAAAATTAATCGAGTTTTCATCAGGATTATCATTTTCATCAGAATCGTCATCAATAAACACATTGAAATCAGAGTTGCAAGATTTACAAGCAGTGCATGCTAAACCATTGTACTCACACACTATTTCGTAGATTGACAAGAAATCATTTTCTAGAGTGTTTTTGGGGCAAGTTGCTGCATCATTTTGGTTGATTCAAGAATGGTTTTGATTAAAAATCAACTTACGGTGTTCATCAAAATGCGGAAGTACACTTCAACTACACATCTAATAATAAATAACGACATTATAAGTTAATTAATTAGAAGAAAAAAATCAATTATCTGAAGAAGCCTAACCCATACGTTGAAGACCGCCATATAGAAACAGGAAATGACCAAAATTTAACTAGCGTTCTAGTAGAACAATTGTCCCTTCTTTTCCAATTTGAGCGTAAGTAAAGTTAGTTAAGAATAAGGTTGGTTGCCTGTCGCCGCAGGCAAAGAGGTTCATCATAATTCACGAATAATAATTTTAGTCTTTTTACTTTTCTAGGGTAATTGTCTTTCGTTCAGTGTTAGTAATATTGGTTATTTTTTTAACGATTGCATCGATCATCGAACTCGGAGATTTTAATCGAATAAGTAATCCAAGTTTTTCAATTTGTTATCGTATTTATATACTTTTCTTACTTTTGATTGTTTAAAAATCCTGTATAATTTTTTAAATGGTTGATATGATGATCAGTTAGAAAGCAAGCTACAAATATGTCAAACTGTGGTTGGGAAATAAAATTTATACAGTGAGTTGTTTCATTGGCTGGTTACCCTAAATGGCTAGATGGTTGACAGTAAAAAAGCCGACGTGAGGTGTCTATTGGGCAAGTTGTAATGGTCCAGATCAATTAGTTGCAACTACCTATTTCAATTTTTTTTATTTCTTACATCATTTGTATCTATCAGAATGTTTCTTAGTATTATCGGGTTTATTAAAGATTATTTTGTACTAATTCATGTAAATTCAAAAAAAGTTTGTGACTATACAAATGTTCTAACTGTATAATTATAATTTTCGTTATCGTCTCCATATAGTATTATCATTTTCCATTGTATTAAAACTTAACGTTATTTTGTCCCAGTCTCCAATTTTCCATAATTTGTATTCCCTATCGTTGTTCACATTCTTTCCTGATTTAGTCGTCGTTGGAGTTCCTAGGTATTTGAATGGTGATTTGGGCAAAACAAGGTATATAAAGAACTAGTCTCAGAGCTGAAGTAGAATGCAGTCACCCAAATCAAATTTGACGATGAAACCAAAGATAGCGAGAAGAATGAGGATAGCGGTGAATTGAGAACTAAAGAGAGTGACATAGACACTGACCAATACATAACATTATAGCCAGAAATATGAGTTTACGAAATAAGAGAAGAATACTCTATCAGTAAATTTTAAAATTCGATCTGAGAACACATGCATCAGGTGTAAAAGTGGTTCAAATTTTAAAACAGCCTTGAACCTTTGAAGTCAATTCTTTTATCATACATCAAGGCTGAGAATGATGACCCCTGAAACAACAATGGGCCCAAAGTTAAGATTTTCAGGTTGACCATGCGTCAAACAAGATTAGATTAGGTGCATAGGATTGGAAAACAAAAAACGCCCAAACAACTCAAACAGTATGATAAACTTGTTTCAAACAGAAAATATTTGTGAATATTGTCAAAAGTGCTTATACCACATTTCACTATGTTACAATTAATGAAAAACTTGCAGATTTCTAAAACATATGTCGTTTCCAACATTAAACCTAACAAGTATCACAAGATATTAGATGTGTGGCGCCCAAATTTAGGAATGTATGGTAGTCAGGAGTCATTCGGAACGTATCAAAAGAGCAATTCACTAATTCACGTGTAAACCAATAAAAAGAAGAAGCAAAAACTTGACGGTATAAAACTAGTTTACAGCATCAAACTTGAAACGAAATTTTAGACTAACTACTCAAATGATCAAAGAGAAACTTTCAGAAGAATTTGAAAAACCCCGAATACTGAGGACGTTACTTTAGAGTTATATGCTTGGAAAAAGCATAAAAAAGTTTTTTTTTGTATCAAGCCTCCACAAAGATGACGCTATGGATGAAGTTTGAAGGGCTAACCCGAATTAATATTGGCCAATGGTGATATTTTATTTAATGCTAAATTTCCATGGGATTATTCGTGTCTGATAATTCAGGCAAAAGCAAGAACCAAACATCTAGATGCAGGTGGAGTGTTCTTGTTAAAGAATAATGCGACAGATGCAAGTTTTGCGATAGAAAAAAGCATCATCCTACATAGTGTTTTGTAATGTAATAGGCATGTGTCTTAAATATTGTACTTTTGTAAGCGTTTGCAAGTATTCAAATTCTAAAAGGCGTGCATAAGAAGCATGAAAAAATTTGGTACTTGATTGCTAGTGCTTTGTTAGTGCTTCTAAGTGATTCATAAAACAAGTCCCCCAAACATCTTGAAGAAAATTGAGATTCCAAAGAGTGGGTAAACATTATACTTTATTGGAAACACTAACAAAAATTTTATAATCGATTGTTAGTGATTCTTAGTGCTTTATAAAAGAGGTTATCCTCTTCAAGGGTTTTGAAGAAAACTCAAATTGGTATAAACTTCTGATCGGCAGCACTATATTGACGGAGTTGCACTTAACACAGTTGTCATTTAATATAACAATTACAAATTAATGATTTTACTAGACGGTTCTATTTGTGTTTGGCAATGGCTCCCATTGCATCGCTACTTTATAAACTTCAGTTCCCAAGCCCTAATAAACAGTAACGGTTGACTGAAACATCTTTCCGTAAAGAAAAAAAATGTAAAGAACATAGTTTGGCATAAACTAAGAAATGCCAACAGATAACTGTAAACGTTTAAAGTGCATTATCGTTATCAGGAGCGATAATTTTAAATGCCTAAACCAATATGGATTTAAAAGCGGTTTCAGTTCAGTTGATGCCTTAACCAACATAGTGGTTGATATTTATCATTGCTTTTCAAAAAACGAATACATGGCTAGTGCGTTTATGGATATTAAAGGTGCCTATGAAAACGCAAATTTGATGCTTCTTTATCGCAAATTACAAGACCAACTTATCCCGCCAAAAATCGCATATACTATAGTAAGTTTGTACCAAGATAGAGCAATTTCTATACGTAATGAGCAGAATCAGTTATCTGGTCCTCGATACACATCATCTGGACTAGCTCAAGGCAGTGTTTTAAGCCCCATACTCTTTAATCTATATACATCAGACATACATAAAGTAGCTAACAATTTCTCTATTATCCAATACGCAGACGACTTTTGTATATACTGCCAAAATAAAAAATATGAAGAAGTGATAAACAATTTAAAGGAGTGTACTACAATATTTTACGATTGGTGTTTAAGGAACGGTTTTGAGGTGTGTACTGAAAAATCAGTTGTTACTATCTTTACTAGACACAACCTTCCCAAAATTAACACAATTATTTTGAATAACAGGTCATTTCCGTTCCGTAATAATGTTAAGTATCTCGGTATGGTGCTTGATAAAAAACTTAGCTGAACTCCTCACATTCTACAACTTGTTAACAAATGTTCAAAAGGTATTAATTTTCTTATGCTAGTCTCAAAATCCTGGTGGGGAGCCAATCCAAGCATATCATTAATCTTCTAAAAATGCTATATAAGATCTATCATAGATTACGGAGCAATATTATACCGATCGGCGACGAAAACTTGACTTAAAAAAATAGAAATATAAAAAACCTCCCAATTGTTCACAAAATAAGTCAATTGAACGTGGAAGATCTAACAAATAAGTACTGGGTAAAAAAAGAATCTCCTTGATTATGCTTGGCTTATCGCACAATTTATGAAAAAAGACGTTTCCAATGAATAATAATAATAGCTATAGCTACGGTGATCTCTTATCAGATATTCCTCTCTCAATTCCTGCATATTTAGGTCTTACCAGCCTAAATAACGTAATATTCAATTCAGAATTAGAAATATTTCATAATTGTCTTCATATTTATACCGATGGCTCCAAAACTAGAGACGCATCGGGGTGTGCATATCTCATACCCTCCTTGCATGTTAAAAAAAACTTTAGGTTAAACAAGGATATTTCAATTTTCAATGCTGAAGCTTTTGCCATCTTAAAAGCACTAGAATATGCAAAACTTAATAAAACCAATAAAAAAGTACATATAATATCAGATTCCTTATCCGTGTTGTCTATGATTCAAAAAAAGATAATCCCCATTTACAAGTTCCTCTACCCGATTATCACTAATATTAAAACTTTAGTAATTTCTCTTCAAAAGTCGAGATTTTCTATCCAATTTATATGGGTAAAAGCTCATAGTAAAATAAATTACAACAGAAAGGCATACCAGCTAGCTAAAGCTAGTGTACTCCATCCTGAAATAGACAACAACGTAATCCCTACAGACGACATAATAAACATTTATAAAGACGAGTCTTTCAATAAATTGTCCTCTTATTATAAGGAAGCAATGATGAATAATTACACTAGATACCATGAAATAGTAAGTTCCATCCCTAAAAAACCTTGGTTTGAAAATTTAAACGACACTAACGAATGTCCAATCTGTTTTGTTCCAGGCACAATAGACCATATTATGTTCGAATGTTCATTACATAAAGCTGAAAGAACGAAGATGTACCAAAGTTTGATAAATCTTCAAGTAACACTTCCAGTTAACACCTTACATCTATTAGTGTTAAATAATATTGGTATAAATAGTTGTTTACTTAAATTTATAAAAGTGGCTAATATAAAAATATAATTATATATAAATGTAATAATATTAATTCATAACTGGCTGTATAGACTGACGTAGTGCCATAAAAAAACTAACGTCGGGAGTTCCTCAAGACACTTGTCCTTGGACCACTTTTATTTTTGTTATCTCTTAACTTGCTAGTGACTTAAAATTTTTTACTTAAATTTATACAATTGAGGATTGTATCGATCTACAGTACAAACTTCAACAAAGTGCTCTGTTAACAAGTTATCGTTAAATGCTGGAAATTGTAAAATTTTAACCTATTCTAGAAAATTTCTATTGATTCAATAAAAGATCTTGGTATTTATGTATTTTGATTCCAAAAACACTTTCTTACTCATACAAGTCAAATGTGTAGAAAATCTACCAAAACTCTTGGATTCATTATCCGCAATTCTAAATCCTTCACTAATATTCACTTGTTGAAAATTCTTTATTTTTCTTTGATTAAATATAAGCATGAGTACGGATCTTTAATTTGGTTCCCTGTGAACAAATAACAAATAGTGCAACAAGTGTCATACAGAATTAATAATGCTCTTTTTACAGAGATGCTTATTCAGTTTTTACAGACACGCAGAAAACTGTTTGATTTTAAATTCCTCCATAAACTACTTAAAAATCATATCGACTCTTCATTTATACTATTATCAGTTAACTTTCACATACCCTCTTACCATTCAAGATTTAATTTACCTTTTTATCATCATTGGATGGATATTTTTATTTAGTGCTTGTGGTGGAACGCAAAGTTGGCGCACCCTTTAAAATTTTTATGTTTTTGAAAACGCATGTAGAAATAATTTTTTTGAGCATTAAGCATTAACGATTGACTATAAAATTTTTATTAATGCTTCTGATAAAGCATGAAGTTGACGGCCTTTACAATTTGAATTTCCTCATAATCGCTTGAGGGGATGAAGCTTCTTTATAAAACTCAATGTTGACACTTCTTTTGGAATTTTAAGTTCTTTGAAAACGCTTTTGGGGATGACTTGTTTGATAAACCACTATCATTAGTTCTTTTGATAAAACGTGAATTTGGTATGTCTTTTAAAATTTAAAACGCTTCGGGGATGATTTTTTTATGAAGTACTAATCGTATAGCTGAAACAAAAATGTTTTCCGGGGGGAAGACGTTTCTGTTTCAACACTGACAAGTACTAACTATTGACTATAAAATTTTCGTTGGTGCTTTCATAGGTGTGCCAACTTCACGGATGTGTTGAACGTCGTACAAGTGTGATAATGGATGAGGTATAAAAAATATACTTTGTTATGTGTTTCAAAAAGATGTTTTGTGGATTTGGAAACATAAAATGGGATTCAAACTTTGGTCGAGTTTGTCGGGGTTATTATCGTTACCCCTTTTAAAAATAGATGTCAAAAATATTTCACAAGTATCAAAATTAAACTATTTACGATCAGTAGATCGCTTTTGATTATAAAAAACAATTTCATTTTTGGCCTCAAATTTGGGGATCGACTAGTCGAAAGTTGTACAAGCCACTCAATGGTTACTCAAACAAAATAAATTACATAGTTTTTTTTAATTGTCTAATATCTATGTATCAGTTGAAACAATCCCATTATTAATTATTTAACTGAACGAAGGTTTAAAAATCCCTATGACTCTTTCTATCTTTCTATTAAGTTAGTCGTTACTTATTACAGTTGACATCTGCTCTGTCGAGCTTACTAATTGTCGATAATTCTAAACCTTGTATAACGATATTCCACGAACAAAAAGAAATAAGTTCATGTACTTAATTACTTAAGTTAAGTGTGGTTGTAATTTTGGTTATGGAGTACAATAGAAAAAGAAGTAGGTATAGCTCTTCCCTAAATCGTCGTTGATATGTTAATAGCAAAATTAACTTCAAGCCTTAAGTAGCACCTGCCATATTTGAATACAATTGCCTTTACTTTTTTTGACACATAAAATTCATTGCTCAAATTACATCTAACGGTTATTAATTTCCATCTATTCTTAATAGCAACTAAAATGTGTGTGTCAGTTTATCGTGGGTCGTAAAATCCAATTGCCGTAATTAATCAAACACATTGTTAATAAATGTAGTCATTCACAATGACAAATTTGTGTTAATGTTACACTTGGTTTCGATCCAACAGGTACGAACACAGTGCAACGTCTTGTTAAATTACAGATTTCTACTTAGCTTGGCATTAATGTAAAGGCGTGCTTTTATGCATACACGAATATGCATGTGTATAGATTAAGTATTAATTAATTACCTCGTAAACGAGTAGCGAGCTGTAGAACAGCAAGATAACAACGTTAATGAGATTAAGTATAACAAGCAGTACCTAAGGTAGCTGTTTAATTGTTGGCTCACAGAAAGGCGTTGCGATAGCCTTATACAGGCAGGCATTAACTGGCATTCTTCAGTTTTTTTTCTCATTTGTAATTTTAAAGAAACCGTTAATGTATGATAGATGGATAGTAAATTAGTAACTAACGGTACTAGAGGAAAAAACAACTTTACATTGCTACTTGTCTTACAGGCGGCTGGTACAACTGATAATGGCACGTCTGTCCCCATTATAGAGTCAATTAAAGAAAACTAGCGAGGCCGAAGTGTTGTAAATTGTATTCGTTTCTAAAGATTACATCACGATACAAGTTACAAGTCGTATATATTACTTTATTTGCTTCTGTAGTAATTGGTTTATCGGATACGTGTAGCAGCTTATTTACAACATGAAAAGGCCGACCTTAAAATTGCAACTTACAGAATTTAGTAATTTTGATTTTTTCCGTCATATAATAACTGCACTGTCGTAAAAAGTCAGTTTATTTCATACTCGAATGAGATCTAATAAAGATCTAACTATAACTGCAAGAAAATTAAAAACGGCAAGCTAATTATCGCAAAATAAGTTTCTACAATGAAGTAATAAAATTGATTTATATGAAGTTGAGCGTGACAATAAATAATAATTAGAATCGTGTAGTCAGACGTAAATGTCAGCTAAGTGGTTGTTTTGAGGCCGACTGCTTCGCTAAGTACACCATAGCAATGCAAATTAGATAGATTAGCTGTGTATCAGAAAAATCACCAACACATTTTGGTACTTAAACCTTTTAAGATTATATTTGGATCTGCGGCGTATCTCACTAAAAACGTGGACGTGTTGGCAGGATACAGTAATTAATTTGACTTATCGATATTTTCGGGAAACTGTGTTGCTTATAGCTGTCACGTAAATGCGTGTCGGTTCGATTATTTACCAACCGGTTCCACCCGTTCGCAATTTATTATTCCTCCGATATCGTTATGAAATGCTGTCACTGTATATTTTACCAGTAGACGCTTTATGATTGCAATAAATATCTCGATAAACGATCTTTTAAATTATAACTGTGATAGATATTTGCCCACTCAACTCCAGGGAGGAGTCGACTGTAATTTATAGCACCATTTATCAAGGCTACACACCCTCTGTTAACTGCGAGCCAATTCTAGATGTGTGCTGTGATACTGAACATTGTTCACATTGGGATGTTGTTTCAGCTTGACTTGACCCCATTCGTTTCTGTAATGTCTTCTTTCAACTTTCGCCGACCAGATATATGATTAATGTATACACTTTTATGATCCCTTCGAGGCATTCGAGAGTTGAGGAGGAGATTTAAACAAATTTATTTGCTATTGTTACTTTAATGTTGTGAATAATGTGAATGTAACTTCAACAAACGATCAGACCAACAATAAAAATCTATATTAGTAATAATTTACATTGTTCGTGGAAGAATAAGAAACCATCATTTTTAATTTATTTTGTTTTCCAGTTTTTTTTGCTTACGCCGGTCTTTACGTATTTCATTATTTTACAGTCAAGTCATAAATCTCCGATGTGTTCCAATAGTGGACATTAATATACGGTACACGTCTGTCTATGTTGAGTTCTCCACCAGTTCATTCGTATTGGCACACGAGCAGACCTATATCTCCGTTGAGCGATATGTATGTGTATTATAGAGCATAGTGATGGCTATATTTCAGTTTTCAGTCCGCTCGATACGTCAACCTATCAATTCTATGCTAAATTCGATAGTGTTTGTTATCATTTTATCAATTTCTCTGTATTCTTAGTATTCAATTATCATTTATATTGAATTCCACCAGAATGACACGAAATACTCTTTCACACGTAATAATTATACAGTTAAAATACATTAACTGAAATCTAAAGTATTCATATTTAATTTAATTTTCTAAAGCAAATAAACACTTACTTCTAATATTAATGTAATGTTCCGTTAGTTATAAAGAAAATTCCAGAAATTATACTTTTTGTATGTTTTCGTTTTGAATATTTTCTTTGACGTATGTCGCTATTTTATGAATGGGGCTCTCAATAACGTCTACTAATTGAAAACCTTTTACTATACCTTTATTGAGTATACTTATCTCTCTTCACAGTGTGTTTCCTGTAAAAGTAAAATATCGACCCTATTCCTGAAACAAAGATTAGCCAAGAAATCTGATTTGTTCTTACTCAGCCCATCAACATTAATTTGTAGAATATTTCTTGTGTGCCCTATATTAGTGTATGATTGTGTTTTGTGAAATTATGTTGTACATTTTTTCCTAATTGTCGGCGAGGGTCTTGATGACCAGGTCCGGAAACCAAAGTAGCGTTGTTCTTGTTGACCAGGGAGGTACTGATCACCTTCCATATTTTATATTTGTATTAAAAACGCCTAAAATCACACACAAAAAAAAAATAAAAATGTACCGTGATTACTAATTATTTGTTAATCATTTTAGTGGCATTGCCACTCCCTCTCCCCCTTGACCAATCAGAAAAATTAAATATGATTCGTAACTTTCATTGAATGATTTTGCTATGTTTTTCTAGTTGCAAACAAATTATAGAAATAAATAGTTTTGTATCACTAGGCCAGAAACTGATCTTTTGCGAGTGCGAGGATGGTTTGCAGGCCAAGAGAAGGGGTATTTCTGGGCGCTCTTGAGTGATGCAAAATCAGTGATTATGGACGGAGGACCCAAACAATATTTTATTAGTAATACTTTACATGGTATCTCTATCTAGTAGCAACATACTATAACCAAAATACTAATACTTAAAAAAAGAACAAAGAAACTATGAAATAAACGTAAAGATTAAATTAATAAAACAAATTTTTGCGCATTTTTAGTTCGACAAATTTTCTTATGATATTATTTTATTTAGAATGCACACACCAACAGAAAACAGGCCAATTAAAGATGGGGATCAATACATATCTGACAAAAAGTAATTACCATATGAAAACATAATCACAATACAACTCATAATTATAGTTCTACTCTAAAACATAACACAGATAAAACAAAATGCGATTACAAGCACTTTACTATTACAATAAAAGAAAAACAAATATATCTTAGCTGAGAAAGCAAAATTTATTTCGCCAATAGTGCAGCACGTTTTATTTTAGACTCAGATGTATTGAAGAGATTCACCGAACACGACAGACGGGAAATGCATTCGCAGAGTCGATAGAGAGCCGAAAACTTTAGTATACAGGTACGAGGTGTCATAAGAAAGAAGATGTTAGAATATGATAATCTCTCAAAAAGATCCCGGCACTCAACAACGGAGTGAACCAATCTATATAAAAATAATACCTACGTTGGGCAAGACTGAATACACCAAATATTTTAAGCAAACGCCATCAATCCGAAACGACAGAATTTTCAAAAATTTTCGCTAGATCCACTCCATACTATCGACTGCCCCAACCCCCACAGGAGACCACACCGGAGAAGCGTACTCAAGCATAAGTTGAACAAGAGAGTTAAAAAGAAGGAACAGAGCATCCTGATTTTTGAAGTCATTCGAATTTCTTCATAGAAAACCGAGAGTCTTGCGCGCTCTTGAGGTTATATTGTTATATAATATAATATACAAGGTATGGTCAAAAGTTACTCCCAAATCACAGAAACTGTCACTCCTGAGTAGTGGTGTACCTGCAATGGAGTATTGAAAAGATATAGGGGCACAACCGCGTGTATAGGATACAAACTTGCACTTTCGGAAACCAGAGATCTCAACAAATTGACGACAACTGTTGAGATAGCTTGCGAGTAGACGGACCAAATGAAGTGGCAGACCTAAAGATTCAAGCCTAGATATAAGCAATCGGTGATCAAGACGATCAAACGCCTTACTGTATACACGACGTCGACCTGGAACCCAGAATCCAAAGACTCGGCAATATACTGAGATATTGTCATCAGATTCGTTACAGTCCATCTACCTGACACAAACCCATGTTGAAGCGGTGATACCCGATGAAACACCTACCTAGATAATGATGAAACACCTACTTAGATAATGCACTTATAATTGCCATGGGTCTGTAATTACATACTTGCGACCTGTCTCCAGATTTAAATATTGGAATTATACGTGAGACCTACCATCTCTCTGGAAAAAGTAATATCCTCAACATTTCCTTAAAAATATGCAACAAAGGTTGTGTGAGCACCGGTAGGCAATCTTTTATTATAAAAGCAGGAATGCCATCAGGGCCCGCAGAAAGAGAAGGTGGTTTGGCTGTATTTGTTTCGGCCGAAAGTTGCTTAATGCTTAATTGTTGTTGCGCGGGTCAAAATAACATTTTTAGTTCTGCGCTAACAAACCTGCCCTCTTATCAAAGTAGATTTCGGCAATACTATTCAAAAGTTGAACGCTAACGCAATACATCAAAAGTGCACCGCAATTAACATTATTAAAAAGTGCAACGCAATCACAACTACTTATGGTAAGTTCACACCTCTCCTTATTCATACGCAAAATAAAAATCTTTGTAATCACATTGATTATTATAATTCGCGCCGCAACCTATACAGTCTATTGCATTTAATTATATTTTACGCAACCAGAGGGTTTCAATCTCCTACCAGCTGATGTTAAAAGCACTTCATCTAAACATCTTGGGAATGAGATGTCACTAAAGAGAATACTGGTATTAGAGGCAACATGCTGATCTACAGAGCAAGTACTGTAACATCCTTTGAAAAATGAGGCAAAGGTCTCAACAATTTTAGTTTGCGAGGAAACGGTCACATTGTTGTAAGAGACAGAAGGGGGTATAGCAGATGAACACTTGCTATTACTTACATAAGTCCAGAAATTCTTGAAGTTACGATCCAGAATCCTACCAAAGGAATTTTCAATCAGGTTATATTGTGTCGACCTCGCTCTGAGACGGAAACTGAGAGATATTAACTACAAACAAGAGTAAAGAAGCACCACCATAGACAAAAATACAAACACCCACATAATCAATGGTCACAACGTCATTAAAAACCACATATAAATCGGAGGGAATAAAACGTTGGAGTTTAACATCATTACGAAGTGGAACCAAAACACCACCACCCAGACTTCGACCAGTAGCCCCTGCGGAACGATCACAGCGTAAAACAGAGAAACATGATGGGAATAATTCATGATCATAAATTGAGTCAGTAAGCCATGTTTCCAAAATCGCATAAATATGAAAATTATGCGAATAAACAGAGTTCAGAAAAGCAGTAGTCTTACTTCTAAAACCCCTCACATTCTGATGGAAGATATTAATATTCGAAAACTTACCGATATAAAAAGACCCCGAAGGTTGATACCTAATAGGCGATAGTTGCTAGGTAGTCGGCTCTAAGTAAAGTCATTTTCTTTTTGTAAACTGGGCAATTACTAAATGCAATTATTAAAGTCTAAAGTAGTTGGACAGTTTGTACTCAATAGAAATCATAACTAAGCCTGATAATTTGTATTGAGTTGAATTTATCTAAGAAAATTTTGGATTAATTTCAATTTCGCCGCTAGCTACCGAAATAAGTAGTGTTTACTAATAAACTGCAAACTTCACTTACGATTAGTGATTTTTTGTTTGGAATCATAGTTGATAAAATTGACAGTTCATCTGTAAGTTCTATTACATTAATATCCCAAAAGTTTTGTTTAGTTACAGCCAACTCAAGGTTTCACCAATGTGTCATTAATTTAAGTAAACTTTGTAATTTCTAGTCTGTTTTCATATGTGCTTGTTGACTGTGTAAGTTAGTTTTCTCCGGATTTTAAATAACTTAACAGAGATTTTGTTTGTTTTTTTGCTACAGTTTCTTTCTCTAATCTCTTTTCCTTTTGGATTGGGAGCTAGAAACTGTTTTCTATTGTCGGACATTTTCTATTACACAATCTGTACAACTCAAGAAAAATTATGAAATGGCATATGGAGAGCATTTGATATTTTTCGATTGAAAGAAAAAACGATTTTTTGATATTAGTATTTTTTATGAACGCAATGTTGAGCAAATTTATCTTAAAATTATTAATTAATTATTATTATCAAAATATTGTTCTTGGATGTCAGTGTAATAAAAAAAGATATATGTAATTGAGAACAGAAAATACGTTATCTGACGTTAAAAGATTTTTACGAAAAGCCGGGAAAACATTTGTCAGATGTGTTGTGATATGTTGTACTGTGTTGTGATCGGACATAAGCACATTGATCTAGGGGTCTACCACCGACTTCGGTGAGTTTTGGCACCTGGTGAGAAAAGCCACGTCAAATTTCTCACTCGTTTTCAGACAGAGCTATTATTGACACCGAGTGAGATGACAAAACTCATAGGTGGGTTTTGTCACGAGTTATATCTGGCAACATTGCAACTTCGTGTTCGTTGCTTATCAACAGTGTCATGAAAACGTCGTTGGTTTTAAATTCAAACTATCGGTTTAAAAGTAAAAATAAAAATGAAAATTACTGAAGAACAAAAAGCAAATAAAACGGATGGTGGGGTGGGTAATTTTCAACCCTTGACCAAGATTCAAGAAAATATTGCAGCAATATTGTCACCAACTGCAAATACCCACCCTACAAGTAACGTTTGTGGGTCCCTCATGTTCCTTTAACAATCCTCCATCTCCGAATCCTAATTCCTGTGGTTGAATCAAAACCGTCTATTCACCAACAGAGTTTGCTATACGAAGATCTCTACGTTTATCCCCTCGAACATCAAAAATCCCACCAAAAACAAATTATTAAAAAAAACTGCAAAAGTATCATATGCTGAACTTGCAAAACATTTACAAAAAAAAACGTAGTGCTGCTAAGACCTAAAATTTGAATACATAAATTGTAAACAGACAAAATTATTTTTTATTAGCCACTCGAGTATGAATAGACAAATTACTGGGTCTTCTTTTTAGACGTATATAAGATTCAACAAGATCCACTATCAAATTAAATAAGTCTTTAGACACCCGAAACAGTTTGATAAACTTATTGTCTGGCAATTTCTGCAAGGTGTCCCCGCGCTTCACTAGACGAGGATGTCGTTCTTCTTCATCTTCTAAATTATGAATTAAATTCAACATCATTATATCATCCATTGTTTGTACAAGTTTTTCTTAGTTTTCACAGAACTAACGAGTTTCACGAAGTACAATTAACTGTTTTGAATTGATTATTACTCACTCACTCGTTTTCGATCGAGTTTTGTCACCGGTGACAAAAATCACTTCAGTCAATAGTAGCGTTTTCCGACTTCTCACCGAAATGACGTCATTTTGGTGACAAAACTCACCGGCGAGAAATGTCAGCGGAGTCGGTGGTAGATCCCCTGATGAGTTGCGAGGTGTTGTGACGCTACGTAACGAGAATTGCTCTTAAAATGTATACCTTTTCTTGGATATTTGCCACTAATGTATATGTCAATATGATCTCAGACTCATCAGATAATTTTAAAGAGGAAATTGAAGAATGTTGCGGCAGCGGTTAACAACACAACCCAATAGACAAATGTATTTCCAGCTTAACTACTGCTCTTGTTCGTGTGTACACTAACAATGACAATATACGAATTTAAAAAAATAAAACCAAACAAATTCCTCATTTAAATTTAAAATGTATTCTCCGCTCTCGTTCCCTGATATATTTTGTAACTGGTAAGAAGTTTTAAAAAATGTAGGTTAATGGTAGGTTGACTATGTAGGTTTGTTGTCGGATTAGGGGGCAGGATTATTATTAAAAATAGGAAAAATTTAAAAGGCTCTTTACATTTTATTCTATTTATAGAATTTTCTGCCAAAAATACTTAAAAATTTTTTCGGTATTACTATTTTTGAACTTGTAACGGTTGCAGTTCACAAATAATAAGAAATAAAATAAAGTGACGGCTCTAGCGATGCAACCTAGAAAAGAAAGAACAATAATATTAGGCTCGAAGTAGCGCACTAAATCCGTGGATGATCCCGTATTTATAAGCGTTAACACAGCAGTGTCCGGTTGAGTCGGTGAGATGGGGGAGGTCCTTGAGAGAACTGGAAGAAATAACTGCTGCCTAACAACGCGCCACCTGCTGGGTAACAGAGAGAAATAAAACTGACCAACAGGAGTTCCATAGGTTTTACTTAAGGTCTACTACGCTACAACAAACACAAATCAAAGAGACAAAAGACATATAAATATAGCAAATACAATTTAAAATATTCAAAGAATCTGGGAGAAATAAGAGATTCTGTTGCATGAAACTTGCGTGCATTAGCAACAACCAATTAGTTAGAGCTCGCATTCAAATATGTCACAAGTTAGTTAAGTTTTCGTTTATTGACCCTAAATTAAAAGTGGCGTACCAATTTAAGATTGGTGATTAAGGAAACGTACACACGTCACTTACACGCGGTGACTTAAAAACTAGTATTACACTCGTTCTAATACGGAATGTAGCTCCCGCTTATCCAAAAGGCCTTTTGTTTTAGCTTACTCCACATTAATGACAACGCCCCAACTCTGAAGTAGTTAGTGCCAACAACACCGAGCGTCGGTGGATGGAGACTACCCCGAATAACAATTCGCTAAACACTAGGGATACAACCGTTTGATGTCACGTGTACTTGAGTTTCGAACGCATGCAAAATGAAGAGGTTCCTTAAAACAATAACTTAGCTGTGTACCGATGCATGTAGTTCTGATAAGGAAGGTCCTTGCTAACGACAGCCAGTTGACAGCTACTAGATGATCAGTAGGATTTCTCTGAAGAAGAGGAGACGACACAGCTCTGGGAGCAGATTGTTGCCTTCGTAATAGCAGGAACGACGCGTGCGCGACCCACAACCGCTGGAGTATAATCGGCCATGCAGTTCCGAGGTCGGCGACAGCGTGATAACAGGCACGTTTTGTGTAACGAAGGATTCCCAATTGCTCGTTCCAGCGCCCCCAGGAATTATCCAGACAGCAAGATATAAGTAGAGGATGAGTTCAAGACACGTGCTAAAGCATACGTCGTAATTAGCAATTAACACAACCACTAAACGAACTAAAGAAATAGCAAAGAAAACCACTTACGGCGAAAATCGGTCGGATTTATATTTCCACACTAATTTATCGTGCAATTATTGAAGCCACATTGAAGTTTTACATGTAGTTTTTAGCTTCGTGAAGCACCGCCAATCGCCCAAAAGGAAGAGACAGTCCCAAGATGTCTGCCGTCGTTTCGATTAAAAATTTGATTTTCGTCGGAACGCGCAACTCCCGCGACCCACGTCCGTGCTCGAGTATTTTGTACCGTAACAAACTCACCGTTTTTTTATAATTTAATAAACCTGTTGGCGAATAAGTTTTTTTTTAAATAATATAGAGATAATTTTGTAAAATTAAATAAAGTCGCTACGTTTTATTGTCTACTGAAGAAAGATTTAGTGTCAGTATTAACATTAATAAATAGTTTTGTGATATAAAACTGGCTTACCAACCTAAGGCTCGAAACATAAAAGAAACTGACTAGCTGAACTTTGATACAGTGAATTTACAATTTACTCACTGAAAATTAGTATGATTGCTTTTACGAAGTTAACAGTTAATGTTAAGCGGACAGTGTCGTAGTAGTAAAGAATAAAAAAACCGAGTATACTCGCCATATGTAGCTATAATGCCACAAGATAACAAATCACCTTTGAACTCTGTGGTTCAGATGACTTTTAAACAAATTTAACAGCTTCTTGTTGGTATGCAAACGCAGTTCCAGCAACAGCTTTAGAAAATGCAAAACGCTTTTTCAAATCAATTGAGATCAGGAGAATTTGCTTCACCGACAACGGCTTTGCAAACTTTAGATATCTTTTCAGGCAGAAAAGATGATACAGATGACAGATACAGTTAACTGTAACGACTATGAATGTTTTAAGTGCATTATCGTATCAGGAGCGATAACTTTAAATGCTTAACACTCTTGTCGATAGCAAGCCAAGTATTTCTTGTACAGACGCAACGAAAGAACACCTGATGCGCATTTCGCTCTTTTTATCGACACCAGTGTTAAGCATTTAAAGTCATTGCTCCTGATAACGATAATGCACTTAAAACATTCACAGTCGTTACAGTTAACTGTTGGCATTTCTTAGTTTATACTTTTGTACGTGTTCTTTATACACGTGATGTCGCAAGACTTGCATTTCACTTATGGTCATTTCAATTTCAACGAGTCTTTGAAGCTTTATGTCTTTAACCACTTTCCTATATTCTTTACTTAGTATGAAGTAAATTTATGTATATGATGGAATGTTGTGTTTGTCAGTAATTCGTCAGGCATAGGTCTATCAGTCATCCTCCGTTGTTATTTCTAGTTGATTTTTTCCTTGTCATTTCCAACTCTTCCATTTAGGTCTCCTATATAGTATCTTACAGTATTACCTGTTCCTCCATCTATCACTAATTGTAACTTTAGGTAGAACTCTGTCTTTTCTTCTTTTGTTGCATTATCGTTGGAGCTATATGCTACTAATATCGTGCTATTTCGTCTGTCATCTCAAATTTTATACGCTCCTATTAATGATACACATATGAGAAAAAGACTTTACACGGAATTAGGATTTTCATATGTAGATTATTTGAAGAAAATAAACGTTTAACCGTGATGTTGCTCACAATTTTTACAAAAATTTAAGTCCTAATATGTCTTACTTGAAGACATCTTAAATCTATATTAAACTTAGATGTCAAATATACGTTAATTAATAGCTGCCAGTGTATAGTCTGTCTACTATTGGCGCGGAGTAATAAATCATAATTGCTTAAAATAATTCTTTATTTTCTTGTCAAAGCGGTACTTCTACGGTTAAGTAAAAACCAATAAATTCTAACCGAAATACGATCATTGTGCCGCTCTTGCAGCATATCGACCCATCTAGGGTCTGAGAATAATAGTTTAATTTGTGTAAACATGTTGCAATCAGCCCAGGTACTGACAAAACGAGAATCATAGCCGTAGATGTGGGTATTATACCAAAATACAAAAATAATGGTATATAATACGTAAGAAGTAAAATTTGTAATGTGATCTACTATACAAATAAAATAAATAACATATAAATAATATATGACATAAATATAAAATAAAATAGTAATGCAGATATCGTCAGTACATTTATTACAATTACAATTAATTTGCGGGGACCGATTTTTAGGCATCAAAAGTAAATTTGGCTCAATTATAAAATTATGTGGTTGTCATGGAAACTTATCAAAATGAATAGATAAAAGTAACAGGCATAAAATGTTCATTTAAATAACAAGACATTAGTAGGTAAATAGGTATATTTAAAAATAACTGACAATACTCACTCATGGTTACAATAAATGGTGTTTAGAAAGTAGAACACTGTTTCAGGCACATTACGCTTGGTCATTTAACTTTCTTCCTCGTCTGAAATTTCCATTTCGGAATCAGAATCGCTGTCTTGTGTGTTTACTGATATAATAATTGGCTCCAATGTTATCTCTACTAAATTATCCAGTTGCCAACATTTGTCTTCTTCCTTAACGACATGAGATACACAGTTCTTCCATCTTTCAGGTGTTACTTTGTTTAATGCATTTTCCAGAAGTTTTTCACGTCGTCGAGTTTAAAAGTGGTATTGTTACGAGCGACGTCACCTTTACTTGAGCCCAAACCAACTCTATAGGATTCAGCTCACAATGGTAAGGTGGTAAACGCAGTACTTCAATGCCCTGATTCTATTCTCTTTTCACCATGTCATGTTCAAAAGTTGTATTCTTAACAGATAACCAATCTATAATTTCTGCTTTCCTCCAAGCGCTGGTAGGTAAATTTTTGTATCTTCGTGAGTGGTAGCTGGCGTTGTCCATAACTATTATAGATCCTTGGGGTATCAAATCTAGCATCTGCTCAAAATATTCTTCAAACACATTAGCATTCATGTCTTCGTGGTAGTCGCCAGTTTTCTTTGATTCGAATTCTAACAAACCACCATCTACAAAGCCATCTTCATTGCCAATATGAGTAATAATTAACCGTGTTCCTTTCCCAGAAGGCGGTCGAAATCCTGTCGATAGCCCTTCTATAAATTCTTGTCGAGCACTCGTAACGGTATTATCATGCCATGTTTTTTTTACGGTATGTCCTGCATTGATCCAGGTTTCATCCAAATAGAATATACGCCTGTAAACTTCAACTTGCGAAGAAGTTTCCACAGTGTTCTAAGACTCATTTGGGGTAGATTTTCATCTTTATTTACGGCTAGTAAAATCTTATCGATTGTAGGAATCTCTTTCCGTAAGTAGAACGAGTGAACCTTTCTACGGACAGAATTCCTCATTGCATCATCTAATTCCATAGGGCGCCGACCAGGAGATGGAAGTGGGTGAAGCACTTGTCCCAAATTTTTCTTTCCTCACTAGTTTATAAATGGTGGATTTTGATATTCCCGTCATTGCAGAACATAATCCTACAATATCATCGACACTTTTTGCAGGGTGTTGACATCGAACAGCGTCATGCACATTTAAAATTATAATTTTTTATTAGCAGATAACGCACCACTTTTAACACGTTTTGCTGGTGAAAAGTTTTCCATTTCAAAATTATTTGCACTAACACACAAACAAACAAACAAGCCGATTCATTGCTAATAACAAACTAAACATATTTTTCATTTAGAAAGTATACGAAGCCCTTCGGTCAAACAACTAATTATCTGTAATCTTTCGCAGAAATTACAACCCGTCTGCCGTAATGACTGCACTTTACCTGATGATAGATAATCCAACACACATTTTGACGCTAAAGAATAATTGTTTTAAAATTACTTTATTTAGCTATATCGATTCTTAATTGTAATAATAAGAAACAAACCACATAATAGTAAATAATTTTTTTGAAATATTCCACAGTTTAATAAGACACAAATAGATTTATAACTTTGTAAAACTCAGTATACGTACCTATATAACATTAAAATTTAAAATAGACAAATTGAGAAACGACACATTTGTCATTTATCGATTTTAGAGTTTAATTTTATATTCAAATACTGTGTTTTACAAAAGTTTGTATCTATTTATATCTTATTAAACGATGGAATATTGCTGAATTAAATTATTTACTATGAAAAATAGATTCCACAAAGTAAGGATTGAAACAATAAAAGAAACCACATAATAATTCATATCGAGGTAGATTTTACTATTATAATATATTTACCTACTAAAAATATGATTCTCCAAACGTATCCGGTACCTACGCCACTGCAATACGGGAGATTCGATAATTCTGACAGGTTTATTACTCCACGCCAATAGTATACTGAGTAGAATAAAATATATTTTTAGATCTCAAAACAACACATTTTAAATACGTCATCTATCACTTACATTTTTTTATATAGTTTAAATGTTAATGTGTTGTTTGGATAATGAATAAGTGTAACCAAATCTTTGAAAGAAATTGAGTTAATTCTTTGGGAACATCCTTAGGTTCAAAGTTTCTAGGAGAAAACCGAGACTTTATGACAATAATTATTACGGTTCAATATTATTGCTTTTGAGTACATTTTGGAATTTTGATGGATATCATTACACTTTAAAACATTTGTTTATTGTTGTTTATTTAGTTTTGTTTTTTGATATCTTTTCAAAGACCCCTAAACATACGACTACTATCCCGGTACCCTATATCATATGGATACCCTCCACTAAAAATTGGAAAAAATAAATACATATTGATTTCAGTATAATTTAAGTACTTATAGCAGTTATGTCTTCAAATACATCATTCTTTCTAGAACAAATTTATTACAATACAAAAGAAATTTTTCTAAAAGATTACTATATGCACAGAACTAAACAGATATATGACTGCAATTATACACAAATAATAATGATTGAGTTGTAAAAGTTGAGTTGGTACAGTGTTTCACTGTAGAGCTTTTATTCTATGATACAGATGCGATACGTTATATGATAAATAAAATTGCTGATTTATTAAATCAATGAAACACATTCATCTACAGTTTTAATAGACTATAATTCTTAGATTCAAATAATGAGAGTACTATTAAAAATCCTCGAGTTAAGCAATTAGATTATTTTAATTAATTCAATATACTATTAACATTATTTATTGAACTGACTAATAATAGTGTAAGGCACAACGTACACAAATTGCATGCTCTACTTAGGATATTTTGTTAGTTTAGTGAGGAATTACACTATTAAGTTAAAATAAACCAAAAAAATATTGATTAAGTTGTTTAATTAATCAGTTTCTATTAGCTTTCCAATACCGTCATTATACGCTGTAACTAAAAGATGATCAATGAATCCCATTTAAAATCTCATAATTTATGTAAATTTATTGTACATTTAAATTATTCTGTCGAACAAAACTACTACATTATTTGCACAATACTGCACGTATTAATGTTAATTAATTCATAAATCCATATGTGCGTTTGCATGTGATTATAATTTTTTTGAATTTTAACGTTAAACATATTTCTACAAAAATATTGTTTCAAATATGTACAATTGTGTGTTTTAACTTATTTAATAGATTAATGAATTAATTAACGTTTTGTTTATTTTTATTTTTCAAACGCAATTTTCTGCATTCAATATTGTTATTTCATTTATTAATGGAATTTACATTTCATATATAGCAGGAACGTCAATATTTATTTAAGCATAACTGAATGTCTTTGATAGTTAAACATGTAAACGTAATATACAGCTCACAATGTTGCATAATGCATTGACGCAATAAAGGTGTATCGACTATTGTAAAAAATAATAATAAACGATTGTATGCATAAAATTTAAATTAATTGTAATTAAATTAATATCTATTAGATCTCGCTAGTTTACCGACTTTAATAGTAATATATTCATACTTCCATTCCAGATTAACGCACAGTTAGTTCTAGACAATGTTAACTCAAATGTAAATGCGAAAAAAAAATGTTTGGGTCGTTTTAACAAAATTATGGTATCTTTTTTTTTATGGTGATTTTTTTTGCATAATGTAGTGTTTATTAGAAGACTTCTTCGTGGAGGCAGAACACCATTTTTTGCAAAGTTTCCTATACCGATACATTCTATCAAATTCGCAAATATAGTATGTATAGAGAGTTATGAGACTGATGTTTTTTTACAGGTCATCTGTAAGTTCTACATGTTAGAGTTTGAAAATTTTTCACGATTTGTATCATAGATATAAAATTAGAGTAGAATTCTTCTTTCCAGTAATACAAACTTTGGACGATAAACGACATTAAAAGTAAAGCAAAGTAAACGTGCTTGTTTCATTCTTCTGGAAAAGAGGAGAAACAGACAACCTTGCATTCACTTTCCTCGAGGACCAGGCTGCTATAGCATTTCGTAGTTACTTTGGCCGGAAAGAGATCCACGTGTATTTACGCTTGTACATACGTAATATGTACATGCGTACATAAACCTAGAGTGTGCCAGAAGGATGAAGAAGTTTAAAGAGTCAATGAGTAACAGAGGAAGTGTTAAGTGCTTCTTAGAAATGTATAAGTATGAAAAACTGTAAATAAGAATTTATCTTTAAGTAGTAACCTACAGTGTGCGACGTGATGGGCACCGGCTCAGTCAAGCCACGACATGTTTGACACACCTTGTTTTTGCAGGTGCACTATTCTAGCTTTGAAGAAGCTTGTCTTGTCAAATATCAGTGTTCTAAATTTTTCGTATTGCCTTACTTGTTTTTTTTCGATTGGTCAATGCTTACTCGAGGGCGGTTTCTACCCTCACCATTTGATTACCTTCAACATGTTTTACAATATTTTAATTAGTTAAAATTTTCTTGTACAACTATCTTGAATAAAATGTACATAGTTCAGTAACATGTGCGTTTTATTATTCTTAAAAAAGCTTAAGCATCAACAGGAAGTTACTGGCCCAGTTTTCACCTTTTCATAAGTGCATGCTTATAATTTTCGCGAGAAAAGCTATGAAAAACTCACGGTAGACTAACCGACTCTCGTGGGGATTTAATCCGAGTCACCTGAATGACAAATGTTTGTGGTAGGAAAATTATATCATTCTGTTGCTTTTAAAATATTTCCTCCAACCGCATTCACAACCTTAGTTCTTTCAGATCAAAGAGCAGAATCCGAAATTTAAGACTTCCGGAAATCCGGATTTAATAATTACATATTAATAGAAATAAAACTCAAGGAAAAGTTTCCACTAAGCTGAGATATAAGCACGCAACATTTTTTTACGTTGTAAGTACTATTTCTTGCTGTATTTCTACTTCTACATTTTTAACGCGTTGCAGAACACCTGTCGGGATATGACTAAAGGATTTAATAAACAGTTAACTGTAACTGTAATTGAATGTTGCAATATTGTTATTAAAATCGATAACTTCAAATACAAAAACCTCGTGCCGATAGCAAACCAAGTGTTTCTGTACAGTAGCATACACGCAACGAAAGAACACTTGATATGCATTTCGCTATTATTATGAACTCATTAGGGGTGCATACTTAAGTGCGGTGTACAACTGTACAAGAAGGCGGTTGGTCTTTTAAACTATCGTAAAGCAATGAACACAAGTGAAATGCGTGTCTTACGACATCTCGTGTATAAAGAACACGTAAAAATAATATAAACTATGAAATGACAGCAGTTAACTGTAACGGCAATTGAATGTTTTAAGTGCAATATCGTTATCAAAAGCTATAACTCCAAATGCAAAACACTAGCGCAGATAATAAGCTGTTGGCATTTCTTACTTTATACTGTTTTTACGTGTTCTTTATACACGAAATGTCGTAAGACACCCATTTTACTTATGCAATTAAATACTTATTTAAACAACGAAGCCGTGATTTAGGGTGGTTTACCAATCGAACTGATTCTTCCGTGAAGCCTGGCCTCTATAAAATTGATCTCTGATTCCGTTGCTGTTGATGATTTTATCAAAATCAACCGGGGACCTCCAGTTTATCATTTTGGGCGGGTCTGACCATCTATGTCTGAACATCTGGTTCCGTTTTCTCTGTCTACTTCTCTACGACACTACCTTTCGTCTGTTCTGGGATATTGCAGCTGCCGAGCCTACTTACATCTAATCGCAGTCTACAAACAATTAAGCCAAGTGGAAGATATTGCATGCTTTTTTATTATTTTCATATTTTATGCGTGAACTTACGTGTAAACCGACGTGAATTTAACAACCTAACTATTCCGCATTATTAAGTAATTGCTTTAATTTGAAAGATCGTTCGAAATCCGCTTAATGTGATTGCGCTTTTATATTATTTTAGATTTGCTGTCGGGTACCGGGCAGTCTGCATATCCATTACCAAATTTGTTACTTTTGTTCAAGTAGTTTTTGCAGTTTTATAAACTTTCGCACCTATATTTCCTGATCTTACAGCCTCAATAGCGGCGTGTAGACCAATTTTTGCTATATTTCTTAGGATGTACGATTTTTAGCAAAAAATAACAAAATATTAAAACTGGGAAGAGGAACTTATCGTGAGTTAAAACTTTTCCCACACAAGTTTTTTTATGGACAATCATCAGCCATATCAATTGATTATAATTTGAAAGTATAAGATTCCCAAATTAACTATTAAAGTAACTTACTAACATAAAACACTAATGGTCGGTTGTATAAATCGTAATTAGTCGTTAATAAGCCGTTAGCCAATTAGTGGACTATAAATTTAAATGTTAACCAATCACATGAACAATTATCTAACAACAGACTAAATTAGCGTTTATGCAACCGAGCATAAAAGGCTTGTATGTACAACAACCCTGATTATAGTAAGTATTTTTTTCCACCGGTTTTAGCTTGACACGAAGTTGAAAACAATACTGAATTTAAAGAAGGGGGAAAGTTACTTCACCACAAAGAATACCAGACTTCTTCTGGTGGTCATATATTTTACTCAAGTTTGCGTTGCTTGAAGACATGGCACAACTTATTGAATCATTAATAAATGAAATCTTGTGGTATCTCAATCCCACTCAACCTCAAACTGACCAGGTCGTTTAAATTAACAGGAGGTCTGGGCAATCGTTGGAAACGTCGACCCAACCTGTCTCACACGTGTTAATTGGTGATTGTGGGGGAAGGAAATATTTGGCACTATGCTTCTTGCAAGAGTTTTTACATATTTTTGGAGTGGATGACCTTAAATTACCCTGTTGAAAAAGGTTTGCATAAACAACATTAGCACTCATTCTAAAACATCATTGAGGTCCTACTTTGAACTTGGTCTAGGACCTCTTTTTGATGAAGATGGAAAATACGAAAACAACTAAAACGTCTGAAACTGCTGAAGTTTCTCTTACCTTTGTGGGGTCGTTATAGTACATGAACCAGCAACAGATTTTCATGACCAAGTTCCTCTCGGACAAAAATTATTAAAATGTTTTAGAGAGTTATATCAAGAAGCATTGTGAAGGTCATCGACTAGTAGTATTCTTCCATGCACGTAGAAAAAAAGATTTAATCACTTCCTTCCGGTTGAAAATTTGTTAAATTATAGTTAACCCAATACCGCGAGGAGAAAAAGTCAGCTGACTATAAAGTCTAAATGCTAAAGCACGAGAGAGAAGAGAATACACATATATATTTTTAGTGATTTCTTCTGAATTGCAAATTTATCTGATAATAGTTTATATGATATTTTGAACAAATAAAAACGTCAGCTAGCTGTAACTTGGTGGATACGATTGTTAGCTGATGTCCTGAAGGACCACAAAAACCAATCTTGTGGTTTGAATTCAGTCTTGTATTGCTACCAGCGTAAGAAGTCGATCTCCCTCATCACTGTTGCTAGGCTAGAGTCTTTCAGTAGGATGATGTTGTCTGATACCCTCTTATAACCATGGATTAAGCCTTCTACCAATTTCCGAAAAAGGAAACATGTTTTTTTCAACCTCTACGAGCATTAGAAACATTGGAAAAATTTCGACGTTTTCTAACTAGATACATTGTATAGTGTTGATTTAACATATTTAATCAATCTTAAAGTAACAGTCTGACATTGTAAATAAAAGAACAACGGTTGACGTCGTATGACGGAAAGTGCTACCATTTTCTACTGAGCGTAGTAATATTTCATCAAAGTTTGTAGGTGGTGGATTTCATATGAATTGAGATATTCCAAGTTAGCACCAAGGACAGGTAGTATCCGGTAATACATAAAACGACCAATAATACACATTTTTTCTCCCACAATTAATTACCAAGATACAGGAATTACATGACGAATTGATTGCAATCTGGGCTTGTGTATATTTATTGCAAAAAATATTTCCTCAAAACTACAGAATTGTAAAAAGATGTAAACCATAATTATTTTACAATTTTAAAATGTTATAGAATACTTTACACAATAGTTACGACAAACAAAAATTTTCGACACAGATCAGATGTTTTGACGTTCGCTTTGAAAACTCCGGTCAAATCTATTAAAGTATAAATTCGAAATACGTATAATTTCATTCTTATGCCATTTTTTTTCAAAATTGGAAAAAAAATCTGAATGCATCGCGCGACGAAACTTGATTTTTTTGTGATGGATGTGATAATTGCAGGATGACCATAGTTCACAAACAGCTAATTTTCTTTTCCTTATTGTTCATATTTTCTAATCGTCATTTGTAATTGGGATTTTAAACATATTTGAAACGATAAAAGATCAACAATTATAGCTCTAGTTTCAAGCTGGTTTAAAATGTATTAAATCTGAAATTCAACAAACACACCAACAAGGCAAAGAAGAACTAAATCCAGGCTATTTGTTTTCAAACCGTAGTGGTAGAAAAACTTTATAGAACAAAAGGAAAAAGCTTTGGTGCTCATTGTAGTAACTAGAATTTTCTGTAGAAACAGTAATTGTAAGTTATTTTATTTCCATCAAAATAAATATTTACGTATTATGTATGAAAGTAACAAAATCTAGATTAAATATTTTTTTAGAAACGAGCGTGAAATATTTAATTCAAGTTCACAGAAAACTAAAAAAAAACGACAAAAAGAAATAAAACAAATTAGAAAGAAATGCTTGAATAAATAACGTTGCGTGATCATAGAATATAAAATATATATTTTTTAAACATTTTAGTACAGCAATTTTTCTAAAACATACAATTAGGTATAGCGTATGCGGTACGACAAATTTTATGTTGGAATGGAAACTTACTGGAAATTTAAATACACCATAAAATTTTTAACCTAATACCATTTTATGCTTAAAAGCAGTTTAGAATGGCCGTGAAAAACAATGTTGAATATAATCTGGCGACCGAACACTTTTTCCATAAAATTAACGCATTTTTGCTTGAGCTTCCAGAATGTTTCACCTCCCATTAATTAAAAGAATATATTGCATTAGCAATTATTGTCACTTATAGTGCACTTTCCATTTTAATGAACTAATAAAACATGATTTTATCGTTTACCGGTTTGTTCTTCCGACCGTCTAAAACAAATAAAACTAAGCAAGAAAAGGAAAGAAACATTACATTAAAACAATACAATCGTTCTTAGCCGTTTACACGCAGTGTGTCATAAGATAATATCTTGCACATTCGTAATGTATGCAGACATTATTTATTTTAGCCAAAACACTTCTGTGAGTAGGGCCGGCACAATGCATTAAAATATAACCATAAATTATGGTCCCAAACCACCTTTTTCTAAGCTCTAATTGAGGCGTGAGTTATTAACTGCTATAAATTAGGTTTTCTCATGAATGCCCACATTCATTATTTATGCTTATGAAATTCTGACATAGTAATAATGCCTTGGCATATAACAGTGGTATATTTTCATAGTAACCTTGTTAATGTTTTTACACCTTTGTCTCTGAAGTGTGTAATTAATTGTTTACTGGTTAACTGGCATAAAGCAAATGTAGTATTACTTAATAACAGCTTACAAAGCCAATTTACAAAAAAAATATCCGATTGATTAGCTCAGAGATCGCTCAGGATGTCGTTTGAATATTTTAACTTCAATCATGTAATCATCATTTATATAAACTGTCTTACATTAGCTATGTATTCATACATTTAACATAAAATCAATACTGCAATTTATTCTACGCTTAATAACACACTATAGATTACAACTATCTATAAATTATTTATGTTTACGTCCATAATAGATACATGTCCCGATGCAATTAACAAAATTTGCATCAAAAATATTTGTATTCTATATAATTAGTGTTGTCTTTGGCCGACACTATTATTATTTAGATTTAGTATTAATTTTATTGGGGTTTTTAGATTTATTAGAAAAACTCGTTCAAACCAGCTTTCAATAAATGTTAATATGCACTAGAAAAGTACTTATTAAAGAGGTTCAAGTCAAAAAGTATATTAACATTAAATTGTCGTATTAATAAATTAATTGGGATATATAGGTTGACTGTAAATTCAGGGCCACGTGATTTATTCTTTTATTATCCATGATAGACAAAAAGTTTATTAAGAAAAGTTTTACAAGTATACAAGATGAGCATTTTCCAAACTTTGCACAAAATGGATGACTTCCAGTTTAAGCGGAAATGACATCAACTTTGTTTTTTTATATGAATCATGTAGTATTCTTTAGGCTAAAGTGATTCTTTAATAAATTCTCTTTAAAAAACTATAACACAAGTATAGCGCTAAAGTTACTAATAAATTAGTTATTTATTATTCAAAATCTAAAGAGATGCTTTCGATTGGTACAATTAATCTTAGGAAGCTGTGTAAACTAATGTGCATAACGGTCAGAATACGATGGTTAGTAGTCTTTAAAAAACTATTAAACAAGTATTTAAAGTCACGACTCACGAAATCAAAATTTAACAGCAGTCGATCATCAAATTAATATTTTGCAAGTTGTGAAAACAGAAAACAGCTAATATAAATAACAGCTTATAAATATCTCTAACCAAACAACAAAAGAAAAAATAACTAGTTTAACAAATGTTCAAAGTGCCCCCCATTTTGTTGTATACGTATTCTGACCGTTGTGCACATTAGTTTTCACAGCCTCCTAAGATTAATTGTACCAATCGAAAGCATCTTTTTAGATTTTGAATAATAAATAACTAATTTATTAGTAACTTAAGCGCTATACTTGTGTTATAGTTTTTTAAAAAGAATTTATCAAAGAATCACTTTAGCCTAAAAAATACTACATGATTTATTTAAAAAAATAAAGTTGATATCATTTCCACTTAGGCCGGAAGTCAGCCATTTTGTGTAAAGTTTGGAAAATACTCATCTTGTATACTTGTAAAACTTTTCTTAATAAACTTTTTGTCTATCATGAATAATAAAAGAGTAAATCAAGTGACCCTGAATTTACAATCAAACTGTATACAGAAAATTAATTGTTATAAATTAATGAATGTCTAGGCTGCCGTAATAACTATATCAATGTAGGAAAACATTTAAAACATGAACCAGTACAATTATTAGTATGTAAGCGCAAAAATTTGTCTGAACACACCGTAGGTAACAATAAGCGGAGCTACACAATACTCGCCTACTTGTTTCAATTAAGAAACATTAGGTAATATTAAATGTACCTACACCTACTAAAATATCCTAAAAAAGTATGCTTTGGTTTTATCTTCGTCTTTTAGAGTAAATAAAATGTGAATTAATAAAACCAAATCCTTTTCACAATAATATCCAAAATTCATATCGGGATCAAGAAAATTACGTTATTGCGCGATTTAAAATCAAAAACAGAATTGAAATCAAAACCAACATTTCCGAGTCGTTTAACGGTTTTTAGAGATAAGCGCCATTATACAGAAGGGCTGAGGTTTGAGAGTAACCTATACCTTTAAACATTCAGTAGGTATGAAATTTTAGATTCCAAATTACAGTCCAACATACAATCAAAAATTAAAATAATTTAATTTAAAAATGTCTAATCATTACATTTGGCGCCTAACGTGGGGCGGTTATGACCCTACAAAAGTAGTATGGTTAAAGATGTATCGGGAACAGTATAATTTATTCTAAAAGTGGAGAAGAAAAAAGGACGAAGTACGTACTACACTGGTTAGAAATCGAAGAAAACAGTAAAAAGATAATAATAAGATGGACAAAAATGCGGAAAGATGAGGAGAGGTAATTATTGTTAAAAAAAGTAAACAGTGCTATAAGAGTTTACAAAGTAGAACTGTGTAATATATGATAAAGTTTAATAAAACAAGCTTCCTCGCAGGAATAAAAGTATAAAGCGAACAGAAAATGTGCGGCTCGGTAATTTCTACATACTGAATTAAATTTCAATTACGGTCAATACTTGATTAAATATAGTCTTTAAAAAGTATAATCTCTAAACAAGCGCACTACCTGTACCTGCTACTTTTGCAGATCGTATTAAGTTTTAAGCTGAGAATTAAGATCAAGAAGTTTTGATCGAGAAAGTAAAAAAAAGAAAGTTTGGTATAAAAATAAAACAATTCAAATGAAAGTTGTAGATAATATAATTAACAACATTTATTTTATAACTTTTTTGCTAAAAAAATATAAGTATCAGACGCAAAAATGTGTAGAACGGATGTTTTCGCAAAAATAGGAATATGTATGTACGCAAAGTGCCCTTTAGGTTCAATGTATTATACCCAAAATCCAATCGAATGTTTTATAAATAACGTATGCATTCAATTTTCATTCAAATCAGACGAGCATGTATTGACATGGCGTATTTACATACATACATTAATTGTTATTACTCATTCATTTAATGATGTTGAAAGTGTTAGTTATTTTTAATAGGATCAAGATTCATTGTGCAGTACCTAGATCAGCAAAGGTAAAATTATGTCAAGTGACATTTGAACAACGATTACCCAAGAACAATTATTCACATCGACTTTCCTATAAACATATGATCACTAAAGTTAAGCACTGATACACCCGGTCAGTACTTTAATGTGTGAATAAGGACATATTTTAAAACATCAACGTAGTCCCTCTCAACAACATTAGTTTGGATGGCTCTTTGTCCACAAAGTGATACATTTTTTTAATAATAAATTAACGTTTTATACTGATATGAATAAACATGGTAAATAATTTGCCAAATTCCGTATTCTGCTTCGTTATAAAAAAATAATTGAATTTAAAACTGTTTAATTTTTATAAAATAAAATTATATCTCATTTACATTTACTTTTATTACGGTTATATTGGAATTTGCGAGAAAGTTTATAATTAAAGAAAATTAACTTGATTGAAACAACATACTGAACGGGCGGGCAGCACCCACAAACCATAATTTTCTATAATTGTTAGGTGATAAGTAATGTATTAATTTTTTTAATTATGTTTAGAGTCCATTTTCTTCACATATGATAAAAGAAGAAGTAAACAAATAAATAAGAAAATTTGACATTTAATTTCGGGCAATCATTGAAGCAATTTATACATGAACACATGCGTATTTAAATTAATTAACTTGTGTTTATCATAATTAAAACCCTAGTTATTTGTGTTTGGTACCAGCTAAAGCTACTAACGTGATTGACATTAACCTATCATCTAAAAAAATACGCGTCGAAGAATTTTTTTTAAGCTGATACAACTGTGACATTGAACCTGATATTATATTGTAGGTTTCCTGTTACAAATCGCTGAGGTGAGTATCATACTGCACTTATTTAGTTCACTTTTAAGCAGCAATCATTGTTTTTATTTACGTGGAAATTTCTTCTTACTTTTTAATTTTTACGATGACACTGATTTTAACACATACTTGTTGGTAATGGGATTCTCTTGTGCGATAATTGCGTTTACGTAACACTTCAAATTATTTTATAGTTTCAATGTGAGGTCCGACATGCCTCAAACGCTGGTAATTTGAAAATCCTCCTAATATTTCCCGTCGTGTTGCCAAAGGTATCTTTGATAATTAACTTTTGGATGCTGGTTTGTGCAAATTTTAGAACAAAAGAAAATCAACTGAAGCTTAAAAATTGAGTTTTTGAAGTTAAATACAATATTAACATCAAATGAAATCTTCTAAGCAGAAAATATTTATACGTTTATAATGTTTCGCTGCACGGTTTCGGGATTATTTGTCTGTACGATGCAAATGTCGCACAATGTGACATCATACGACCATTCAATCATAATTTTTGTTAATTATTAAGGTTGTTGTTAATTTTCAAGACTTCTTCATACCTTTTTTTTTATTACCGACCCTTGAAAATGTCTATAAATTGTTATCTTGTCGATTCTTATACTAATTTAATTATTTGTTTAGGTACACATTTTCAATAGAAACCTAAGTTTTCCACAGCCTTCCTTGAAATAATGTAAATGTTTTGAACACAGAAACACACACTAAGTTCCAATTTAATTATTCCTTTCCTTTGGTATGTGACTGGTCGTTTAAATGCACACCTAAAGACCTTCTAACCGCAACGGAACCTTCACAATAAAGATCGTACAGTAATATTCTTTAAAATAACCTTAAAATTACATAAAAATAACATTAAATTGTTTAACTGGCATGTCTCAACATATAAATTGATTAGTATTGTGACATTTCAATTCAAAAGTTGGTTTGCGTCTGGAAGCGTCATGAATAGCAATATGGAATCTAATAAGTAAGAACCTTTTACTGAACCAAATAGTATTTTACAACAAATCGCTGGTCACAAGTCACTGGTGTCCAAATGGAAGATCAGTATTTTAGTTTACTCTCTGCATACATCAAGCATTTTTATTTAATATTTTTACACATAAATCGTTTATAAATATAATAAATAGGAAAATCGTCACCAGACGATACTGGATCAAATTTGAAATTGTAGTTAATTTCTAGGATTCTTATAAGTAGACTGAAAATGTTCTGCAAGCTCGCCGGAAGCTTTTTTTCTGGTTAACAAAGAATCATTCCATCTAATTTACTTGTTTCTTGTTTAGTAGGACATATTTAATATTTAAACTATTTTTTTATTTTTATTTTCATTTCACCTGAACTTCCATATTGTTCATTAATCGGGTTGGGAATGAGTGGTATATTAGGATCCCACACAATTACAAAGGTATATCTATAATTTCATATTTTTTTATTAAATCAGAATAGTCATTTAAGCCATCATTTATCTACATTATTGATAAATGTTTCTGTCAGACACTACCTGGCACATTATCATGTCAAATTTAATGTGTTTTATTTATACGTTAAATTGATTCCAACTGCCCAAAAAATACCTTTCGGCGTTGCATGGTTCCTTAATAAGTGCGTATTTATCACTAAATTTGTGACTAAATAAAATGAGATTTAAGATTCATCAATCGTCCATGGCTTCGTGTATTTTGTGCATGTGGTATTTTTGACAGGATTCCAATAACTCTTCTTTGATTACGTCATACGCCTCATAATATTTTAAGTTCCCTTGAAATTTGGCTTGAGCTTTTTGCCTGGTCCACTTTGAACACATTTAAGATTTACTAAGTGTCTATTTTCGTAACAAAAAAGAAAACACCAAAAAACTGCACAAAAACTAAACTCGAACACGTGTTTTGATAGCTTCCTTCCTTCCTCGTAGATTGCACGTTATTCAATTTTCCTTCTAAGTTTTCAAAATTTGTTCTTTAACTTTCTGCCTCAATTTTTTGCGTTCTTTTTTGCCCAAATTGCCAAACAAAACAAATCAAATGAAAATAATTTTTCGAAGTTAAATAAAATAATATCATCAAACGAAAAATTGCAAAATTTTAAGCAAAAAATGTTCAAATGTTTATATCATTCCACTGAAGTGTTTTAAAGGTATTTGCTTTTAAAATTTTATGTGTACGTCACAAAACACCATCATTCGACCTTGCAAATTATAATTTTCGTTGTTTGAGTTTTCTTTATTTTTCCTACTTTTTCATATTTTTTTGTGAATCACGATCCATGAAAATGTCTATAAATTGTTATCCAGTATATTCTCACATTAACTTAATTGTTTGTTTAGGCACACCTTTTCACAAGAAAACGAAGTTTACCACAGTTTTCCTTGAAAGAAAAGTAATGTTATGTGACTGCTTGTATTAATGCACACACTGAAGTTCTTCTAGTTCGAACGGAACCTTCTTAAAACAATATTAATCTTAAAACTACATACAAACGAAAATATTTGTTTCAGGAAGGCAAAATATATTCCAACAATCAAGATAAAATCATCAAAAATAAAATTTTGAAGGAAATTAATATGTGAAGCTGAACTTTGGAATCGATGAATGCTTAACCATATTAGTATTTACTCATATCAATATATAACTTAGATAAATGTTTATAACTAACACGTTAAGAGCTTTGAAGACATCATCCAATTCTACTTGAATTGAGTATATTCGGTTTTTCTCGGGTGAATTTTTCCATGCTTAACCGAAACATATTTCCAATCGTGGATAGATTTCAATTTTCTGGTTTTTTTCCTTGTAGGTGTAAAGACTTCATAAAGTGTATTAAAACCAGCGCAAAACTCAATTAATTTAAAGTCTTTACCAACTAATGTATAAATTTCTAACAATTACGCAGAAGAGTGCATTCATTTTTTTTTCAGAAATAATTAAACAAAAACAAAATATAGGTACCATAAACATCTACAACAATGATATTATCAAGTGAGTAAATATTCAGTTTTATGATATTGTAAATAATTGTCACATATGTGTACACGACGTGGCTTCTCAGTAGATTAAGTAACATGTAAAATATGACCAACGGAATTATACATACGTTTTGTGTTTATTTTCTGCATAGGGTCTTTAAACTTAGCGATTAACGTGCTTCATTCAAACATCAAACCAAGAAATCAATATCAGCAAAAAATCAGCACAATTCATATACGCCTTTAAACTACTTAACAATCAAAGTTCAAATAAACTCTAACTTAATTTCAACTAAAAGTTATTAAACAAACATAACAAAATAAATGAGGTTTTTAGATAACATCTTAATTTCATCTTCAAAGATTTCCTATTTGTTTAATTTAGTGCGAATAAAATGAAATTGATACAATCTTAATCACCAACTCATAATTAAAAAATAACATATTTTATAAATTAAGCAAAACCTTTTCATAAATTAAAAATTTGGAAACGGCAACCATTTTACTTTTTTTAATTAGAAACATAAATTATTTCACGTTTACAAAGAGTAATGTACGCCATTGGTAGTTCTGCGCAGCAGATAATTTAAGTTAATAAGTATGTAAATATGAAGATTCATTATAACTACTGGAATGTTGAATGTGAGAAATTGACTTAATTTAACACGTCCGTAATTGGCTATACCGACAAACAGCTCTCTGGTGGGAAATTTTTCAAAATCATTAGATAAAACATCAAACTTGTTGCTTAATGTTTCATCAAACAACTTTCATATTAAGTGCCTTAATTAATAAATGATGAAACGAATAAAATGAAAAATGGAGAAGATTTTACAAAATAGTTCGAAACCGTTAGCTTTAAAATGCTATATTTATTAATATTTTATTATACAAAGTTTATTTGCTTCGGGTCGGTCTATCCGGCACCTATATTATTTACAATCTGAAACTAATTGTGGCAGTTGACAGCTTTGTTAACATTACAACTAAATACCATGCCGCCAGTCTTTAAGGCACCACATCCCTATTGTCACCCTTCGTACTATGTATTTACTTTTCGAATGAATAAGTCTAATATACTACTATAACAGAAGACACAAAATAAAGGTTTTAACTCAAAATGTTTCAGGTCCACACACACACACACAACAGACTTTTAATAAATTATCTGCCGGAAAAATTCAGTCGGAAACTTTAAAAGGAAACCATAATTATTTATGGGTTGTTTGACTGCTTTTAGACTTGCTGTCGTAAACGCATTATTCTGTCACAAATTATATAGCACTATGGGTCATCAGTCCTCAGGTAAGTAACAGAACCTAAAATGCAGACAATGAAGAAGGGTGAATGTATAAATATTAATTTTTATATCGTTTCGGAAAATACAGAGTCATATTGTTCTCCTAGAAGACAATTAATAAAAGTTATTAGATTATATTATCTTCGTAGTTTTGGAAATATTATTACGGTTGCGGTTGATGTTAATTATTATTTTAGATTATAGTGTTCATTGTTCTTTTAATTATTTTGAGTCATAGTTTTTATTTGAATTCAGAAAGTTGTGTTAATAACAAATTTAACACTATAATGTTTGAGCCTTGTTTGCTAACTTATTTATCATCTATTATTTTTATTGTGGATTTGGAATAGGTTACACATTAAAAAAAGTGTGCTTAATTAACGTCTATACTGTATCAAATTTAGACAAATTTAAGATGTATTTAATAGATCTCAAATATACGTTTTCTATGTCTACAAAATATCCCATTTAAATTACAACTAAGGAAGTGTTTGTTTTGATTACATATTGACATCTATATTTTTAAATATTTTTACGTCTCAAAATGGTATAATGTATTTTTTGCACTTTCGGGACTACAATACTTATTTTAGTCCTGCATAACGGGGACTAAAGTAACTCATTTTCTCCCTAGGAATCAAATATGAATTGAAGTCAAAATCACCCATTTTTATCAGTTATAAATTGAATAAAACCCACACAAAACTTGCGATGATTGTTGATACCGTAATTAACGACAAATTATCATGACAAACTTGCCATCTGTCTTATTAAAAATGTTTTTAAAAAAATCAATTTTTAATTGAAAATACCTTCCCGGAAGTGCAAAAAATAGCGTATATCCTCCAGGACTAATGTGATGTTTTATTCTCTACGATCCCTCTGGCAACAAACTACACGTGCGGGATAAAAATACTCACTTTAGTCCCTTTATATATAATATACTATTTATAAATGTTATAAACAATACGTTTCTTTTTGCGCTACAGAACTAACGAATTAGAGTAGAATTTGTCATCACTGTATTAATTAAATTTAGAAATCAAAAAGTTGAACAGAACTACAGTCGAATTTAAACGAGAATAGGGACTCGGAATAAAAAACGGGCAAACAAACTAAATAAATTAAACATACACTTGTTAGAGATAAAGATAACATCCTAGTAATATTGAAGATGCCAGGAAGCGAAATTGGAAAAAGTGAAAATGGCGGTGGCGTCGCAGAGATAGAACCGCGCTATCTTCAAAATACTCATTAAGTTTTGCCGGAATTCGACCCCATCAAAGGCGATATAGCGATATAAACGTAGTAAGTGAAAATGGAAGAATACGGCGAATTGTACGACTGGGAAGAAGTGGCCATAAAACATTTCGCATTGTCAAAACTATGTGGTGTTCAAGAAAATGACGGGAAAGTTTACTTTCACCGTAACTGAAACTAGTGTTAGCCTTCGACTAGAAGCGCAAAATTACAAATGGAAACATAACCAAGACATTGTGGAATATTTTTTTTAAGAGCTGTTGAAATGTAATCGGTGTCATATGTCAAACGGTGAAACGATAGAATGGATTGGCCTTAATAATTCTAGGTTTTGTAATTATTTGGGACCCTTAAGTAAATATACTAAAACTACACATCTTTTAAGAGTTTTAAAAGAAGGCGCTAAACATATAACGACAATAAATCGTCAAGATAATGAAACTAACTTTCTAACACCGAGTAGAAAAACTGACAATCCCAAAAGTAATGACCAAGCGGCACTCGAAAGATTAAGACTGTAAAGTGTTTTAAATGTGGGTTATATCGTCATTATGCTAGAAAATGTCCAGAAAAGAACAGTTTTCAACAGGTAGAAGTGTCAAGCACCTCATAAAAATAAAATGTAGTAAATGTTGTACATGTTAGTGGTACGGTTGTAAAGTAACCCATTTACCGAACAAGAACATATCATGGTCTCCATATTAAAACTATGTCTGAAGAATCGAATGTGAAAGAGAATGAGAAGGTTGTGCTGCGGGATACAGAAGCAACAGTAATACCAAAAAATCATGTTAGACACGCATATGTAAGTACAGACCAGCCCAACTATAAATTGTGTGTCGAAGGTGGTATACGAGGGACAGGCCAAGTAATTCTTTAATGTATACTGAGAACCGATGTCATGGGAAATTCTGAGTTAAACTCTTAAGTCTCTCTGGCAACGAATGGAAGGTGATTAAGAGTCAATTGATTACCCGCGGTGAACTTTGTCAAGAAGAACTAACAAACCACTTACGTAGGATCGATGATCAGCTTGATCTGCTGTATAACAAAAAATATTTCCTTAGACTATACCTACATAGTGGATACTATCAGATTCCGGTTGAAGAGACATCGAAGCACAAGGCAAGTTTTGTGACGCCGAATGACACCTATTGTTTCAAACTTATGAGCTTTGGGTTATGCCACGCGCTAGCTGTGTTCCAGAGGTTGATGAACACCATTTTAAGAAGGTTGAAGTACACGACGGCTATGGCGTACCTTGATGATGTTATTATACCATACGAAACCATTGAAGAAGGCATGAGAAGTCTCAGAGAAGTTGTAAGGTATGCTAAGTTAAGTTTAAGAGTGGATAAATGCCCATTTTTTATGTGTCTAATAATAAATAAATTCTACTTATACACCAGAAGTGAATGTGAAAGACATAACTTTGAATAAAATTAAAACTGATCCAGTTGGTGATAAAGTGAGTAAGGACATTTTTGCTATGAACATGCGTCAACTCGGTTTGACAAACCTGGCATCAATGAAAATTGATTTAACTAGTGATCGACCAATTTAATATTATCGTTAAGCAATTCCAGAACGGTAACAAGTTAGGGGCATTGATAACAAGTTAAAAGAAGCAGACGTAATTGAAGAGTCCGACGTATCATTTAAGAGTCCGTGTCTTCTAGTAAAGAAGAAGACGGGGGATGTCCGACTTTATATGGACTATCGAGCACTTAATAAAATAACTGCGAAGGACCACTACCACTTACCTTGGATCCATGATCAGCTTGATCTGTTGTATAACAAAAAATATTTCCCCACACTAGACCTACATAGTGAGTACTATCGGATCCCAGTTGAAGAATCATCAAAGGACAAGACAAGTTTCGTGACGCCGGATATTGTTTCCAACGCATGAACTTTGGGTTATGCCACGCACCAACTGTGTTCCAGAGGTTGATGAGCACAGGAAGTACACGACTGCTATAACGTACCGTGATGATGTTATTATACCATTCGAAACCATTAAAAACGGGATGAGGAGTGTCAGAGAAGTTCTAAATATTCTAAAGTATGTTAAGTTAAGCTTAAGAATTGATAAATGCCAATTTTTTATGTATTCGAAATTTAGTTTAAGTGACTTAAGTAATGCGCCAGGCGAAACAAAATTTCTTGCAATTAGAAATTTTCTGAAACCAGTAGATGTAAGATCTATTGAGCCTAAACAACAGTGTTCAGCGTGTTACAAAATGTACACCCTTCGAGCTAGTATTTAGACATCGAAGAGTAGGGTTGCATGGAAACCCCTTGACTGTGGAAGTTAGTGCAATGAATAGTGGTATTAGAAGTTCGGAAAAGAAAAAGTTAGTAAATTGTTAGAGAACCATCCAGTAGCACAAAAATGCAGTAAGATGTATAGTCTTCATGAAAAATTAGGTGTTGGTGCTTGTTAAATTGCATTTACCGTCTACCAGTAAAAGTAGAAAACTCGATCCGAAGTATGAGGGGCTTTAATGTATCTCTAAAGAATTGGACAATGACAGGTACATAGTAGAAGATATTGAAGGCGAACAGCAAAGTAGTAGAATCTATAAAGGCATTTTATCAAGCAAACGCTTAAAATTAGTTTCTAAGAAGGAGTGTAACTAGGCAAGTCATTTTTTTTGTTGTTTACGCATGTTTTGTTTGAATTATTTTAGTGATTGACGAGGACGTCGAATAAACCAGGAAAAATCGAACTGTAGTAACTTTCTTTCATTTTGTTTTAGTTGGTAACACTGGGGCGTCCTGGGGATGGTTCGCAGTCGCACTCGTACATTGTATTCGCACTGACCTTAAATGTGTTATAATTAGGATAGACTACATTTTTGTGAATGTTGTTGAATGTGTTATAACAAATATTTAAAAACGGAGTTTAAGTTTTCAATTAGTTGTTCCGGGTAGTAAAGAACGTGCTACAATATAATGGAAATAAACTTAAACATTTCTTGGACAAGTGATTGCAGATTTAACAAATTATTAATATGTAATATTCGGTTAAGATGAAATAAAATACTTATCAGTCAAAGAAAAGGAATATTTGCATTGTTATGTGTTTTTTTAATTGTCTGGCACCTTTTTTTAGCATCATAATTGAACCGTAGGTTTCGATAACGTTGCGAGGAAGTAATCGTCGTCCTATCTGACGGTATGAGTAATGAATATATTTTGGTTAGTTTGTTTCTTATTTTGATTTCATGGGAAGGAATGTTATCCCATCGACGATATCAGTAATGACTATTTTCGTTAGTTGTTTTGTATTGATTTTATAGACGGTTAAAAGAGGAGAATTATCTTCGTAAAAAAAGGGGGATTGAAGAGCAAGCGATTGTCAATCTAACCGACGGTATGAGTAAAGGAGCCTTTTCTTGTTAGGAGTTTTGGTTTTTATGAGCTTTTGCAAAGGGAACAAAATTGGTCTTAAAACCAATGAATGTCAAATATCCAAATTTGTTCTATTTTCTGTTTTGGTTTTTTGGTTTTTAGGGTATTTTGCACTGTTTAAAATAGTAGCTACCGTCAAATGGGGTGAATACCAACTTAGGAGCAATAGAAACAAAAACGGTTAAAGTAACTTTGAAATTTTCCGCAAATTTATATTTGAAGGTAGGACGCTTTCTGCTGCTCGAATGTGCCTATTCAACCCGTCTCTTTTTATTTACAGTTACGTTATAAATCATTCCTTTTTAAGGTTGCAGAAGATGTCACGTGAATACAAATACCCCCCCCCCCCCAGTAAAACTTTACAAAAACCAACACCGCAACAGTTAGAAGCTGCATTAACTGCTGATATAAAGGCGGGTATGTCGTACAGAAGTGCTTCCCTGAAATACAAAATTCATTATTCCGTTCTCTACCAACGACAGAAACATATCGATACGAAAAAGCAAGATGGCCAAACTTCTTTAACCGAACGTGAGGAACACCTGATAGTCAATCATCTCATCACTTGTTCGGACTGGCGATATCCAATGGATCATTACGATTTACGAATTATTGTGAAACATTACTTGGATTCTCGTGGTAAAACCGTTACAAAATTTAAGAAAAATCTACCCGGGCGTGACTTTGCCTTTTGCTTTATAAAACGACATAAAGACGACCGTATCACCTAAAGTAATTAATTCTTACTATGACAAGAATTAAAAAATGTACCCCCTTTCTAGCCATTCAATACAACATATTATTTATTTTTTTACCTGCTAAGTCTACTCACTTGACCTAGCCTCTGGATGTGGCTTCTTCCGATCAGTTAAAATTGCCTGCAGGAAAGTTATCAAAAATTTTAAAATGCAGGATGGAAAAAAAGCCTCTGGAATTTATTAATCGGGTTGAAGTGCTAAAGCAACTTCCTACTGCTCGTGGAGACGAAGTGCAACAAGATGCAAATCTGAATAATGCAGTCCTGTCAGTGTGCTTCAGGGTTTGACATAACCTGAGCAACCCGTACAAAGGAGAAGACAAAGAAAAGTTGCTGTGCAACCAGGTAAAAGTATTTCTGGTGCAGATTTTGAAAGCGAGAGTGAAGAAAGCGAGGAATAAGGTAATAAAGAAGTCGAAAGTGAGGACTATAATGAATTTGTAGATGTATCCAAAGGAGGTGATACACAAGAACTTTACAACCAACACGATGAAACTGATGACATTCCACTTGCAGTATTACAACAAAAATTGGTTTTTGATCCAGTTGAAGATAATTAAAGAAAATTTATTAACGTCTTTCCTGTTTTGCAGGAGTCGATAAACGAACAGAAATGACTTGTTGATGCATTTCCAACTAAGAAAAAAGACAAATTCAAGTATTTTATTGGGAAAGTGACAAATATAAATACAGATGAAAACAGATTCGAAGGTAGTTTTTCGAGGCATCGCGTTACTCAACAATTTGCGGGATATATGTATAGTTTTTCAGATGTTCCGGATGTATGTGATTTAAAGTATGACCAAGTTGTTGGAGAAATTATTCTAGTGTCCACTTTAATACAAGATATTCTCCATTTTCCTATAAAGCAAAGTGACCTACAGTAAATTAACAAAAACCCTTTGTATGGTTCTTGTTATGAAAACATTGTTTATTATTTTTTGTTATTTTGTATTAAAACAAAAGTTATTTTATGTTTAATTATTAAATTTATTTCCTCCTCAGTTATTAACTCAATTGAAACTAAGCCTTCCTATGGTTTTGTTTTTTACATTTATCTAAAAGTATAAACGCTTTGTGTTTCTTTCTTCTATGCAAATGTTTACTAGCAAATTACAATCAAATCAGAAGCATGTTTCCTTTTCACCCCACTTCAAGGGTCAATAGCAAAAACACTTAGGTATTTAATTTTTTTTAATCAAAATGATATATTTTTTCAATAATTTGATATGCATAAAATAATATACTATGCGTGACACACATTTGAGATATTTATTATATTGAAATTATTCATTCAATTACTTGCTACATAGCTGAAAAAGTTGGAAAATGTTTTTATCGACCCCATTTTACGGTACCTAACCTAAAATGTATTCTGATTTTGTGAAATGGATATAAATAACAATCTCTATATGTTATTGTTGTTGCGACTGCGACAAAAGCAAGGAAAACGTAATACTAAGAAAAAGAAAACGTTATTTATTTATTTATTTATTTGTATTTTATACACGGGGACATAATTGCCCAATATAATTACATACAAAAAACAGTTTGAAATAGCGATACGGTTAAAAATTTATGGTGCTACTATTTGGCAAAGCTAATTCTTTTAAATTACAATTGAAAATATCGATATTATTACCAATATTTAATTCGTTGAATTGTCTCATGATTCTAGGAATGACAGAGTGGTAACTGAAATCTCTTGTCTTACATTCTATACTAAATAATTTATGGCGATGAGTGGTACGTGAAGGAACATTTAAACTTATTTGCTGTAACAATTCAGGACAATACAATTAACAATTTTAAACAAAAAAACTATATCGCAGAAACTACGTCTATCAGTTAAAGAGCTTAGATTTAGCTTATTCAGAACAAAACTATAATCACCATTAATATGTCTATGACCTAGCTTATACTCTAAATATCGTAACAGTTTCTTTTGAACACGGTCAATGAAATCAACTAACGTAGTAAAGTAAGGACGCCATATAACAGAACAATACTCTAAAATGGGACGGACTAACGAACAGTACAACGATTTAACAGTATTTCCATCTCTAAATTGACTAGTATTCCTTATAATAAAGCCTAGCATTCTGTTTGACTTTGCAACTATATTACAAATATGGGTTCTAAAAGACATATCTTTCGTGAAAGTTACACCGAGATCATTGACCTTATCAGCTTTTTTTAAAGACTGACCAAATAAACTATAGTTAATATCAAACTCTGATTGCTTTCTTGAAAATGAAATTATGAAACATTTGCTAAGATTAAGTTCTATTTTATTGGTTTTACACCATTTTTCTAGAGTAATTAGATCTTGCTGCAATAACACCATATCAGAGACACAACGAATAACTTTAAACATTTTTAAATCATCTGCAAATAGTAGTAGTGAACTGTTTAATAAAACAAATCTTCTGTCATTTATAAAAATATTAAATAATAAAGGTCCCAAATGTGATCCTTGTGGGACTCCTGAAGAGACCAGGAAGAGTTCTGAGAAGTGAGAAGGAGATATATTTACAGCCAACCAACGATCACGAAGATAATCAGCAATCCAGTTCAAAAGCGGGTCACCAACCCCATACAATTTCAGTTTATGTACCAGAAGATCATGATCTACACGATCAAAAGCTTTCCTGAACTCAGTGTAAACAGAATGCACTATTTCACCCATTTCCAGTTTGTCCAGAATAAATTGACTATATATTGCCAAATTGGTATTAGTAGACCTTCCTTTTGAGAAACCATGCTGCTCAGTAATGATAATTTGCTTGAAGACTTCAGTGAGATTTGCATTGACTAATTTTTCAAAAAGCTTGGGAATAACGGATAAGAGGGTGATTGGTCTTTAATTTGTAACTAATGAAGCATCACCACTCTTAAAGATTGGTCTAATATGGGCTCGTTTCCAGAAAAACGTTAAACTAAAGGGTAACTAAATAGCAATTAAATTCTAAAACATAGGTAGAAATATATAACTCCATGAAAAGATTCACCCGATTTACAAGGAATAAAGAAGGGTCCATCGTTTTAACCCAAGAATTAAGGTTGGACAGCCAGCATTGTATTAATTATTTTAAAATGTTATCTGAGTTATTTGAAAAATTACTTAGTTTAGTACAGCCACGCTTATTCAACAAGGATTATTATCGTAATGACAGAATGAAACCTGAACAAAGAGTGGCATTGACATTAAGATAAAAGGTAAAAAAGAGATGTTATACATGTAGAAAGTGGTTGCGAGGAATCAATATCTTATGAAAATACATTTTTTGGCCTCCTGAACTGTAAAGCACATTTTTCAGTAGTTCATACTTGTCTTGAAACTTGATTTTTACACACAACGCGATAAAGTAAGGCTACTGTGCAGTAAAGTACGGTTACTATGCGGTAAAGTACAGCTACTATTCGGTAAAGTAGTGGCTGATTTATCTGCTATTTGGGAACGTTTTAAAAATAAATCAAGTATAAAATCCGATAAATTGATTTACTTTACAACATACTTGATACGATAATGTACAGAATAAGGGCGCATTTAATATTTTTATTGATGATGATATTGATGGAGCCATCTAAACGTCAATTAAATAAATGAACTGACAAATATTAGGTAGTATATGTCAAAATGGTTAAGCAGCCAGACTACTTAAAACCAGTAGAAATAATATTGTTCTTTATGATGCGTCGGCCAAAAAATATTATACAAATTTTGTGTGTAAAATGATTTTACGGCGCTCCAGCTAATTTAAACAAAACTGTCGCACCCTAAAATCCTACTTTCCACAAACTAATGTAAATAACTATTGCAGATATCTTGCATTTGGTGATAGAATGACATCCTTATACTATGCCTATAGAATATCATTAACTTCTGTCAGCAAAACAATAAAAGAATCGACAAAGGCCATTTGGGAAGCGCTTTAAAGGGGAAGTTTTTCCACCATTCACAAAAGATAGCTGGGATAACACTACTGATGAATTTGAACGGCGTTGGAATTTTCCGAACTGCATAGGAGCTATAGATGGAAAACTTGTTGTCATGCAGGTACTAAACCAGTTTGATAATTGTTCTCATTACTCAAAAGATCATTGCAGGCTCCAAACAACAGATTTGTATTTTAATTATAAGCATACACACAGAATTGTGTTATTAGCAGTAGCTGTTGCAAACTACTGCGTTTCCATGATAGATATTGATAGTAGAGGGAGAGAGAGTAATGAATTTATCGCAACTCCAGCAGTTTGGCAGCAATTCTATGTATGTGTTGCTGACAAAACCTTTCAGTTGACAAATTTTATGTTGCGACCATATTCTGGAAAAGGGACATTACAACTCACAGAAAAGCAAAATATTTTCAATTACAAGCTCTCACGTGCACAAAGAATAGTAGAAAATGAAGATGAAATAATCACCATCCCATCTGATGAAGTGAGTAAGTTAGTTTGTTTTGATTGTGATTTTATAGAGAGGAAGAAAACTGTCCTCTAACAATCAAAACCTTTGGAGCGACCCAATTGCTGTAAGATTTCGAAAATATTAGAATGAAACTCAAAAACGTAACGCCATTAAGTATCTTGTAGTTCATTTATGTTTTCCAGATGCATTGTATTTCTTTGGTTGTAATATTTTTAAAGATATCTTTAATTTATTAATTTTCCTTGTCTTAAGCAATTTTTGGGAATCTATCGACCTTAATGTTAATAGAAGTTCCAGATGTGGTAATAAGTTTATATAGTACAATTTAATATTCATTATTTCTCTTCCTGGTATAAATGACCGGTTCTAAGATTTCGATTAAGTCTAATGCACTTTGTGTATTTGAGATGAAAACTTTTTTTCAGTTGTGTGAAGAATAGAGGTGAGAGCAAAGTTTAAATTATGATTTTTTTATAAGAATTTGAATGTGATTTAGTGAAGTTATCTCATTGCAAATGATTTTTGAATTAGAAGCTTTAAGGAAATGATTTGCGTATGATATGCAATGAAGTATGGGTTTGCAAAAAATTTGGTATTGAATTTGATTTTAAGAAAACAGCAACCAATAGTCACTATTGGTATGTTCTCTTTTTCATTTATCATTGCCTTGATCGTTATACTTGGTTCTCTTATACAAAATATTCCTTAACTTTAGATGTCCTTTAAATTATTATTATTATCTTCACTAACTACATTAAATCTGCTAAGCATTTTTCCGATAACTCGATACTTATTCCCGATTTTTCCGTAGATTTTGATCATCAGACCTCCATCAAAAAATAAACACACTTGTTACAAAGGACGTAAAACACTAATGATCTTTTGTGAACCTTTATTGGCTACTACAATATTTGATATATCTATCATGAACCGATCTCTCTTGTATTTTTAGATGAGAATAAAATTTTCATTTGAAATAGGTTATAAAATAAGTATTTAATCTGAAATTAAATTATTATACAAAACTTATATTGAATTTATACAAAAGTATTTTAATTATAATTACTTAACTAATGGATATTGGTAGAAAAGATGATTAATCACGATTATTTTTATTAAGAAGGTTCGTTACGAGAAAGAAAAAATCATCTCATTTACTATTTTGCAGTACCTACAAAACTAAATTTTAATAAAGTTCTAATAATAGAAATCTAAAAATATACCAACAATTAATCTAACCTTAATAACATAGAAATTTTTAGAGAAACAAATATAGCTAACGTTATGGAAAAAGATAATTTAAATTGAAAATTTTATGTTTATGGTTTTAGAATATCGCGAAAACAAAATAAATTGGAAAAATACACAAACAAGGAAATATTTAAATAGTATGAAATCAAATCGGTTTATATCGAAACTTAATTAAATAGTTTTTTTTAAAGCTTTAATTTTATGGTGTTTATGAAACCGACTCGGTAATCAATCAAAGTTAGTAACACAATTAGATTTCTCAATTTTTAGACTTACCTATTTAATTACATATTTGAGGAGCACATCATATGGTTGGAATCAGATGATAAACATGCCCTCCATTCAATAATAATCCATCATTTGAATCAAAATGTTAATTGGACATTAGAGTACATTATCCGTATCAGATGGCACACAATTTCTTAAAACTAAGAACAATAGTTTGGTTTGGTTTAAAATGAAACCGATTAAATACGCTATTTTTCTTAAAAAAATTATAATGCAACTTTATAATTTTTTATTTGTTGTATGAAAAAAAAATGTCTTATAAGAATCCATCAAAAATATACAGGGCGTCATTTGAAAAAGAAACTTGATTATCCTTGGTATATGCCAATATACTTATAATTATTATAATTTTCTAAAATACATGGTTTATAGTATTTGATCCTTAGAATAAACAAAAATTAAAGCCGCGAACGCCAAACTGACAAAGGATTAACGGAAAAAACTCACTTTAAAAATAAACGGAAGCAATTGGACTTTTTTTATATATCATTTTAAAACAAGGTACTGTTGTACAAGAGAATCACTAACCTCTTTGGAAGATGCAACGTAAGTCAAATGTCCAAGTAATACAACGTTTTCAGTCTAAAACTCTTCATATCGGGGGAGTCATTTAGAGGTACTTTTTATGATGGTGATTTAATTGCAGATCGCGCATGCGTCGAGTCAATTGAAGTGGAATTCTTCCTCAGTAGTGTTTGACATTTCATAATGGAAAGACTTAGTCCGGCAGAGCACCTACAGCCTGTAGAAAAATTGGTCCATTTCTTCAAAACAGAAGACGACCGGAATGTTACTGTGATGCTATGATAACAGACTATTTGATACCTGAAATTGAAGTTCGTGATCTCGACGAAATGTGGTTCATACAGCCCGTGAAACCATGGCTTTACTGCAAGTACGATTCGGTAAACAGATCATTTCACGCTTTGGACCAGTGAATTGGCAGGCTATACCATGTGACATAACATCTCCTGACTTTTTCCTTTAGAGCTTTGAAAATTATAAAGTATACATAGATAAGCCGGCTACTATTGAGGCATTGGGGGACAATATTACTCGAGTCATTGGTCAAATACTACGAGAAATACTCAAACGGGCCATTAAAAATTGGTACTTCAGAATGGACCATGTTAACCGTAGTTACGGTCAACATTTGAAAGCAATTATCTTTAAAAAACAATTGTAAAGAATAAACTGTTTTTATTCACTTTTTTTTAATTTAAAAAAAATACTTCTATAAATGAATCACCCTTTACTATGACAGTAACATTCTGATACGTGCCCAATCAAATCAGACACCTCAACGTGAAAGACACAGTCAAACAGTACCCTATTAAACTAAAACCCTTTCGACAGAAGATACCTAACTCAGTGTCCATAACAAATGACCTAAAAACTGTTTCAAAAAGAGATTGCTTTCATTGAGAGTCTACCGTTCACGTCCTGAAAATTCAAAGCGTTAGCTCATACAATTTATTAATATTTTGATTGCTAATTAAATAAATATATATATATATATCAAACGAAATCGAAATTTATAGACTGTTAGAATATTTAGAAGGGACTCCAACTCCAAATCCCCAATCCACTTAAATGCAACAATCAAGGGAAAAAGGTACTCCACGACCTTCAAAATCATAATACATAATAAAGCAAAATGGTAAGTGCTAATTGAAAATATTAACACTGGTATACATCACTTGTTATGCTAATATATAAACAATATTTGTTCTTTAATTGATGACTATTTCATAAATATGTTAAATTTGTATTTAATATGGCTAATGGTGAAAAAGCAGCAGGTTTACAATCGACCGAAACAATGTAAAGTGGAAAACTAGCCAAATCAATGAGCGAACAAAACGTCTTACTACAATTAATCAATTAAAAATTGTTTTTGACAACATTGAGAATTCAATGTTCATTATCTACACATATAAAGGGGTCAGTAGCAACAACGCCTAAATGACATTTTCTTAATTTTAACTTGTTTGCGTATTCTGAAATAATGAACTCAGTTTTGTTTAATAGTAAAATAGACAAAGTAAAAATAATACACCAGAGACATCTGGTATTGCAATTCAAATTGACTGACCTATATTTTATGGTAGAAATTGAAAACTTATATCTCTGAAAGTTCTTAATATCACTTTTAGTTAGTGGTAATAAACAAGTTTCAAGTGCAGAAACTTACTAAAATGGTAGTAGCATGTCTTCATCTATTAGAGGTATAGTATAACTGATGCTACAAGGATAACCCTCATGATATTATAATAGATACTTTCAAATTCAACGAATATATTGCCAAATTAATTTATTTAATTGCAATCAAATTCAATTCGACTTACTCCAAAACATTTTATTATTTATTATACGAGGGTGAATCAAATGAAAACCTTAAAAGTGCTGTAAAGTTTCGAGAAGTTGTAGGATTTATCCGGTAGATGGCAGGGATGTTCGTTGAAGTTCACACAATGACCACCAGGTGCGATAGTGACCTTGCTACACACAACGAGCAGTGACTTCAGTTACAATATGGCCGCCCCATTATCAATATGCACCGCGTTAGAACAGCGATCAGTCATTCGTTTCTTGAGCAATGAAGGTGTCAAACCAATGGAAATTCATCGCAGGATGACAGTACAGTATGGTGATTCATGTTTATCCCTGCAGCAAGTGTACGAGTGGTGCAGAAAGTTTAAAAGTGGTATCGTTTCAATAGAGGACGCCCAACGACCTGGGCAGGCTCACCGCGTAGTGACAGACGCAAACATTGCGCGGGCTACTTCTTATTCAAATCTCTTGAAAAATCAACTTAAGCCAGCAATCAGGAGTAAACGGCGAGGACTTCTCACTTCAGGTGTGTTGTTACAGCATGACAACGCCCGACCACATACAGCCCGTCTCGCGGTTCAAACTATCCAGGATATCAAATTTGAATGCCTCATTCACCCACCTTATTCTCCAGACCTCGCCCCTAGTGACTTTCATGTGTTCGGAAAGCTTAAAGATGCAATGGGAGGCAAGCATTTCCAAAGTGATGAAGAAGTGAAAACCGCGGTGCACGAGTGGCTACAGGCACAACCAAAAGAATTCTTCAAACGTGGTATTCATGCGCTTCCAAAGCGGTGGAACACTTGCATAACACGTCAAGGAGACTATGTCGAAAAATGATAAATGTAAGTTTTACTTAGTTGTCAAAATAAATAATTTATAACACTTTTAAGGTTTTCATTTGATTCACCCTCGTAATTACTAGTACTACTACCATTTTTTTATGGTTACATAATTTATTCATGGTAAAGTGCTGCAACTTTACAGATATCAGGTTGCAAGAGAATTAAAGTCTGTCATCATTTATTCAAAAACTTTCGTTCTGTTTTGGCGAATCTCTCTGGTAAACTTTTAGGAGTTTGACCCTATTTTAATAGAATCCATATTTGTCCATAGTCCAATTTGTTGGCAGACCTGATTGTGTGTTGTAGTTAATGTTAATGTTATATTGAATACTACATTGTAATGGCCAGTATTTAAATCTCTGGTTAATTTCCAAGGAGACAATTTCATGTTCACGTTATCCAATTGGGACGTTATTTTCTGACTAAATATAACTTCTACTTATGTGGTTCTTGTGGTGTAATTTTAGTCCGAGTTTTTCGATATTGCGGATCAAACTGATTTGATGGTTCTGTTTTGTAAATTCAATGTATCTTGATTATCGGTTAACCACGGTTTTTAACTCTTAATTTTTAGTTCAATGTGGATAAATTTCCCACTGAAGAAAACGGCATTATTAACATATTGTTTGTTACTTCTTCTTATATTTTTAATGATAAGATTATGTTTAGACTTGGCCAATTTTTAATTATAATTGCGGGTTTACATTAGTCAGGTGACTTGATCAAGAACTCAACTGATTTAAATTCAAGTTCCTGTTTACAAATAAAATAAATGCATTCAAGTCAGTTAAATGGTAAAACAAGTGGTAAATAGAGCCATACTGATAACAGTTTTAAGTCTAGCCGGGGAATTTGCAGAAAACTTGGACGAAAAAAAAAACAACGGAAGAAGAGAATAAATTAAAAAGTTCAGAGCAGCAATTCGGATATCTGCTGAGAAAGGTTACACACAAAATCAGTAAAAAGTAGCGGCTATTCGTGAAGCTCTTTTACTTTCACTGCAAATATAGCTGGAACTAGATTTACTGTATCTGTCAACAGGAGATTCATTTAAATGTTGAGAATATTTTTACAGAGTATCCGGCGGTGTAAGAAATTAGAACGGCGGGAAATGAATCCTACAGCAATGTTATGAATTGTCTAGCAGTGTGACTAGTCGCTCCGTCCTGTTGAAACTACAGGTTTTCCATCAAAAGGAACTTGGCCCGACAAAACGTTTTGAGATCGTGGACAAATGGCTTTACCATCATATTTTTATAACGTTTTTGGGTCAATAACAGGTTTGCCATCATCCTCAATGAAATACGGAGCAGTCACACCGTGTGCTGACACTACACACCATATCGTCACACTGTCATCATGCAGCGGTTTTTGGATAATAACGTCTGGTTTTTCAAACCCAAAGAAGCGAGTTGTTTGCTTATTGATGTATGCCTTTCAGTGAACGTGACTTTCGTCTGAGAACTATACATTGTTCAACAAATCTAGATTCTCGTACAGCATTGCCAAAAATTGTTTACAATATACTACGTTGGCATTGATATCATGGTTTGAAAATCGTTGTCCAACTTGAATTCGGTACGGAAATCCACCTACGTCTTTAAACAAACGCCGAATTGACGCATTCCTGATATTCAACTTCAGTGAAGTTCGGTTCGATGATTGTAAAACCTAATTTGACGACACGTCCATGGTTCTGATTTGTTCTCACAGTTACTGGCCTACCAGACCTCCCCTTTCGTTAAACGCTCAACAATTGAAAACTGCGTTGGTTGGTACTCTTTATAAAATTATTCGCGATAGTTTTCCGTCACTAACTTTACACTCGGTCCACCTTGTTTGCAATTTCTGTACGAACGAATATAATGCTAAACAATAAACACTCTTTTCTCAACTTTGCACTACTTAAAATTATACAAATACATCAAAAACATTGTGACGGTATTATTTACGAACAAACAAAAATTCGTAATTAAAAATTGATTTGTAACCCAAAATCTTCATAGAGTATAGACAACTGTGTTTACAGTTATGCAATAAGGACGAATTTTGTGTTCTGAATTTTTCTAGGGACTTTTATTAATTTGAGATTGCCGGCTCCGAAAAATTTCTTCTTATCAGCCGGTCGAGAAGACGTACTTCCTTCTGATTTGTGACTTGTCTATGAAAGATGCTACATTGAACATCATCTGAAATTTGAACAGCTAGACATGTGTTAATTATTTAGTATGAACCTAAGTAAAATCTTCCCGTACAACAGGGAGATAAGTTTTCACCTCCTGTTCGTGTCTGAGCACACTTTTACTTTTTTTTTAGTGAAGTATTCGCTTTCACGGGTTCCTATCAGTTGCAGACATCTTTTTTTCTTGTGCTCTTTGCTTTCTCCTGTGGGTCCTTCTTGATTGTTACTATGCTGACGTATGGATAATAATCCGAAAATTACTTTAACATAACGAAGCTGGGTCTAGATATTATCAATGAAGGTCGCCAGCGTTGGAATTTAAATTGTCGTTGAAGCCCCTTTCGTAGTCAAAGAAACCACACAAGATAATACTGTTATCTGGTTTATTGTGAGCAGTCCAGTAGATGTTATCAATTCGGAGTCCATCTTGTCTTTCATTCTTTGCTGAAAATTAGGTACTGCCTAATTTGGATATGAGAGTTGTCACATCTATCAATAAACGCGTTTTATGTACTCGTACTACGGCTGGGAATTTAACAACATACCTTTCCGCTGTGTAAAGAATCTCTGTAAATTAGAAAGATCTTTCGATGTATTGCTAAATCGTGTTGCGCTTTGAAACTATTTAGCCAAGGTCCGGTACCTCACCTAATTTGTTTTTAAGTAAGTTAATAACAATAATTGCTACGCGAAATTGGTGACTCGCTTGCAAGGAACGTTTGGTGCTACGACTGTCAAAATTTTATAGTACACTACGACAGCTAACTTATTCGGGTGCTTGTGTCTAAATTATTACTTGTTTCTTAACTCGCTCTCTTGAATTATTATTATTTTGCAACTGAATATATTTCTCTAAACCATATTATATTTTTGTGTCTATGTATTTCTATGTACGTTGTGAATGAAGTCTATTCGCTATAATTATGTATTTCTACCAACCTGCGGTTTGTTTCTTGTGTCTACGAGTTACTAGTGGCTCGAGAAGATCTTTGTTTAATTTTATCGTTCCGGATTCGAAACGAAAATTAAAATAACTATAGTAAGAGTTCTCATAACAGGCCCTAGATGTTAAATAATCACTTTCATTTTAGAACTTTTGGCTCAGACTTTTGATATATTTTGCTGAATGAACCTCCAAAGGCAAGTAAATATACAATGTGTCTACTTAAGTAGACAAACATATGGCAAATTTTTTTATTATTAATTTTACAAATAAAGTTATTCTTTATAAAAAGTTCTGCTTGTTCTAAAATCATCAGATTTTTCCAGTCGTATTCGAGCTTTGACAAAAATTTTAAGTTTGATACAGGAGTAAACTACATTTACTCGCAACAATATCAAAAACTGTAATTATGAAAAGTTGTTTGGAATAAAAAACTCTATTTTAATATGTAATTTCACTCTTTCACTTAAATTTTTTTTTACAAATTTTACTCAAATTATCGATAGCGAACATTTATATTTTTTATTTGTTCCAAACATGATAACTTTTTCCGTTCCGTTCAGAAAGTATTAAACAAATTTATTTGTAAAAATCTAATTTATACAACATTGAAGTAAAAATACATAAACGAAATATTTGAACGTAGTTTTTAGTTCCGATCAAGTTTTTCAGTAACAAATTTTGATATTGTCAAATATAAAGGTACATAATTAGTTTACTCTTGAGTAAAATTTATATTTTTTGACAAACCGCGTATACTTTGTATTTTAGATTTTAGAACACGCAAAACTTTTTATAAAGAAATTTGTTTTCGTAAAATTAATAATAAAAAGTTTCCCATATGTTGCCAACTTAAGTAGACCCACTGTATATTTGTTTATTTGTTGAGTATAATAAACGATGTAATTGAGTAATATTTATTTAATATACGTCTGTCCACAGTAATAATAGGCTTTATTGGAACCATATGATATTTATAAACCTGTCTCTTGTTTCAATAAAATCATAACAAACCCTAATGATTCTAACTGTAATATTGTCATAATTCATTTATGCTACGTATTTCTAATATTTTCAAATTTACAAATATTGCTTCTGACTATTGCAAAATTTGCCAAATTATATAATAAAAGAAAAATTTAAATTGCGTTATAAAAACGAAAATACATTTAAGTAGTAATTTCAAAAATTTAAATAAACCAAAAATCTAATTACTTACATATAAGAAAGAAAAATACTGCCAACAATAAAACAACTTTCTGTTGAAATAAATCATTTTGACAAGATTTATTCGGTTAACTAAATTATAGATGTACTGACAGAGCAGGCAAAAGAAACATCTTCCATCAGCACTATGTTATTAGATACTGGACATCAAGTCGTTAAGCATTTCCTTACTTGTCAGAGAATTAGATAGATAACATTTAAGTTATTTTTATAGTTCCAAAATGACAAGTGCTCATGTAGATATCCATGTAACTACTACTTCTAGGTATCGGAAAGAGAAAGAAAGTTACAGTCATTATTAACGATAACCATCACGCCTGACAGGGTTCTTTTTTTTAAGACAAATGGAGGTGCGAGCTGACAGCAAGCCCATTTGGTCGGTAAGTCGTAATTATAAGGTGTGGTGTTAGTTTACTATCTTTAAGTAAGTGCCAGTGTTAAGTAAATAAGAACAAATTTCATTTGAATATTGTGCAAAGTTATCTCGTATGCATTAATGCTTGTTGTCGTATAACGTAATTGTGCAGTTTCTTTCATACATAAAATTGGTAATGCGATACGATTCAAATACGAACGTAGCAGCTCGTTAAAGTATAAAAGGATTGGTTTTAGAAAAACCAGTAAAGTGTATAACTTGTATTAAGGTCGTTTATAAATCTTGATGGGCACCTGTCAAGTTCGAGGCAGCTGTCGTTTGTCATGCGGAGGTCGTGGTCGCGGAAGCCGCTCGTTCACTCAGTGTGTGAGATTGATGATCTCGTCTTTGCATAATAGAAAAGTGACGGTTGAACAATAAGCTATCGAATATTATTAATGACGTTCGTACACTAATTTTCATGCAACTTACTCAAAAATGTTCATGTTGAAACATTAATTGAATTCGTAGCAAAAGAAACGGTTTATTATTCATTTTTTGTTCAGAAGTGGTGATCAAAGCCTAAAGCGAATATTTTCCTAACATAAATTAAAAACTATTTAATTTTAATCCGATTTAGATAAAATTTTACAGACTGTTCTCTTTAAAAAAACACTTCATCATTGAATGAAAGTAAGAAAATAGGTATTTATGATACAAGCGTGTGAGGTAAGGATTTCATGCACGAGTTGGGGAGATTAAAACACTTTTGTTTATTTCAAGCGTTGGTTGCCGGGTAACTTTGACAACAAAAATTGTTTAATAATAAAAATCCCATTTATATTACATACGCACGATTTATTTAAAAGTAGCATTTCACACACAATTATTTAGTAATTAATGTGCTGATTGATGTTAGACGTAATGTTAGATACATGCTCCATCCCATCCTTTTTTAAATTACATTTGATCGATTTTTAGTTTCTTTTGTTTCCTGTGGCGGTAAATTAGTTTTAAAACTACAACATAATTCAATTTACATTTTTGTATTCATAGTACATGAACTAAAATAGTATTGTGAGCTTGCTGTCTCAACCCCGACGCCGAGTCGAACCAGAAAAAGAAATTGGAATCGAGTCGGTTTTTACGAGCGTTTATTATTTGCACATACAGTAATCAAGATGTACTATTTACAATAATTGAATGAACTTGGCGTATGTCGTGGGACATAGTAAGTTCGCGTACTATGTGCTGCGTGAGTGATACTTGACATCGTGGTATCACATGTTGGGCCAAATATCGCTGGCCGGGTTGTATGTTTGCGACGCGCTCGTGCTGACCGCTGGTCGGCGTCGCGAACTGATTGACGCCAGTTAGGTGTCGAATCGAACCGGACTTAAACTAGACTAAACTAAACTTAATGTTGCTGTGACTGACTGATTTTGTTATCGTACCCACTTTGTGTTATATGTACGAAGTAGGTTTGTTTGCTTTGTAAGCAAAGTCGTTAGAAATGCTTCCCGATTGTCAGCATTTCCTTAATCGTAATTGTTGAGTTGAGACGGCAACCCCACATGGGTCCCTCCTTAGTGGAGTGATCCACGATAAAGAGTGTCGTAGATTGTTACGCGAAGATGGGCAAAAAATATTGTTTTGCGGTTGTCTTCTTTTTGCGTTGTGGGGTGTTTTTGTTGTCGCCGTTGCAGATGCTGCAGTTCGGTGCGTTCTCGTTGGCGCTGTTGCAGATGCTTCGGTTCGTTGCGCTCTCGTTGGCGCTTTTGCGGATGCTGCGGTTTGGTGCTGCTGGCTCCAGCGGCGAATTTGTGCGTTACGTGTGCATTCTGTATGCGACATGCGAATGGACGTCAGAACCAGGCCTCCAAGCTTCGTGGCGTGTGTGGGCGAGCATGCGGCTCCAGCGCGGATGTACGTCGAAGACTTGGGCCTGTAGGTTTCGTGACGTGTGTGCTGGTGCGATTGATCGTTGCCCGCTATGTCGTCGAGACGTAGTGCGCGTTGTGATCGTTTGTTCCTCTGAAACAGCCGTCATGGCGTTCGTGGTTTTTGTAGCGGATGCTGTCGTTCGAATTGCTTCGGTTGCTGCTGTGGATGATGTGTGGGCTGCTGCGGATGCTACTATTGATGAAGTCTTGAGTATGTTGAGTTTTGGGTGTCGAATGTGTGTGCGTGATCGAGATGTAGGTTTGTCCTCGATCAATGGGTCGTCTGGGATTACATCCGGATATTGCGACCTGGAATGCGGATGTAAGATTGATCGTGTCGATTTGCGATGGGGTTGAGACGGCAACTCCATAGTATTATTGCAAAAATTGTTGCAAAATTTACGAGATCATTTTTCGTTCACCTTTCCGCCGCAACTTAGTCGTTGGAAAATTTGTTTGTTTGTATCAGACATTTGTTCGTATTATTTTGTACTTTTAATCCAATATGACGGATTGTATCGACTGTTTTAGATAGAAGCATTTGTTACTCATTTTGTACTTTCAACTTGATAAATTCCATCAAATAATCGAGGCGATTTTGGACGGATAAATTGATTTCCACCCTATCTAGATTGTGGACTTTTCTGCCAACCTCTAAGAGTTTCGTCAACAAAACTAGACTTAGTAAAAGAAATAACTACATTGCTGAATCTGCTTCGTCTAAATTGAGAGTTGTTAATTCTCGAAAGTAAGACTCCAATTTTAAGAACATCTACGGCAACGGATTTTTTTCCTTACTGTAGAGAAGTTTCACTTGAGTAAAGGGTGCGCAGTGGAAAATTGTTGTTACCTGCAACCGAACGTATTTCCTTAGTAAATATCGAGTAGTGCAAATCGAGTACATTCCGACAAAAAGAATTAGTTAGCTGTGTCATGAGTACAGAATTATACTGTTTGGAACCACCATTCTAAACACTCTTTCTGGTCTCCATCAAACTTACGTAACTCAATTATAGGTAGATTGTAAGATTTGCTGTAATGAGTACCAATTAGAACTATTGAACTGGGAGGTAATACAGTACTGGAACTAATATATAAAGTTCTATTCATTTTATTAGTTAAACCCAATTTAACAATTAATAGATCAAAATTTTGTTGTAGAGTCAAATACTCTTCATCAACAATTTTGGTCGTCCTCTCTTCTTCCAACATCTGAGCAATAATTTTTTCATCCGAATCTTCCATCTTTTCAAACTCTTTATCAAGGAAGGAACACTTTTGGCCTAGATTTTAGAGAGGTTTATTAAATCATACGTGCGAAATAGTTCAATACAATTTAAGTCTGCATGTAATCTCGGCGAAACCTCCAAAAATGTTGAGGCTACTTTTAACCTATAAGTACCCGTCAAAGGCCCAAATTATAATATACAATAATTGTTAAATTACGAGAAAAAACCTTCACTTTTTGCAATTTATGATTTGATTAATTTATACATCATCATGATATTTTATCCACACAAAAGAACGTAAATCCTAGTATACCCATTTAACGAGTAAACATATTATAGTAACTCTAACACCAACTTTTCTCCCGGCTCGGAATTAAACATCATTTATTTAATTTTTTTACTAATATTAAACTAGCTTTTTATGTACCTTGTAACAACATAATCAGCATGGTTCTTTGGATTGTTGAAGAACTAATATATGATATATTCAGTGAAATGATTGACAACATCACCATTTTTAGCTGTTAACCTTTCGTTTGCTTCAGATTTTCGGTTTTCCGTGAATCTCAATAGCCTCCTTAACCAAATACGTTATGATAACCTTAGCCGCTGTTACTAACTTGGAGCTTTCAAAGAGTATCTTGTGAACTCCACTACGTATGTTCGACTACCACTCGTTTATTGGTGTGTCCTATATGACAGTTTGTTTCATGTTCTTCAACTCTAGTTCCCGTTGGTCCTATGTATACTTTGCTACAAGAACAAAAGATACGGTAATTTCCAACCGCTAAAAAATAGTTTCTTTCGTACTTTGTTGACCTAATGCTCCACTGAACCTTCTTGGATGTGCTGGTAAAAGAACGAGGTACAGTGTACAGAAATTTTACACGCACGGAGAGTACCTGCATACCTTGTTGAACCACCGTCCAATCCAGAAGTACGTAATAATCAAAACTTTAACGGAACGGGCTCGAAAAATTTGTGAACCGTACACTCTTCTGGCAGAACTCGAACACCTTAAAACTGTTTTTGAGGCTAACTGGTACACTAGGAAGGAGGTCAAAAGATTAACAAGGTCCGAAAGATCAAGAAGCTCCGAAAGATTAAGAGCACCGAAATGCGAAAAACGATTCACTACCACCCACAGAACACATAGGATGTGTTTTAAACTATCTTTAAACCAACCAAAAAGGTTCAGGACACCATCAGATCAACTAAGTACTGAAGAAACCCTATTTTAGCAACTGGAGAACATAGAGCAAACTGTCGTCTAGGACACACCGAAACATGCGCTTAGCAATCGAGATGTCAAAATACTCTTCGAGAGCTCTAATTTACTGGCAGCGGCCAACGGTTATCATAACAGATTGCTTAAGAAATCCATTGAGATCCATAAAGATCCAGAAAACTTCAAAGGAAAGTGAGAAACCAGATATGAATTTTAATCCTCAAGAACACCCAAACGGTCTTTGAACCAGTATAAATACAACCTGCAAAACAGTACTCATCAGTCTACATCCAACAACGAACCATTGAAGAAGCTGAACTCTCGTGTTACCACTATTTAGTTCTGTTAAAAAATATGTTTTACAAAACTTAAGTTGCAAAAAAGTTAAAAAGTTTACCAACTTAATAAAGAAGTGATACACGCTTGACTACTAATATACCAAAATTTTAAATAAAGAAGGCGAGAGTAAATATCTTGATAATTCCTTATTGCACAAAAATATACAGCAGCCTACTATTGTTCATTAACTAGTGGAATATCTTCACAAATAAGTACTGGTTTGCTAAAGACAAACAATACAAATGGCCTAAAAATTCCAAATTTCAAACTCGCACATGAAATGTTAACATTGTAATTTATTTGCCAGACCCAAAAGAGAGAGCAAAAATGTAAAGGCCAACGATATTCTTGATAGGTGGATTTTATACATTACAGATGAAATTTTGAACATTATCCTTGTAACGGTTTCGGTTTACAAATATACGGAGTCAATAGATGACGCTAAAAGTAAAAATAAGTACAAATCGGTGTATCGTAATAGGTTTGTAGAAATAAATTGTTTAGGTAGAACATCAGCTTCCCGTCATCGTCGTAGAGTAGAGGGTCCTTAGGGAGGTCGGAGAATTAAACCGCTGGGCGCCATATGCTGGATAAAAGAGACAAATAAAACCAATCAACAGGAGATTAAAAGTTTTACTTAATCCTAATACGAGATACACTAGATCGAACAAATTGACAACAATAAATAACCATAAAAAGAAGACACAGTTCAAAATTGCTATAGTAGCAGGAGAGTTAGAAGGAGAAAGACTGTCGGATGTCGTCACGTATCCTTAAGTAATATTGCTTAACAATAATCAAATTATACAAATAACGCACCAGATATACATGTAAGCTCCACAAACACAAATCGTAGTGTTAATGTTTAAATTGAGTGCTAACTTATAGGAACACTCGGTGTACATACACACGTCAATTTATCTTGTCAAACATTCAACGACACTTACGCTTAAAAGTTACTTATAATTAAATATAGCGGAGTAAATACCTCCTGCAAACCCAAAAGGCTTTTTGACTTCGCGACAACCGTTTAAATTGAAGTGCACAAGCCCGTATTGAGCCGATTAAAATCTCTAGGTTGTTGAGTGTACCACCGAATATGGTTTTACTTAGACCTAAAAATTAACGCCGTTTTATGTGAACGAAGTCCCGAGAGTACAATTTTACGACTGGCGACGATATCGACAGGTTCTCAAATGTACTATAGAATACTTCTTGGGGAAGGTGTTTGAACAGAACTGGAAGGCGTTAGGCTCCTTCGTTTAGAGAACAATGTATAGACATCCCTTCGATTGATAGATGTAGTATCCACAGATTGCCTCCAGCTGTCTGATGTAGCTACTGGTGGTGCGGTACTTCATAAAAAGGGAATGTTTTAATCGGCCACTCGAACACAAGTCCAGGAAGTTATCCAGAGACGGAACAAAAAACGCAGAGAATAAAAAACGTAAACTCTAAAAGGATTCCAAGTGGCATTTAAAAATTGCACAAAGAAAAACAGAAAAGAACGAGTACTTACGGTAGGTTTAGACGAATAAAACTTAACCAACTATTATTGGAAATCTGTTAACGCATTTCAAACTATTTGCGTAGTTTTAATAAACAATCTTCTAACGCTACCAGTTTACAGCCAGAAGAAAGTAGTTACAAAATGTCGAAAATAAAAATCGATATTTATTTTCAACGAATCGAAATTTCGCAGAATGCGCGCCAAATATGACTTTCGTCGTAACGTATTAATCGCGACATACGTTTCCTCGTTTTATATTCCGTGATAACATATTGCTCACGATACACGTTTATTCGGTGTATAAAATAAAACCGTAACATCTTTTTGCATACAAATATAAACATTTAAGAAAAACGCGAAAATTTTCGAGAACCTTGTCCATCATATACAAAGCCATTAGATAAGGCTGAACTTAAAATATTTGTATGGTTACTGTATTTATCTGGAGCGATTAAACCGGGATGAAAAGATGTTGCAGGCTTGTTTGCTAAAGATGGAAATTGTTTTCTGTTCATCAATATTGCTTGCTATTTGATGATTTACAAACCCGACGATAAAGAAAAGAAACTGCCAAGCACCATATGTACCAGAAGAAAATGTTACTGTCGACGAAATATTGCTTCCATTCCGTGCAAGAGCATTCTAATGCATCTATTCTAACAAGCGACGTTCATAAACTAGTTACCACCATTGAAAAAACAAACCGTCGATAATTGATTTTACTCCGTAAAACTCTAGGTCCCTATTGTCTTGAAACAAAAATGTCAAGTGGGACATGTAGACAACATGACTATTTTTAGTTATGTTCCTAAAAAACCATGCAGTGGCAACAATACATCATGATCATCTCATCAACGAAACAAATGGACTACCAGACGTGATCAACAACTATCATTTGACCAAATCCGACGTCGATACCCTTGATTAATTATGTGCGAATTATTAAAAGATGTTTACCAATGGTTACCTTTTTTCTATGTGAATAGTACTGCAGTTAACACTATGGTAAGTATGAAAATTTAGCCAGAAGAATACCAGGATGAACAAAGACCCTGCCTAATTCTTCAATGAGGCAGTTGGGCAGGAAACTTCACATTGCTTCCCCTACTGTAGAAACTACGAAAATCTAGATGTGTTTTTTGCAGCAGAAAAATAAAAACTGTCTGTCAAAAATGTAAATGTGGAATATCTGCCCCAACCAAACGAATATTTTATGCAGTAATTGTATATAAAATTATACAAACCAGTGGGATTTAATATTTTGTTTAAAAATTTATTCTATATTTTTGATAAAAATATTTTTTCTTCAATTTTTGTTCCACAACAGCTTTTGTTCGAAATTTCATGGTTTTTGGTTTCGTTGCTTCTTCATCACTACTGAATGAATTCACATCGTAATAACAACCCATACTGTAGTCTGCCGTTATGTAGCATATAGAGAAGATTTTTAAATCGTATAAATGATAGCAAAAAGTAAAAGTAAGTAGTAGATAATTGGCAGGTCTGAAAGTAACCAACGCTTGTAACTCGATTTTTGTGCCTTTTTCTTGTTTTACGTTAACCCAAAAGTTTAATGCTGATTTAAACCCCGAAACTGAATAATTCTCAAAAATTCTATAAGTTGCTATAAATTCATTTTCCAAACAATTAAATTCTCTTATTATTTAATATTTTTCCGTAAAGTGATTTAAACAATGCTTTCTCCACACCACGATACTTTTTTTTACTTTTGAAATCTAAACAATAAATAAAATGCATTAAAATTTTACCTACTCCCATTAACTAAATTACTTTCAATTTCTTATTCATGTGGTTCACATTTAAACGTACATATAAATAAAGGTTAACCAGAACGTTTCTTTTTTTCAAGCAAACATAATAATACATTCAATAAGTTCTTTGTTCTTGGTTTTTCAAAATATAATTTGTAGATGTGCCTTGTTTTTTTAAAGATCGAAATTGAAGGTTAACAAATTTAAATTCACTAATTTTGTTTATTTAAATTTATGGTTGGAGGGTCCTAAAATGATCAGTGTAAAGCTGTTAGCATACGAATGGTAATTAATACCTCTATGGTTAATGTATTTTTACTTAAATAATAATAACCTTAGCATGCACACATTTCATGTAACATATTTCTCAGAATTTCCTAGTTAATGAAATTAAATTAAAAAATTTTTGAAAAACAAATTGTACAAGTAGGTATATTTTCTAAATTTTTCCATTGTTGTAAAAATCCTGCAACAGTTGATTTTGTTCAACTAAATAAGTGCTTTTTATTTCAACCATATTTTGTGATTTATACATACATTGAAGAGATTAGATTTGGATAATAATTTAATCAAAATAACTAACGAAACATCATTAACAGAACTTAAATCATACTATTGTGATCTATCATATCACTAATGATCGACCACGAAAAGGAATTTAGCGAAAGCATACCGCAACGCGGTTAGATAACGGATCCATCTTGAAAATCATTTTTTTTTCCAAACGCAATTAGAGCGAATCAATGTGGATGTTGTTATTTAGAAACATGATTAATTTAACGTATTCTTTGATGTATCCGATAAGTCAACAACAACTAGGCTACAAATATTACTGTATAAGCTTAATAAGATTACTGTTAAATTTTAACTTTAAGAATGTCCATAAGAGTTACATCCTTTCTTCAAAGAAATTGTATTCCTTCATTTGTATTCGTCGGCCTGCTCAAAGTAACCGACAATAATTGGATAGAATCGGAGACTGTTGGCAAAAACCATGCGAAATGGTATAAATAGTTCCTGTTGAACGTCGATGCCAGTCTTGATTTATTGGATGGTTGAAGACAGTGATGGAAGTCGCGGCGAATAAAGAATCAAAGGACCGCTTCACCGCCCGGTGCCGGCTTCTGTTGGACGAATGCCTGATAATGAGGCTGGTTGGAATACAAAACGTTATCTTTGTTATCGACATTTATATTTCAAATATATGCAGCTTTTTACATATAGAAGTGGGATGGGTGTATTTAAATTTGTAAGTTGAATCGTGTTATGTTTTTAACTTGTTTAAAGTTCTGCACAAGAATATCCAATGGCAAGTTTGTATTATAATAAAATTCGGATAATAGAAGAACATTTTACTTAGTATTCATAAAACAGTAAAATTTGCATAAAATAACTCTTATCTGAAAGAAAATGACACAACTTATACTATTTTGCCTATTATTGAAATTGAAAAGCACTAGAAAAGATAGGTAATAGTTTCATCAAAATAATTAGCTCAAACGATCCAGTTTGGGCTATTTACACTTCAAGAATATGTCAAGTGTAGATGGAGATCTTTGCACAAAAATCTACTTTTTTTACTTCACTTTTATTGTTAGCATAAAAATTTACAGCATTTGTTGGGAAATTATTTATTTCCTTGAATGTGCAAACTTGAAACTACATTGACACGCCTTTATGAATATGTATACTTTAATTGATACCATTGCCTATTGTCCTGAAAAAGGGGATAAGTGGGAAATAATCGCGCAATCGGAAATAACCGCATAAGCTTTGCTGAATATCAATTTGAGTTTTCGGGATTTCAACCCCCCAGAACTTGACCAAACTCGAAAAATCTATATTTTTTGAGATTAAGCTCAAAAATGGATTTTTCAGAAACAAATGGATTTGTTAGGTTGGCGGAAATCTCCGACGTTTTGGTTCTACCTCGCGAATTAAAGAAATTTTCTCTCACAGCCCATTCTCACCCAAAATAAAGACGGGATGCTTTTTTAAAGGCAACAATCTGGTTCTTTCACTAATTTGAGAAAGAAATGATCAAAAAACGGTTAAAAATATGTATATAAAATATAAATGCAAATCAATATTAAATTAAATAAGAAATCCAACGTTTTTGTTAAAGATTTTTTTGCTAAAAAATTGACGTGGAAAATGGCTGTGCCTCATAAAAACAGTCACATAACAGTAAAGTAACCGAACAATACAAACGGGAAAAAATTTAAATAACAGCGAAAATGGCTATTTATATTGTATCGTGCTTTGGAGTCAGAAAACGAAGTCTCCTCTACGAAAGACAGACGAAAACTAATTATGCGGCCCCAAAACACAAATTGCGATCTAAAGAACAATGCATTCTTGTCCTAATCCTTCCTTTTCTTGAGATAAGGGATTAACAGAAAGCTCATTATGTGCCATTGGAACACAAGTTCTGCATATAAACTGAAAATTTTGATTATACCGACATGCTTTCACGTCTAATTGACTCACATGCATCATAAGACGATGAATTTGTCTTTGCATCATTTAAATTTGAAAAAGAAATTCAACAAATTTGTAATGATTTAGTCAGTTAGTTGCCAATTACTTTCAAAATGGTACAACAATACCTCAATGAAAGCTTTCATTCAGTAAAAAATGCATTGTCAGTCATTAAAGAAGTGTACTTTTTTGGAGAAAGCATCGTCATTCTAGCGAAGTACTAAAGTAGAATTCACAAAGGTGATCCTGGTCAAGAGCATATGAAAGCACTAGCAAGGAGTTATATTTATTGCCCAATCATTGATCAAGATGTTGTTAAATTTGTACGACATTGGGAAAGTTGTGCTGAAGCTGGAAAACAACCACCGAAGGCACAACCTATATCATAGCCTTATCTCAAAGACCATGGGAGGTATTGGGATCACCAAATAATCAAGATATATGGAGACAACAGAAGCAGATTTTTTTGTCCATTTAAAATGGCTTGGATGTCTGTGTTATTGAATTGGAAGAAGACCCATTCACAACAGACTTCTATTGACAAAAAGATTTTCCCTATTTATTGGTTTCCACTTTTCTTAAAATAAAAAAAAAATCGGAAAATGCTGTAAAAATGATTAGATAGTTTCATTTCAAGCGACAGGAAATGTGCTTTTTGCTCCTGAACGAGTCTTACAGAAAATCCCAACTGAAGATGGTTGCAATAATGATACTGATGGCACTGTGAATAATATTCTTGTAAATTGCTTGCAACAGCAACGTTTTCTAGCAGGACCTTAAATATTAAATATTAGAAGACAAAAATTATGTGTAGAACTTGACAAAAGCGTAACAGTAAATATTGATGCAGATTTTTGTGATTCTGATGTAAATGAGCCATTAACCAGTGACAACTTGTACGACTATTCCTTAGAAGATGAGAATTATGATCTACGAGCAGAGACAGAGTACTTCCAACCAGAAGACTATGAAGTTGCGGCTGGCAAATTTGTGTTGGTTAATGTTTGTTGCGGATCAAGAAAGAAAACAATCTATCGGTACACAGCTATCGTACAGCAAGTGGATGAAGAAGGAACAAAGAAATTGATTCATTGGATATGAAGTCTTTGGACTCATCCAAGAAGATTTTGCAATTCAAGACGATGACTAATTCGTGTCAGATTAGAAAATTTACCAAACCCGTCAATCAAACAAATTGATGGTAATGACAAACTCTTAGAAAAAGTTATTGACGTTTTTAATTAAAGTAATTTATAATTCTGTTTGCAAATGCAAAATGTTATTTGTGTTAAACAAATCTCATGATCAGTCTCACCCTCACTGAACAATTTCACCCCCAACAGTGTAAAATGCTATAACTTCAAAAATACTTCACATAGACCAATAAATGAATAAATGAGTGAATGAATGTTTTATTGTTGTGACATTCAAAGAATGCAAAAACAAATTAAAATAATAAATATGTTAAAAGTCATAATTCGCTAAAAGACAAACAAGCAAAGAGAATAATTACACTTACAATGTTTTTCACAAACTTGACAAACATTCAGCAACTGAATAAAAAAGGTTGCGTAGAAAGAAAGTCTTAAATTGTGATTTAAGCTTTTTTGCACAACTTATAGTTATTAGCGGCTCCGCGTTCATAGAGGGCTGTTTTGTGCGGATGCACTCTCAGTTTATGGCAGTGTCTTGTAGGGAAACTTGAGCTGACTTCTGAGTTTGTGATAAAACTGCTTAAGTTATTGCGTACATAAAGAAGTTACTGATAAATGAAATCTGAGTATAAAGTAATTTATCCGTAGTTGCGGAAATAATGGTGGACAGGTATATCTGAAGTGAGTTGACGAATAATTTGTTTTTGTAGCATGAAAACCCGTGAACTATCTGTAGAGTTACCCAAAACATTAGTCCATACATGATGTGAGACTGGACATGAGCGTGATAGAATGTCAAAAGGGTACTGACTGATATCAAATCTCTTATTAACTTGCAGATTGCAGTCTGGCGGGCGACCATGTCTGAATGTGAATGCCATTTAAGAGGGATCCATCAAGTTGTAGGTTTGGACAGTTTTTGTGTTGGTTATTAAGAGACTTTTGACACCATTGGTTCATTAATGTATTGCACAACATGCATGATTTACAGTGTCATTTAGGCTCTTCTCAAATATTATAATTAAGATGTCGTCGGCATATTTGGTAATGGTAGAGTTTTGTAGGTCTTCAAAAGCGTTATCCAAGTTATTGACAAAGGCTGCGAGTAAGAAAAGCGACAACGACCTTACGGAGTGCCACTAAGTAGTTGTTGTTCCTTACTGTTGTAGGTAAAATTTTGTACATTTTTGTTCTCATTTGGCCTAACTATTTGAACCGTTTGAGACCTGTTTGAGAGGAAGGATTTGAGTAGTTCTAAAGCGTTGTCTACTATGCCGTATGCTGCTAACTTTTTTAACAATATTCCTTGGTCAACCATATCGAACCCCCTAGATAGGTCAAAGAAAATTCCCACAGGATAATATTTTTTGTCTAAAGCACCATAAACGGTCGATAACATTTTAAAACATATTCTAAAGTAGTTTTTAAAAAGAGACTCTTACTAGAGCAGTATGAGTGATGTTTCCTGGTAGATTCATTCTTAGTTCTTTCCTTCTTAGTTATTTGTTCTCTTCTTTTTCTTCTACTTCTACTTTGTACTAATTCAATTCAATATTAATGCTATTGTGACAGTTGTTAGTTTAGTTTATTTGACTAATTTATTTAGTTTGTTATTATTATTATTATTATTATTTTTTTGTGTGTATGTAGTATATATATACTCGGGGTAGCAATAATATCAGATCGCCGCATTTGCAGCGAGTCTGTCGCTTTCTCCGTTTAGGTTTGCATCTTACAATACGTTTTTTTTCTTTTTGTTTTTTTATTGTAACTTACTTTTGATTATTTTGAAATTTAGTTAGATATATACATATATTTAGTTTGTATCCATTTTTTGTTTCCTTTTGATGCAATCTAATAAAGTTATTATTATTATTATTATTAAATATAGCGCTAATGGTATTTTTAGCTTTCACAAATTCTGACTGGGTATTATTTAGAAGGTTATAGAAATCCAAGTAGCTTACAAGACGTTGTAATATGCAACTTTCCATTACTTTAGAAAATATTTATTAGATGGAAACCGGACGGTAGTTTTAAAAATTTTTGGAATCGTATTTTTTTTAGAATTGGAATCATCCTAACCGCTTTCAGGACTTGTGGAAAGATAACGTCTAAAAAACATTTGTTTACGCAATGAGCCAGAGGTTTGGGTATATGTATTGCAATTTCTTTTAAGAGAAAGTCTGGAAAATTATCCAGTCTAGGTGATTTGGTAGGATTTAGTGCCATAATATATTCTAATACTTTATGAAGATCGGTGGAAGCCAGGAAAAACGTATTATTACACATCCTCGTTATATTTTCCGAGTTTTCTCCATTAGGGTTATTTAGTTGTTACAGAATTATAGTTACCAAAATATTCACTAAACGCATTACACATATCAAGTTGGTTGAGATTGATCATGAACAGTCTTGCCTACTAATTTATTTTTTGGTCAATCACATCCCAAATGATTATAACCAGCTTGTTGGGAAAAATCTGCTATTCCTAAAAACGCAATCTCCGGTTTCAGACTTATATGGTTTCATTCTTAATCTTTGGTTTGAAAAGTGTAGTTCACGTGTCAATTTTTTTCAAAAAACATAATAATTCTGAAACGGCTAATAATAGGATAGGGAATAATAAAAAGTTGATGGCATATTACGGTACAACCGGAACCACCAACAAGGAGTCAACATTTTTTTTCAGATAAAGCTTATACCCAAACGTAACCACGAACATTTTCAGAATTGAATTCGGACTACTTCCCCATAAACTTTTAATGGAATCTCGTCATGATACACCCTGTATAAAACAAGTTGTGATACCCGGCGTTGCCCGGATTACGCAAGCCCATGTAGGTTTACTTTTGCTTGTAGTTTCCTTCAGACAAGTCAGGGTAAAATTTTGGTCATGTAAGTCAAATTTTAACCCTGGGGTATGCTCCGTTTGGGCGGCCGTAAGTAACAAACAAACAGACATACAATCACCTATATTGATATAGATTATTGAATTTTTACTTTAAACAATATTAGAAGTAAGAAAGTTACTCCATATGGATGTTAGGAGAAAACTTCACAAGCTTAAATGATAGAAATCAACAAACATCGAAAATACTACAACAAGCAATGTAGAAAAATAAATCGGCATTAAATACCGAGTCCTAGTATCCTAGTAGTGAATCTGAAATTTTATTTTATGTAATTGTGTTGATAATTGTATGTTTTAATATTTTTTATAAGGAAACAAACACTGATGAATTTCTGAGAAACTGAATATTATTTATGTAGTAAAACTGTAATTACTTCCTCTATAAAACCCTATTTCATTCAACGTAGACGATGTACAATTCTATTTGTTATTCTAAATCCTTGTTTTTAAAAGCTACCGATTATACACAGAAGGCATTTTCGAAGTTGGTAAAGGCGGCGAATTCAAAGAGTGTTGAGGGTCTGTCATAGTCACCGGCTTCATGGGTGGTAAGAACCGAAAGACCAGAAATGTGGCGGTATTAGCGCTTTGTCATGTCCTGCTAGAAAGTGGATATTCGAGTTAGAGGGGTTACGAGCAAGCGCAGATTATACAGGCGAGACCCAGAAGCAAGTACACTTCAGTTGCGTTAGAATCTTCTGTAGAAGTTGTATGTGTGAACATTCGTCTAATGAAACGTCTTTTAAAATAATAGTGAATAAACGCAAATATTATAATTGAGGTGAAAATTGTGTTATTCCATTGTTGTAATTCCAAATGGTGGTGTTAGACGGCAACAGTATGTTATCCGCTACAGGAAATCAGTACTTGCAACCCGACTATTTATCGCCTTTACCCACTACGGTTAGTATAAAAACATTTAATTTTTTTTTAGATTATAATTTTTCTTATTCAATTTTTAAACGAATTATTTATTTACAGCTGGATGCGAAAAAGAGTCCGTTGGCGTTATTAGCTCAAACTTGCAGCCAAATTGGTGCCGATTCTCCGTCGTCTAAACCTTTATTATCTGCACTGGATAAACCGAAAAAATCGTCGAGCGAAAATTCAACCCGCTCTTCGCCTGGTAGCATTAAAGATAAAGTTGAAAAGTCGGCACCGCGTAGCAGCCCTACCGAATCTAAATTAGCCTTCAAACCGTACGAAAATAATGTGTTAACAAAGAAATCTGACGAAAATCGTCCATCCTCGAAAGCTGGTAGCGTTAATGGTGTAGAAAATGAAGACAAAAAAGAATGTAGAACTCCGAATAGAAAATCAGCTTCTCCGGCTAACAGCAATAGTAGTGCCACTCCAGTTCCTGAAGCCGGAAAGACTTCCCCGAACGATAAACCTACCTCGCCTTCAGTAAGGGGTGCGAGTCCTATAATCAGATCTGGTTTAGAAATTTTACAAGGGCATCCTAAGGATGTGCCACTTGGAACTTATAAACCGGGCAGCTTGTCGGGATTGGGAGCCGGATTAGGAGGTCCTTTAAATTCTCTTTGTTGTCCACCAGGATTAGAACATACAAATCCGGCATTTCGGCCACCGTTTCCGGGAGGTCCTTTCTCACATCATGCCGCGATGTTAGCAGCTGGTTATCCGAGTACAACTCCGGGTCCGTATCTAAGTTACGCGCGAGTGAAAACGCCGTCGGGTGGTGAAGCGTTAGTGCCAGTGTGTAAAGACCCTTATTGTACTGGATGTCAATTTAGTGTACACAATCAACAACTACTTATGGCAGGTGCTACAGGTCCGTGTCCAAGTGGCTGCACACAATGTGACCACCAAAAGTATAACTTAGCAATGGCCGCCATGTCTTTAGTGCCTCCTGGACCAGTGCCACCATCCTCGTTAGGATACCCACAATTAGGTAGACCTTACGTATGTAATTGGATAGCCGGTGATACGTATTGTGGAAAACGATTTGGAACTTCAGAAGAATTATTGCAACATTTACGTACACACACGAGTGGGTCTGACCCTGCTTCAAGTGCCACGGCGGCCGCTTCATCTTTACTTAATCCGCACGCATTACTATCATCGGCGGCTTTACATAGGGCGGGTTATCCAAATCCTCCCTTAAGTCCGCTTTCGGCTGCCAGATACCATCCGTATGCGAAACCAACGTTACCGTCGTCACTTGGAGCTTCACCGTATAGTGCTTTTAATCCTACGTTAGGTCCATATTATTCAGCATATTCTATGTACGGCCAACGTATTGGTGCCGCGGTTCATCCGTAGTATTAAGAACTTATTGTTGTTGTAATAGCGCAGATAGTGAAGAAATCTGTGTTCTATTCTTCTGCTGTGATAAATGAACATGTAAATATTTTCTTGCTAAAGAGTGCAATCTAAATGCGAACTTAAATTAAGGCAATAAAATAAACTGATGTAAATTATTTAATTTACTATTATTTCTTAAAGTTACACATAAAAAAACCTAAAAATTTGTATAGCAATTGTAAGTATTAATTATGTTGAGTTTTCAGTAATGCTTTAATAAAATGTTTGTAGAATTGAATTGAATAGTTTTTGGTGTCCCGTTTCTCGTAATGAATTTATAAATATTGAAAATACCTTTTAAATAAAGACATGAACTCGCAAAGTAGCTTCCCTAATCTCATAAATTCTGCATATTCGGGACCCCAATTCCGCTTGCGTATTTTATCTCGGCTTTATTGTAGTTTGTCACGCCCTATGTCAGGGTTGTTAAGTTGTGCAATAAGTCAAAAGATTTAGTCTGCCGGTTGTTTTAAATTTTATACGTTTTTTTCTTTTAAATTCACTTACGTCGAATCCGACTTGAATCGAAGCAAATTATTTTTCGAATGCCAAGTTATTGACGTGCAAAGAGTAAGGATTTGAAAGGTCGATGATAAATTGCGTTGGTAAATAGCCACATCTTCAATATAATGTTCATGATGGATCACCTGGACCTGTCATGGGTTAATTTATCATACAGTGTCTTATGTTCGCAATCGCATTAAAGTCTTGGAACGTCGCTAGTCATTAATCGAACACCCCTGTTTGGCACATTGCGTGTCAGTATATCACTATCTGTTTGTAATTTATAAACGCTAAGCGACGCTATAAATACGTTGTCGTCATTCTTTACAAGTTTGTTTTTGTACGAATAACAAACCGTAAAACGTTCATCAAATGGTCATATATCTTTCGCATGAGATCATTTCATGGAAATACTATGTAACATGCTGTGTTTGAAAGGGTAAGCTGATAGATTTAGGAGGTAACAGGTGCTGGCTTAAGTGAACGACAGTAGCAAAACAACTTAGATAGCCTGTGAAGTAAATTGCTGACATCCGTTCTCCATCTGACACTTTGATTTTGGCAGAGCCAAAGCTATAACGTAATAGAAATTTATTTTTATCGACTTTGATCTTTTATTAACCTATAATTTTACTAAACCGATAGATATCATAAATTTATTTAGTATACGTACAACCTCCAGTTTCCACAAGCGCGAAGTAGAATTTCACGGTATACTTCTAAATATTCTAATAAAAATCAATTTTATGCGAATAGATAAATTTTATAGTCGCGATAAAATGTTAAAACAAATCTACTTAATCGTTAATTAACGAATAATTAAATGTTATGTTCGACATGACCTCTATTTTAAAAGAAATTCCGACATATTTTTCATATAGTATCTCTATCAGAACATTAATTAGATCAAAATGTTTAAAAAACAAATAAAACCAATTAATTATGCATTACTTAAAATACATTCATATTGTCCGTTTTGTTTAGTAATTAACCGTAATTTTAGAATATTAATGTATATGAAAACTATATGCAAAATTTAGTTATAATAATGCTTATATTTTCTATAATGTTGGTGCGTTGTAAGGTTACTAATTAAAAAATTTTAAAATGTGCTAATTTTGAGTTTATTGCGTTTTTCGTATCCTAATTTCAACAAGGTGGTGCTGTAATTATAAAGAATGTAAAATGAAGAAAAAATCTGAATGTAATTTAATTTTAAATATGAATATTTAAAAATTAATTATATAATTTAAATTTACAAAATACTAAAATTTAAATAATTTTTAAATTAAACTAACATATACTTAGAAAATCATTTCCCACAACAATTATCGCGCATAGCTTATTTAAAATTTTAAAACAATTATATTTAATTTACAAATCTTTTGGTTGAAAACGCATTTAACAAAATTGTACCTAATAAATAAATTTTGTAAAAATATTTTTTAAGCATTTGTATTTTTAATTATGCTCAAGTAAAATTTATTTCCAAGTAACGAATACTTACGTTTAAAGACCATCAGTGAATATTATAGTAAAGCAATTTTACCTAATACTTAAACAAAATCATTTATTTTATTTATTTGTTTACAAATCATTTCTTACACTATCTGGCAGCATAAAAACGGCAAGTCCCATAAGAGGTGAGTGTAACGTGTATATCGACGCATAGGGTTTAAAAATATTTTGGAAAATAAATATTGAAGAAAAACATGGCGCTTGGGGTCGAGATCCACAACATTGGGGATTGATGCGATGAAATCGGGGATTATTTCCAGCTTCTTTTGGCAAATCTTACATATTTAAAGAATATAATACAAAAGATAACAATATTCAAAGGAATTGCCAAAACTATGAATACACAAGATTTAAAAAAAGAACACGGAAGAACGATTGAGATGAATAAAATACAAAAGTGATGGAATCTCATTCGAATTCGTTAGCTCACTTCTAGCAGTTCTTGGAAGTAGAATTGAGAAAAACAGCACAGTAACTAAGCACACTTAGCTTGAACTAATGGTAACCAAAAAATTCTTGCACCCATTTTTTTTTTACAGTTATTATTTACATTCATTCTCATTGATATTTTATGATCAAAACGAAAAAAATCGTTTGAGCCGTTTTGTAAAAAAACACATGTTTTTATAAGATAAATAGACTGCATGAATATACAGGGTGTTTCCTAAGTAATCTAAAATATTATATGGGGCGTTTCGTTACTCAATTTTAAGACTAAAAGTTCATATAAATATGTGTGATAAGTCTTGTCGTTAATGAGATACAGGGTGTTAAATTGTTTATAATAAATCAGCTCTGATTGTATTTGAAATTAATTTTTCCTGGTGACGCTACTGGTTTTCGAAAAACATGCTTATTCTAAGTGGCCTTTGGAATAACGTTGACAACTGTGTCAAACCTATAAACTAACGCAAACAACGAACAATAAATTGTTAATAATACGATCTTTTTGTGTTAAGTTAACAACGATGCCTGTGTTTACTAATGCCGAAATGGCTAATATGCACTTTTTGTATGAATTAGCGAATGGTAATGCCTTAGAGGCTAGACGTATGTATGCCCAGCGTTATCCTAATAATCGTTTACCATGTTCAGATACGTTTACTAAGCTACATATTCGTTTACAAGAAACTGGAACTTTTGCCAAATCAAAGAATATTATTGGACGACCCAGAACTGTGAGAACATCCAGAAACGAGTACCAGAAAAATTGCTGATGAACTAAATGTTGGTAACAGAACTGTTTGGAAAATTTTAAAAGATAACTTATTGTAAGAAAAATGCCAACAGTTAATTGTAACGACATGTGTGCGTTTAACGTGCATATCGCAAGACCAACCGCCGTCTTGTACAGTTGTATACCGCACTTAAGTATACACCTCTGATAAGCTCATAATAAGAGCGAAATGCGGCATCAGGTGTTCTTTCGTTGCGTGTTATGCTTCTGTACAAGTTTTTACTTGGCTTTATCGACACACGTGCGTTTCAAGCATTAAAGCTGTTGCTTAGATAGCGATATGCACGTTAAACGCACACATGTCGTTACAATTAACTGTTGGAATTTTTCTTAGTTTATACTAATCATACGTGTCAATGCTTTTACACGAGATGTCGTAAGATACACATTTTGCTTATAATTTATTGTATCCATATCACGTTCAACGTGTACAACATTTGCTACCTACTGACTATCCGCTTCGCATACAGTATTGCCAATGGATTTTAAATAAAATAGCAAACAATCCCAATTTTGCTGCCGATATTCTGTTTACGGATGAAGCCAACTTTTCAAGACATGGCATTATGAATTTTCATAATGACCACATATGGGCAGATGTAAATCCACATGCCATAATTGTAAAACAATTTCAACAAACATTTTCGGTCAATGTTTGGCTTGGCATCATCGAAGATTATTTAATAGGACCATTTTTCCTTCCTGCACGGTTGACCGGTGAGACATACCTTCATTTTCTAGAAAATGAACTTACAGTTGTTTTAGAAGATGTACCTCTTATTATTAGAAGGCGCATGTGGTTCATGCATGATGGAGCTCCTCCACATTTTTCAGTGATTGTTCGCGAGTTTTTAAATAACGTTTTTCCAGACCATTGGATCGGACGAGGATCTCCACACCCGTGGCCCCTAGATCACCGGGACATAATCCTCTGGATTTTTGTGTGTGGGGATATTTAAAATTGCTCATTTACACAACCCCGATATTAAACGTACAAGATCTTCAAAATCGTATCATACAAGGCTGTAATGTTATTCGTAACAATCCTGGTATCTTCGAACGTATTCGGCAATCAATTAGACATCGAGCAGATGCTTGCATTTAGCTGCAGGTGGACATTTTGAACACATGCTCTGAAATGTACTATTTTCCTTTATGTTTAACACATGTTGTTGCTTTTAATAAAATAATAAAACACCCTGTATCTCATTAACGACAAGACTTATCACACATGTTTATATGAATTTTTCGTATTAAAATTGAGTGACAAAGCGCCCCATATAATATTTTAGATTACTTAGGAAACACCCTGTATATTGACAGTTTCTTGCTATTACAAGCAGTCCGCATAATTAAAAAAAACTGAACTGAAAACAAAAAAAACTACATCGAAAAAACCGCATCAACTTTTGGAGTGACATTAATTTTAAAGACTAAATAACTACTTCTACATAAGTCAATATAATTTTTTTAAAATTAGGATCAAGTGTTTCGCCAAAATATGCTCGCACTACGTTTTTAAAATGTTCAAACACCCTAATTTTTTTCTCGCTGAACGTTGCAGGATTTGGCCCACGATAACGTGTCTGACTTAAAATCTGTCAGCATATAAGCAAAAACAGTATTCACTATTTCCAACATTAGATGTAGTTCTGGTGAAGGGATAATATTGAGAAAAGGCATGTCGTCATTTGACTTGCTAATAATAGGTTTTGTCCTTTCTAGCCCCTGTTTGCAACCAATTTGTATAATTTTCAACCACATTGGCAGTCGTGAAGCTTATCATTTCTAGCATAACACCAGGTACATGGAAAAAGACTAGTGTGTGACATGATACCAGCTATAATGTTGGCCAATTTTCAATCAGTTGCGATTGTACCATGATGTTTATTGATGTTTATTGCCGATCGCAATTTTGTAATTCTCTTGGGAGGACTGGACCACTCCAAGGATAAACGTTTTTTTTTGTACCCCACTATTTCTAAATTTCTAAGGAACTATACCTTTTTCGTATTTTTAGAGACCAGAGCTTAGCAGTTCATTGTCGTTCCACCTCCATAAATCCTAAACTTCAGGTGGACATCGGTTGCCATCAACAAAATCGAACTTCTGGATGCTAAAATCTGGATGCTAAAATATTTATCGACAGTATGTACTTTCACCAAAAGTTTTTGTTTTAAATATGGCTCTACAGTCTTTCTTTTTTCAGTGGCCATTCTAATAACAGAAGCCAGTTTGCAGGTAGTTTTCTGGCTCAGATTAAAACTAATGTTGACGGATGATCCTCCATTTGGTTGAACAAGAGAAACTGTTGCATTTTTTGAGTCCGTTCTTACTGCTGCACTTGCGCGAAGAGAATGGCAGGAACAGCAACGTTTTCCCCCTATTTTCTACGATTTCATAGAAGTTCTTGGTACTATTTTGGTAAATAAAAATCACGTTAAAAATTTTGATAAGGGATACAAAGCACTGGACCTACTTGTATTTGTAGAATCCACTAATATACTTTTTCGTGAAAGTAGAACACTATTTGTTGCATAATTTCCTGTGCTTGGCGTTCTTGCAAGTTTACAAACATGACAGCTACATTGGGGTAAGTTAGCGCTGAATCTTGTCCCCATTTTGAAAGTAGAGTCGGAAAATTTTAAACATCATTCAAAGGGTTGTGTTGACCCGCCATCTTGGCCGGTAGTGTTGGAGCCGCTTGGGACTGTGGGACTTTGTGGTATGAGGTAATATTCATTTAAAACCATTAAAAAAAATAATTGTAACACTGAAGGAGTAACAACTGGCACAGGTTAGAATGAGGCGGAAGCAATGAAATGAGGTTTTTGTCGCAAATGAACAGAAGAAGGCTAGAAGACAAAAAAACAAGAACTACATATTCATAAATTAAGGGGATCAATTGAAAAAATAAAATGCATAATATTATTCTTTGAAATATCCTGTTTAAGGGAGAATTTTTTCGTCCAGATCTGATGACTCCTGCACCAGGTTCTTCAGGAGACTTTCCGTCTTAGTTGTCGCGGGGTAGAAAATATTGCGGTGACACCATTTGAGCAAGAACATCGAATTTTTTTTTTTTGTGGTTATTCTCTGATAGATGACCCACCCGAGTACGTAATCTTTTTTGATTTGGTTGAAAAATAAAAATTTGGCAACAAAAAAAAATCCGGTTTTTGACCCTAAAAATGGATATAAAAAGCTTGCACCAAAAAATCCGTTTTTGATTCTTTTGTTAAATGGCTAAGTACTGACCTAAAAAAAAGGTTTTAAATTCGAAAATCCAAGCGCCGTTTAAACCGGATAAGCCGTTTTTGAGATACAGCTCCCGTCAATTTTGAAAATCGTTTCGAGATAATCGCCCTTAAAGCTTTGAGCCCTATTTTTAACGATTTTGTCAACTAACCTTCAGTCAGCTATCCCAGGCTCATATAACATTCCTTCCATGTTCATCTTCAGATTCTGTGCGTCTTTCCTGAGTGCCATGCTGCTTCTTCGGGCTTCTTTTGTGCCTTCCGTCAGCCGCGCCTCAGCGCGCTCGCTGTCGGCTTGGAGCGTCTCAACACGAGTTTACTAATCGGCCTATAACTTCGGAACAATATTACTTGCGGTCAAGTCTACTCTAAAGTAGACATTCCAAAGCATTTTTTAAGCCAAAAAAAATCAATTTTTTGAAATTTCCAGAGTGTACTACCTGGTTTATGGTAATAGATCTCAGATTAATGGGCGAAAAAAGTCACTTACGCATCAATTGCAGTGTTACCACAGTTTTAGCTAAAATGACTCCTGAATCACTTTCATAAAACTTGGAAAAGTATTTTTGCTCCCCTCTAAAAATTTAACTAGTAAAATGATTAAAATAATTGAAACCTTTCTTATTGCGTAATAATTTAATTTTTTCTCTTGCAACCCACACATTATCTATAGTAAGAACTATTATTGTTTTTCTAGTAAATTATCGAGTCAAATCTACTTCATATATTTTCAATGCCGTTTTCTACTAATATAAATATCTTAAAAGTCTCCCTTCATTTCTTGGCCATAAAACGACCTATGTCTCAAGACATGTTTATTACATTTTATTGCTATAGTTTAGATTCGAAAATACATTCCTAGCACAAGAATATAAGAATTTTAGGTCAAAAAAGCGACCCCGGGGAACAATATACTAAAATACTCGGAAGTGCATGTGCCGGCTTCATTAATTTATAGGCCTGGAAATCTGAAATTCCAGTTTTCGTAGCGTTCGTGATCTATCTCCCGTACTTCAGCATCACGTGGAATGAGCCTGAAAAGTTAAGATTGGATCAATATGGTTCACAATACATAAACAACATAGGGCCTAGTTTTTATTAAAATATAGCATTGGTAATTTGAAACAAGTTAATAGTAAGTCTTATGAAGTCAAGAAATGCAAAAACAGGAATACGGTGTAGAAAAACTGAAGTAAGAAGATATTTTAAAGAACGTCGGGTATATAGGGGTCCTGATCACAATTTAGCGACTAATTGCGTTATTACAATTTTGTGCCTAACATTTTCAACACTTCTCCGAACATTCTTGACCCGGGGGTTAATTATAAGAGTTATCGAATTGGTTTTCCAGTCGAAAAGGCAGATATTTCTAATCAAAAAGTAACATTCGCCACTTTCCGGATTATTAAGCGAGTACACATGAGACGTTATAACTATTCTTTTCAAGACTTCAATTAGTTCAAATTCACAAATTCTACTCATAAAAATTGACAGCAGTCAGGTATTGTGTCATATTTGTTCTTAATTTCACAATAACAAAATCACATTATTGTGTAAATTATATTTCTAAATATTATTATTATGTTTTATGTTAAATCTTGGAATTGTTTGTCTCGAAATGATGAAATACAGTTCAATCAAGTTAACCTTGGAAGACCATTCGAGTCGAAATCGGACTCTCAATCTTCTACACCCACACATGCAGTCGCACGAAATTTAAGAGGAGAAGAAAATTAGGAGCTGCCAGGGTTGTAGGAATGGATTTCAAGTGTGTGTTTTTTTTGGCTTGTCAGCCCCATTCTGTGTTTAAGTCACGTCTTAGTCATTCTTGTACCTGCCATCAATAACAAAGAAGGTTCGTTATATTATTCAGCGAATTCACCTACAGGTACGTCCGCATGGAGTATTGCCGTACAGCTGGTTTTGTTGGAGGAGTTGCAAAGTCGAACTGGAAGGTCAGAGGTTGGGCCAATGGTGATTCTGTAGAGTCGATGTCGGAGGTCATCAATATTTTTCAATTTGGTTCCCCTAGAATACAGAATACAAATTTTTCGCCGACAAAGCACACTTCTCCTTGACTCGCAGAGGAATTCGATTAAGTCCAGACAACTTCTTCCCTAAGATTCACATTGCTTTGAAGTAGGTTGTAGCTTTTTTCTTCCCGTATTTGGCCAATGTTTTTACATACCTCGACACAGAATGGGCGTACAGGACGCAGTCTCTCATATTATCAATTACGTCCTCTAGAATGCAACAGGTATTCAACAGCTTTACGGAATTTAGAGAAGTGCTTAGGTGCAGCATAAACACAACCCCCTACCGACGCTTTGCGAATTCAAACCCTCCCTTATGTTTTTGAAGATTTTTATCGCCCCAGAACTATCGGACACCGCTGAACAGTGCAGACTCTCAGCTCTGTCAACCCTCGTGGGGTTGAAAACAATGCATTTGTGGAAAAAGAACGCCGGTTACTTGATGGACCAATCAAGTAAAACAGGTTATAAATGAAAATAAAAGCTTGCTTAAGGAATTGAAGAGGCACCCAACATTGCAAGTGGTATTTTCTTTCGAAGTAGCTAGTGTGCAAGATGACCAATTGATGTTGAAGAATAAACAAACATCTGTTACAGATTTCATCGTAATCTGTACCTCTAAAACAGTGTGTACGATCAAAGCATCGACGTCGTCAATGGCTTGGTGCACTCAAACACTTGCAGCCTTAAATATTGTGATGATTATTTCAATTGGAAATAATCACGCCCAATAGATGGCGCTCCAAACTGACATTTTTACTACTACTCGTTACTTTTAACAGTGAACAAAACAAATCGCAATCCTTTGACATTTTGACATCCCATTGAATTTTATACAAAAGTTAGAATAGCACGATATATTCAACTACAGCTATCCCCACTACCAAGGTAAGCCACTTTGCTGATTATTCCCAATTAGTCTAGATTTGTTTTTCTTGTGTGTTAAAAAATCAGTCTGTGATGCTGTTGACATAGTTATTTCGCCGAAGTCTAAGTCGAAACAGGTTCTTCTTGTTGCACGTCGCCGTTTGCTCTTCTCCTTTAGTAGTTGGCTAATTATTGTACACGGCAAACGTGTCTAACGTAAATGACACATATTTCTCCATACATTGCCAGTTGAGGCTTCCAAGACTTTTCTTTCGCAACAAACTAGTAACACGCGCAACAAAAAATTTGAATCGAAATTGTTTAAATTTTACGCGGTTTTTGACTGTTCCCGAAAATTTTGCACGATTTTCTCTTCCATTTGACACCAGTTTAATCTATGTATGCCAAATCGTTCAGTTTTAAAAGCGTTCCAGAAAATTTTTTAGAATTCTAGGTTTGCAGACTTGGAAATTATGAAAGCTTTTAGTATGTTATTTCTTAGGGTCGCAGAGGTTTTAGTAAAATTTTGCTTGGCTTGGATTAATAAACAAGTGGTTCTATAAGTATATTTTTTGTATTATGGTTTGTATTGGCACTATTGGTTTCGTAAGTTTATAACCAAGGTCTTAATGTTACTTTAGTCGACATTACAATTTTTTTGTGTTTAGTTTGTATTACATTGAGTAAAAATTATGTAAGTCAATAATATATGTCAATTTGTTAGTACTGTTATTTACTTCCACCTAGAAGGAATATACAGAACATAATAAATTAAAACTATAAGTTTTGCGACACCTAGTGTCGTCTCGTGTTAGCGATCACGTTCGCAATGCTTCGCATTAAGCAATAATTAATAATAACTAAATTAATTCAACTCACCCACAAATGATAGAGAAGAGTGGAACAAAATTTAAAGATAAGTCTTCCACAAGAAGGAGAAAATGTTATATCGTACTTATTAATATACTACATACTACACCAAGCGAATGGGCCAAGCGCATATTCGGGCGCGAGATTTTGCTCGCTCACACGCTACTACAACACGCTTGCGTGTGAAATGTCACATTTAACTCAAACTAAACTTGCTTGGCAAGTTCTTGTAGGTAGAAAGAGTCATTCCCTTATAACTTTTCTATGTATTTAAATGTTATAAGATGATTAAAAACAATTAAAAAATTATCAAATTTTTCTTACACACATCTCATAGTACAATATTCACTGTGTCCAAGATAAGAATGAACAGCATAGGGATCTTCAAAACGGTAGAAGATACAAGGTCGTTCAAATTGCAAAAAAGTTGGGCTATTTAAACTATGTCTTACAAAATTAGGTTCTAAACAATTATGTGTGATACATTGTTGAATTTGTAATAAAAATACAAGGTTTTTTTGTATGCGGCCATATAAAAAAATATAGTTGTTGATGGTTTCTCCAAGATTAAATGTTGGATTAAATAAATTTGAAAGCATCATTTTTTAAAGCTCTAAAAGTGTCAATGAAAAAGTGTCTTTGGATTTTTAATATTTTTAAAAATAAGCGCAAAACATACGAAAAATAAAAATTCAAAAAATTAATTTTTTTGTAAAATCTCGAAAACAAGAAATATTATTAAACTTTTTCAAACACCATGTAAATATACTCTAAATTGCCCAACTTTTGAGTAACCTTGTATCTTCTACCAGTTTCAAAATCCCCATGAGGTTCTTTCATATCTTGGACGCAGTGTATTTTAGTTCAAAAAGAAACATTACTTTGGAAACGTTTGAAGACCAACAAACAGATTAATCATTTCATAAGATTTTGTGTGTAATCGAATAGCAGTTAGTAATATAATTGAAGTTATTCATATCATGATTATGATAACCTATATACTAAACGGTACAAGAAGGTTACGCATGTCGTAAAACATTCTATCGAGCACGATTAAAATGAGTTTCAATTACTCATTAATGAGTCAAATCGATTTTTGAATTGCGACATAGTCAGTTAACAATTTTAGATTTTTTAGATACCTACTACTAATTAATATTTGCATATTACTAATGTTTTATCATTCTTAATTACCCTAAAAGATTTAATTCAATTTAAAAAATGCTAGTGAATGTAAAATGTGGTAAAATGTGGCACATAATTAATTTAATTTTGCACTTTCAAAAATAGTTTTGCGTAAATATTTTTGTTATTCTGAAAAGATTGGTTAATCTCATCAAAAACAATTCTCAATTATTTGAATTAGAATTGTTTCGTTATACTAATGGAACGAATGTTTTTTCTAAGACTGACTGACTGAAAAGATTGATGTTTAAAATAGAAAGTCGTTCAATGTATAGAAGTAAACATTATTTTCATAGACATTTTCACATTTACGAATATTATAGATACAGTTTTGTGTAACACCGTGAACACAATAGTTATATCATAGAGTGTATCGATTTCTTAAAACTACTTTAGGATGTCATCTGGGTACTATTGTTTGCAAATCATTTGGGAATATTTAAACATAAAATTTTATATGCATCCATTTTGTTTTCTTTGTATCAGTTTTAATAAATGCAAAAAGAAATTAGATTTACATTGATAAGTCTCAGAGATATTATGCATCTTACATTCTCAAATTTAACATGTTAAGTACAGTCTTTCGCGTTTATAATGGCGCGGTTTCCAGCAGGTACATAAATTAGTCGTTCTCCTTTAATTGCGTAGATACATAAACAAAATAAAATGGGATAAATTTTGATGTTGTATTGGTAGACTCGGTAACTGATTAACAAAACTTAGGGTCTGAAGCAATAACTTGAAACTGTAAATTATTGCAAAGGGTGATTTATAAAATTTCGGGGATTTAAAACAGGTAAAAGTTTAGTATTTAATGAGAAGGACAAAATTAACACTTTAAAAATAATCAGGAGTTTACAATTTATAATGTTAATATTAAACTAAAATTTTGGAAGCGTTTTAAATTAAACGTCATTTAAATAAATAATACCTTATTTTAAATGTGGAAATACCAGATTTTGTAAACGTTGATAAGTAAAAAACGATTGTTATGTTTATCACAGTAATTTTTAATCAACTAGATTAACGTGTATTTTATATTTTTCTAACTTAAAAACAAATATTTTCCATAACAATACATTTATTTTTTGACAACGACCATAATTAACCTCTTAAACTATTGTGATGACAAAAATGGATGTTTTATCAGAGAAGGTTTAATTTCTGAATGAAAAACATCGCAACATCCACTTTTAAAATTTCCTATTATAGTTTCTTTTTACTATGAAGGATAATTTATTATATTTTACACGAAACTACAGTATCTAACTGCAGATGAACGTTGAACATTTATGAAATCATCATATGCATAGTAGTGTACCGTTTCAAATTAGAACTTCAAGCCCTCAGTTTTGTTAAATCAACCTATACAGTAACAAAATGTATCCCATTTTATTTTGTTTATATGTACGCAATTAAAGGGAAACAACCAATACATGTACCTGTTCTTAACCGCGCCACTATAAACGTGAAAGGCTATACAAACTACTATCTATATACTTGGACGTAATAAGAATTTTAAGGTTTTAAAGTAATGTTTCGTATTTTCTATAATGGTTCTAAAACGACAATATTATGGAAAAATTTGGAAATAATTTCTCAAGCACTTTTTATCTAAGAATGATTTTATAACAATATTATTTAATTAGTTGATTCATTTATGGATACAATTTACCAGGTTGAAGTTACAGTCGGATTAGGATGTATACTCCGCGGCAAAAGTGGTGTGCATCACTTTATTTAGTTTTAACAATAAACTTACATACAAATTTTTATGAAAAAATTAAATCATAATGTTTTACTATGGTTTAGTCATTTTTAAAGACTAGGCACAAAATTACGTACGGAACATTACAAAACAAATTCAACTTTGGATTTATTTTTTTTTAATTAAGGACCGCCGCCAATCTTAAATACCACGTTAAAGAAGGGGCGTACCACTCACAGGTCCTTTTGGCCGTTTTTCATACTTTTGCCTTTTTTCGAATTTCATCAGGTTTAAAGTTTGCGTTCTATTACATACGTAATTTAATAAATTGAACTTTGAACGTAAAAATTAAGGACTTGCTTAAGGACATACTTTTGCTTTTTTATGATTTAACGAGGCTTAAACTTAGCACTCTATTACAAACGTACTTGATGGAATCATGTACTTGGTTGACCAGTTAATCGACCGTTTGTAAATTGGAGATAGTTTTATTTTGGTATAATAAAAGAGACGAAAAGTGTTACAAAAGCAAACATAACTTCCTAACAGAAACTGGCAGCAAACTTCAGAAAAAATCGAAACTTCTAAGGAGTAGTTAATTGTAGAAACATTTCAAAGTGTACTACTGAGGAAATATGTTTAGTATTGAGAAACCAAAGGTTATAAAGGTTTGAAGAATGAAGAAGATGCAACAGCAATTGGTTGATTGGCACCCGCCTATTTGTCTACCACCCAATGGACATCGTCAACAATAATGAACTCCTATTGCTAAGCAATATCTTTCTAACGTTCATGAACGCAATTTTTCGGTTCTAGATCTGTAGCCACGTCGTGTCGCTAGAATTCAAACCCTCCCTTATGTTTTTGAAGACTTTTATCGCCCCAGAACTATCGGACACCGCTGAACAGTGCAGACTCTTAGCTCTGTCAACCTTCGTGGAGTTGAAAACAATGTATTTGTGGAAAAAGAACGCCAGTTACTTGATGGACCAATCAAGGAAAACAGGTTATAAATGAAAATAAAAGCTTGCTTAAGGAATTGAAGAGGCACTCGACATTGCAAGTGGTATTTTCTTTCAAAGTAGCTAGTGTGCAAGATGACCAATTGATGTTGGAGAATAAACAAGCATCATGACGTGACCTATCGACACCGACCGCTGACATGTGGCCTAAAATTAAAGCAATTAGTAAAGGCAAGGACAAGAAGAAATCTAGCCTTGATCAAATTCACCTTAACGCGCGTGTGTTCGATACGAAATTTGACATTTTGAAGGCCCTTGCCGATGATGTGGTAAGCGGCCCAAAAAACTGCCAGCATTCCTCTCTAGAAACTAAGCTCTTTTCAAGTCAAAAAAATAATTTATTTATTACTATCAAATTTTATTGTCCAAGTTGGAAGAGGCGTTGAGGAGGTATAAAAAGTAAGCACCTGGTCATGATGGAATCCCATACGAGTACGCAAGAAAATTCTTTCAAACCCTGAACGAACCGATTTTCCAAATATTCAACAAAAAATATATCGTCACAGTTCCCAAAGGGAGAAAAACGTTCGGAAAAAAAATTAGAAGTTTTTGTAAGCGAAAGCACGCCGAAAAAACCAACGAGATGACATGGCGCTACGGTCAGAAGTCAGAAAATGGAGTGCGGCAGGTGTTCCACATTCAGCGCGACTCTTTTGTACTTTTCTCAGGTCCTTACATGAAAGCAATCTTATATAAATTACAAAGTTCAATAAACACTGTATACGTTTTGTTTACAGTGCAGTGCCAGGCTTGAATAAGAGTCAAAAACGCTGCTCGACATTGAGATGTATAGATTGTGATGCGGAGACAATTTGCTATAATGGGAGAGGCGAAAAGTTTTAGAAAGGTTAAGGATGGTTTGTTAATAAAAACTAGCAGTATGGTGCAAATTAATAAATTGTTAACTTCAGAAAAATTAGAAACTTGTAATTAAATAATATTGAATTCTTGTAAAAGGATGGTCGATTGCAAGAATCTTTTAAATTTTACTACAAAAGAAATATGCTCAATATTAAAGAACCAAAGGGTTATAAAAGTACAAAGAATGAGAAAGAAGTAGCTGGTGTGGTACAAGATACACCAAACCACGTCCTTCTACTCTTAAGTTTTCTAGCAAAATCATAGCTAGTTATCAGGTACCCGCTTATGTCCATACCCTAATGCGGTGTTTCCAGTGCCAAAAGTATGGACATACACTACAGCGTTGCAATAGCGGTTTAATTAAACGAGACAAACGTTGCAAGTTTATAATTGAAATACATTGATTGTATTAAAAATATTTAGAAAAACTAAAATGTGCTTTTTTGTTTATTTGTCGCTGTTCAGTAGGAATTCGACATATTGCGTTAAAAATACGTTTTTTTTACAATGTTCATGAGTACATAGCCGGCATCCGATTCTACAGATGTCTAAAATTATTTTCAATTTTATTATTCTCCTGACATGGCAACTGTCTATGAGGTGACGACATCGCAACTGCTTGATTATAAATGGTAATTTTCAATACTCTGCAAATAGTATAAAGCGAGGTACCAACGATTTTCAAACTAATCAGTAACAATATCATTTACATTTGATATATAACTGTTCTCAAGTATTTTATCTACTTAGTAAATTTTTGTAAGTAGGTACTTTTGTTCTTTCGAAATAATTAATAAAAAACATCCTTTCTACGTAGATTTGACAAGTTTCGTGTAGTTCTAGTTAAATAAATTTTGAGTTATGGCGGCAATCGGCGGCGACTAGTTGATCCATCCCGATCAGGCAGAAGATTCCAAAAAATTGAGTCCGGCAGAGTTCTACATTCAGCGCATTGTGAAAAAAGGATATACTTTGCTTAGTTCACTAAATTCAGACTATCTCATATAAGTTACAAGGTGCGACAAACACCGTACTGAGAAGCGTGGAAATAACTGGCATGAAATAACAGCATCAAAAAATTGACCAGAGTAATACTTTCTCCATTGTCGATGCCACTTAAATTGCTCAAAAATAAACACAAGATATGCACGGTGTAGATGCTCTATTTTTGCAACATTTTCATTCCGTAGGTTGGGTTCTTGTTTCCACATCACCTATAAGGTACAGAAATCGGCGCGTTTCTTTTTGATGTGGTATGCCCAGTAGGCTTAATCCACAGTTCTGACTCTCTAAATTAAAGACCCGACGGATTGAATCAATCATCATTCGATCTCTGCATTTTCTATGCATTCTCCGCAACACTATTTATGTTCTGAAGCACGTCAAGTTCGGTGTCATGGTCATCATCCAGACATATTTTGCCTACATTGCTGCATGCATTTCCATTACAAATATTACACATTCTGAAGTATTTTAAACCCGTTTTCGGCAGCTGTACCAGGCACCACAATTTTTTTGACATTAGCTGGAGCAGGTTCTTTCTGCGTAGTTATCGCCATCAGACTATCTATTCTATTTTTTCTACCCCCAATCTAGTACATTTTCTGCACGCCAAGCCACTGTTTAGCTTGATGGTATATTCTATATGAATTTTTCCTATATAATTCAATAAAAATTCTTCACTAGCCTCAGCAATGCTGGTGGGTTCAGCATCGCGATTTTAAAAATACTAATAATGTCACTGAGAGACCGAGAGTTTCACTTTTTTCTGATTGTAGGTAGATGTTGTGATATCACAATCAATGGATGCGTAAAGAAACAGAATGTTGTCTACTACAGTTTTATCATATTGTAAGCCGCGTGATAATATTTTTTCTGAGACTTTTCCGTTTCCTAGTTTTCGGAAATAAATGTTGCCATTATTGTGTCCGAGAGCTGTTAGAAGAACAAGTAAAATCTATATCTTCTCCTACAATATAAACAGAGTTAAACAAAAAGGACTTAACATTTTGAGGAGATCTTCTTTGAAATAATCTTTATTAGACTCATTTGTTAAAAAACGCTCTTGAGATGAAGGTACCTTCATCCTTTCTTCAAAAACTATTTTAAGGGATTTGTGGGGTAACAGCCGTTGATGGAGGCTGAGGCAAGGGAGGTAATGTATTGTTAACGTATCACTGCTAGTGTATTTGGGTCAAAATTCGTCATTTGAAAAATAAACCAACTTTTATTGGGAATAATCAACGAAGTGGCTGACTTCTGGTAGAGATAACTGTAGTTGAATATCTCGTGTAATTCTAACCTTAAATTTTGCATAAAATGGGCTGTCAAAGTGTGAAAGGGTTTTAATTTGCGATTTGTTTTTCCCACTGTTAAAAGTGGCGTACCCTCCCAATATCCCGGTAAGGAAGGTATGACAATACATCTAAAAAATGTGCTCTAAGACAAAACTTTTTTTTCAGAATTTAAGGAGCTTTATCCCAGTAAATATTCATCGGTCAAAAAAATAAATAAGGGTTAAATTATAGACAATTTTATAAGGAATAATTTTGAATAAAAATATTTTTCCAAAAAACGTACGTTAAGGAAGATATGAGTAATTACCTAATTCCCTGCGCCAAATTTCTAAGATGGCGTGGCGAGCGGCGCGACAACAAAAACAAGAAATTTTAAGGGATAGTGTGCATTTATCTTAGGTAAAAGTGCCGACGGAATTTTCCGATTCCCGAAACTCCTGTTACTTGAATACGTTAACTATTGTTATTAAATTACATCGTTGTAACAAATTGTGACGTTATTCTTTGACTTGACTAAAAATAATAATTTTTGTAGCATAAAATTCACTTGTTGTATGCAATGAGACTTCCTGCATATATGTCGTCCGACATCATGTCAGGTGCAGATATTGAATTTGGGAATCTGTCTAATGAGTCCCGACTCAACTGGTTTGCTTCCTTTTTGGTTGGTGTTTTCGCTAACGTCGTAGATAAACTTCTTTTTGTCTTAACAAGTTGGCGTGTAAAAGTGTCGAATTTCTGAGAGTTTCATTTGGGGATCTGGATAAAATTAATACGTAATTGATAATGAATTAACCCAAGGAAGAACTACCAATAGATAAACACGTTTGCGTTACTTTTCGACGCCGTGAGTAATTTTTTTGTTTTCTTATATTTAAATTTGATTTCTTACTCTAACCGCCATTTTCTCACCACGTTTATAGACCTCCGACTGGGGTATGATTGATGGCTAATAAATACTAAATCAACATAATAAGTTATATAATATGTTTGTTTACCAATAAGGCTACCCATTCTTCTGAAGACGGATCACTAAAAATTGGTCTCTCCGTCTGCTGTTACATCTATCGTCAGTGGTCACTACGAAGATAAGCTCCTACCTGTTAGTGTTGATTTGGTTATCTATATCCAAACGTCGATGGTTCCTGGTTACTAATAGCTACTTCTATCCTTTCACTGCTTCGTCCTTAGAAAAATAACGAAGCTGCCGAAGTAGCTGCTGCATGATTGTAAACTGTACAAAAACAGATAAGTGGAAAGCAATTGCATGTGTTCCTTCATTAATTTATATGGATTTGCGTTTGTATCTGTGGTTCGACGTAGATTTACCTACATAACTAGATGCGCTTTATTACTGAATCGTTGTAATTTTGAAAAATCTTACTGAAAATTAGTTTTAATTGTGTGCGCTTTGTCTACCACGCTAAATTTGACGTCGAAAACCCGGTGCTTCACGGATTCGTTTTGCTATTTAACTTCAACATCAGTATCATGCGGTTACGCCCAACCACAGGCGTAGATACCATCGCGGCCAGTACATATTTTTGGCGGTTCAGATATTTCTTTCTGTTTAACTGTTATTTTATTAATTTGTATTGTTTTGTTTTTTTGTACATTATATTATTGTCTATCTGTGGTTATACATGTTGCCGTTGTGATTGAGATTTAGTCATTCTATAACAATTATATTTTTACCATCCTATGGTTTGTTTTTGTGTCTTTGAGTTCCTAGTTGCTCTGGAAGATTCACTATACGTTCCACTAGGTGGCGCTCTCAGTAATTATCTTCGCAGTGAGGAAGTCTTCGATCTAATTATTTGTAAGTAAGCCCACGACCACTCTACGACTATTAGAGCTGCCGGACAGGTTTTCGACACTGGTCCCTACTATACAGTTTGTTTACAAATAAACCGTAACGAAATTATGGTATGTAATTATTGATGTGACAATAAATATGATCAAACTTAGGTAAAAAGTTAACACATTAAGAAACATGAAAAATAAAATAAAAAGTCTATGCAGTCGAAACAATTTTTACAAAACTCCGATGCATTAATCTTATTGTTTAAAAAATTAAAACAGACAACATAATAATGTTCATAACATAGATTCACATTGTTTACAATTATGGTCGAGGTTGTAAAACATCATTTTTGCGGACATATGGTTCATTGCGATGTAGCTCAACCATAGAACAGATTACGGTACAGTTTTGAGTAATAGTATTCCAGAAAATTTGAAATAACATAAAAAAATCGTATTTTCTAAAAATATTGAGTAACAAAACGAATTTCTTGCAAGGAATTATTTATAACCCTGAAAACATAGTGTAAAGTTTTTGTTATAAAAAAAAGACTTTGGAAGTGTTGAAGTATTTGTATAGAAACAGGAAATACTTAGATATAGACGTAGCACGTACATATTTATAATAAAAATAGAAGCAATGTAAGAACATTGAGAGAGCTTGTCCAAAATATGTGTAATAAATTGTAACCATATGTTGTGTTTGAACTTAAATCTGATTAGGTAAGGCACTACACAATATTTAGCGTTTCAACAAAGTACAGTACATAACAGGCGAGTAGTTATGTGTCAATAAGAACATCGCACTTGTTCTAGTACGTGTTAGAGTAAATTGTGATCATCACTTATTGTGTAGGATGCAATAATTTTGTTTCGCCGCATTTAATGAAAAAAAAAAACATATACGCAATCAATTTTTATTAATTTTAAATTGTGTTAGAAAAGTTATTTCAGTTTATCATTCCATCTGAATATGTAATTACATAAAGATATATGTTGATGTTTATTGCAAGAACACAGCCGTCGGAATAATGACTGTGTCATTATCAACAATAGCCATCAGTTAGAATATGTAGCCGTCAAAGAGCGAGCTGTAACAGCATAATGATGGTCCATCATCCAATTACTTGCTATCATCAATTCTAGCCAAACTGGTTATGGGTTTACTCTTTGTGAAGTGCTTCTGTCATTAATCATGTTGTGGCGGCAGGTAAAGGTCGTTGTCAGTCATAAGACTCATCAAGACTGTAAGATAGCAAATATTAATAATGATTAAACTTTTTTTTTAACAACACTTAACAATGAATTTCAATTTTTATTTAATGGAATATAAATTTGAATCGTAAACGAAATTTACAATTTCTTATTTTCTAATTATATTCAGTCACTATACCATAAAAATAATAATAAATAACTACCTTGAAATTATTCCAATTTCATTTTTAATTTGTACCTACCATAAATATGCACGGTTGTCGTAAAAGTCAGCATCATAGTCAGCTTAAATTATTTATGAAAAGTGAACTGTTACTTTGTGATTTATGATTATTTTCTTATAGAATCTGTTTAACATCGCCGAAACATTGCGAAATATTGAAAAGAAATAACGTGAGTTATGTTTTGACGTTCATAATATTTATTTAACAATTTAAATTTTTAATGATTACCAATAAAAGTTGATTTAGTAATAATCTTCATATAAGTATGCCTTTTGTAAACTATTATCTTCGTTTTTTTTCTATATATAACTCCCGACGTATGGCTTTAACAATTAATGACATCTCAAATTGAGGATGGAGGTCGAAGAAGATCCGAGATAAACGCAAAAAAAACTGATACTTTGTATAATTTCCGTTATTCAAATGTAGAAAGAGACGTTCGACTTTAATAGTGAAGAAGAGAAGAGAAGTAGCAGTTCTGATAGCAAGCAGCGATAAGCCGTCAAGTGTGTCACATGCCATCAAGAGTCTAATCTAAATCGCATTACCATGTCGAGCAGGCACTGCTTCTTCGTGCGCCTTCTTATTCTTCTTTCGGTCTGACACTTGCACGATTATATGTTGATTTATTATATTATCGCATTTTCCTACATGCGAATGTTATAGGGAAAGTCTAAGCTGACAGTTACCTCATTATTTTTATAACAAACCTACAATGCCGTATCGATTTATACGTCTTTATAAATTTTACTTCCATTGCATGTAGGTAGAAATATTTTACCTTTCAGATAAAATCTTCTATCCACCTATCATCATTTCTATCTATTCTGTGTTTAATAATAAATGATGACTTTCTGTTTATAGAAAATGCAATTGTGTAACAAACGTAAGTAATATCCGTCTTGTAATTATTATACGGAAATTACACCGTCGGTTAGAAATAAAGGAAAACTTAAACCAAATGAGAAAATCGATACAATTATTATATGTACCTAGTTTTATGCTTTTGTAATTAACTGAAATGGTCAACGATAAACGAATGCATAAAACAAAAATTTGCATTGAAACAAATATGTCTGAAATTAAATGTTTTTAGACTCTCGATGTGGTTTTGTTTAATTTCTTGTCTTTTCGGCCCTGTTAACCCAAAAAGTCGTAACTTTAAATAGCTGAATCTAAAAAATTTAGAATTTTCTTTGGTTCATTTTGCCATGAAAACTATTCAATTGGGAATAATGAGTAATTTACAAGGATATTCGTATCTGAAATATGTTTTTAAATGATAATATCAGTAGATAAGTCTAATAATGAAAACATTTTTTTATTTTGTTTGTTAATTATAGTTGTATATAAATCAGAATTTGATTCAGACTCTTAATTCTTGCCGAAACTTCAGTCTGCTGGGAGACATGATGGCAGTGAGTTTTGAGAGAATCTAAGGTTTTCTTTGAACCGAAATCTCTAGAGGACCTTCTTTGGGTTTAGGTTTGTTTCAAATCTTCAATCATTTGTGCAAGGTAAGGTCTACGATTAGTTTGACCTTACATTGCAAAGCGAGATTTTCCCAGAGATAAAAATCAAAGACATCTAGGTTTAAAACATTTACCTTCGAGGACGAATTTTGAACGTAGATCCTTAAAATCGTATACCTTTTTGAGAGCTTTTGTACCTTGTGGTGAAAGTCCGCTGCTATAAACTGTCACCTGTTTGCTAGAAATTATATTTTTCTTTAAGCGTAAATTCTTTAGACCTCATTGAAGTATTCCTTTTAAGTAGGTTGTACTGTATTTTAAGTAGAATTCGTTTGCGTTAAGAAGCACATCTGGTTTCGATCCCACGGCCAGCAATAATAATTTCCTTTTCCTTTGATATTTCCAAATCCGTCGCGTTCACAGTTAAGCTTAAAAGAAATGATTATTTCGATGGTTTTTACAAAAAGTCACATTACACCACCTTGTTTCACTTACTCGATAACCTCTTCTTTATTTCATGACAAGCGTGAAAGTCGTTTCACATTTTATTTGGTCTAGACTCATTAATAAAATTACACCTACGGTTAGATGCTGAGAACTGTATTTATTTTTTTTTGTAAGGTTCTTTGTTTATATAGAAATTAAGAGAGAGAGAGAGAGAGCTTTCTGAGTTTGTATGTATATATTTAAGAAATCGGTCTGTAAGTGAGGCGGCAGTCGATAAGCAGATTAAAACGACGAAGTACTATGTAACTAAAAGAAGTACCAAAACTGAAGAGGAGAATAATTGTTATTTGTATTTATAACAATCGCTAATAAATAAATACGGGCGTGAAAGTTCTTCGAGTAACCAACTAATTAAAGTAATATTTATGAAACAGTGCAAGAAACCAAAATGGTGCCCGATCTTAAAAGGAAGTTTTGTTTGCTGTGGTTGAAGCAACCCGACACTCGCAAACATCAAGTTTCCCTTTTACCTGTGACCCAATTTTAGAGACGTCATACCGTTGAAGGCACTATTTTCGATTCATTTGGCGTAATTAACTAGTTAATGTAACGACTAACGAAGTGTTAGATTCATCAGAAGAAAACAACACCACTGTAAGTAAATTAATTGTTTACTTCAAAGTATTATTGTTTATTGTGTTTGGTACACATTTAAGATAGGACGTCCGTGCTTTTTTTTGTTTGTTAGTTTTGTGGTTTGAAATGGAACAAATTAAGACGCGGTGTTGAATTTCAAGTTGTGGTTAAAGTAAGATTTTGTTTTAAATAAATACCACAGTCCCAGTTTGTTTTATGAACCTTATGAACCTGTGAATAGTATTTAGGTATAATCCTTGTTAAGGAAGTTTAATGTTCGCGGTATCGATGTTATTTTTTAGGACGCGTTTAATGTAAAAAACACAAACAATTGTAGATTACCTTCCATGTTAACAGAAACCCACACGTAATTCATGCTTATTTCTTTAAAAACTTTTTCATTCAAGTGCTTAAGTTTTCCCGGATTTTTCGTAAACTTTTGTGTACATCTAGAAAAGATCTGGATGGAACCCAATAAAACCTCGAATATCACGCGCGATATAGACCCTTTAGTCATCGATAAAAGAAAGTAAGAGACATCTTTCTAGACCCCGCTCTAGGTAATTGAGTTAGTTAGGCACTTTGTGTCGCCGAGTTGCATTTCGAGTTACACAGCATAACAAAAGGTATGCCCGTACTAAAAGTACTTAATTGTAATTGTCCTCATACTACAGGAAAAATAGCATATTTTGCGGCAAAATATGTACAAAAATGAAACATTATTTATAACTTTAACTTGGCATTAGAAATGAGGAACTGCCTACGCCTACAAAAATTTAGGGATCCTTACCCTCTGCCAAGGAAAGAAGAAAATTTAAAAAATGCAAATTTTACAAACTAGGCGACTAAGGTGTTATTTTCTATGTTTTTTTTGCACTAAATCGAATGAGACCATACATACTTATGGGGTCAATATTTTGCGAGATATCAAGGGTTTTTTTTCGAAAAATTGAAAAAAAGAGAATATTTTCAAGTCAAAAGTAGAATTTAATAAACAACTGGAGAACTTTTACACTAGATACGTGTTTATTTAAGTCGAGTTGGAGCAATAAAACCTCTCGTATATTTTGCAGGGTATCCTACTTTTTACTCACGAGCACTTAATAGTAGAACATCCACCTTTGCACAAGCAAAATGTAAACTCCAGTGTTTCATCCGGAGCTGGTGGTAGGGTAGTGCGAACAGGGAACATATCACCATGGCGAACCAATCCCACTCCGTAGAATTCAGTTTATTTTCCATAGGTGGCAGAGTCTCCAAATTCGCTGTAACACAATCCAATGATTTGTTAAATAATGTGTAACGATGACTATCAAGAGTGACGTTGCTGAGTTTGGCGCAATACAGTTGGAGAAACAAAGATTCACCTACTCACCGTATTTCTTCAGCTGTAGCAGTGATCTTGTTAAAGACATCATCACAGTAGGACGGGATTTTTCTTGAGGAGTCATAATCATTCCGTGTCCAAATGCGGACGAAGGGCTTGAACGAGTACAGTAAGTGCTTGAAGCTTTCCTCTGAAACCAGTTAACACTAAAGTTAAAGAAAGTAATTTTTTCCAAAAGAACATTGAATGTTTAGGTACAGAGATTAGGTACACTTGAGGGTGTGGAACAGTGTCTTTGCCAGGTTCGGGCCGAACTTGAAATTAAAAATCCGCATACATCAAAGAAGTACGTCAATTTATAAGCTTATGCGTTTATTTACGTCGTCACTTGAATAACTATTCTCGAATTGTTGAACTTTTGACTCTTTTGTGCGATAAAAAACACCTAGGTGCTGGAGACCACAGCAGCAAAGTGCGAACTATTAAAGAAATGTTGATTGCAAGACTTGTATTGACTTTATTCAACCCTGACTTGGAAAAGGAATTCTATACAAATGCAAGCTCGTTTGGATTTGGTGCAATTTTGATACATAAATCGACGGACTGTAGATAGCCAGTCGGTGAACTAGAGATTAATAAAGCCGACTTGAGCGAGAGTAATTGGCAATGTGAGATGGCAAGTTTGTGAACTATGTCATGATCTTGTATTTAAACCGTCTTCAAAGGATGCTATTGGTTTGCTAAGATGCGTCGTTTTGTGACAAAATATGTGCGAGCATGGTTAAATTACTATAAGATGTCCGGCAAGAAACAACGCAAGCTGCTTATATTGACCATGTAGGACCATTTGAGACCAGATCTAAGAAAAATAAATTTGTATTGGTCATTATTGATGTTTTTATTTGGTTTATTATTTTGGAACCCATAACATTACAAAAACACAACTAGTCGTGCGGGTGTTGTAGAACCTTATGTATTTATTTCCCGATCCGGATAATTAGTGCTTGTGGCATTGCATTCACTTCTCGTACTTTTGCGGGATATTGTGAACACACATCAATACGGTTTTGTACTTAGTGCGTTAGCTATCCTTACGGCAGATACGAAAAGCATTATTTGGTTATCAACCAAGAGCACTTGCATAAACGACCTTTTTAGCAGAAACAGAGGTTGTGTTTGATCATCTCGATTTGATGGAAGTTCGTGCCAAAAGGACGAAACATATAGTCGTTGAACAAGCGCGCCTGAGGGAATATTTTATAGGTTTCGCAAAGAAGCTGATCGATACCGAAAGGGTGGTCAATTACTAGTACAACGAATATGGGTTCTAGTAAGAAACTGTTACCAAAATTAGAGGACCGTTTTATTTACTGATGGAGTTGCTCAATTATCGCAATGAAGTGGAGGATCTGAGTGATGAAAGTAACAAGGCAACAATCCATAGTAGCGGTTGAGAAGTTGAGACCTTGGTCTGTTGTTTAACAGGAGCATGGTGTTCTCGTTTAGAAGTTGTCGTAGTCACACTGACAAGTTCTGTGCAGTACAAGAGACGTTTAGTTAGCAATGGTTGTAGCCTCACGAACAAGTTCTATCCAGAATAATAGAAGTTGCAGTCTCCACACGGACAGAGTTTGTCAGAATTATAATTTAGATGTGGTTGTTGTTACACGGACTCGATTTGTTGAGCGACACGGTTCTGGTTTCAGGAGGACGTCGTCACACAACGAATGTTCATTGCCTGATGGTTTAGGCGGCTTGAGGACATCCCGCATAGCAGGATGGCTGAGTGTATGAAAATTAATGTGTTTAGACTCTTGGTATGGTTTTGTTTAAATTATTGTTTTCGGTGAAGTACTGTATTTAGATTTAAATAAGAAATGTAATGCAAATAAATGTTTTGATTATAAGGGCGTGGGGGGTAATGAAACTCGTACGCAACAGTTAGTTACACGTGTAATTTTGTTCGGAGAATACGCTTTATATTTAATTTTATATTTACTAACTGATACAACTAACAGATTAACAAAAAACTAAAAAGAAACAATATTATTATTATGTATTTACATGTTATTTAAAATTAAGGATTAAATAAATTGAAATTGAAATTAGGCAATTATTTCGATTCCATTTTTCTTACACAAGTACTTTTCAGTTTTATTTCAGGTCTTGCAAATGTGATCGAGAACAATTTTTATTATATAATTAAGATGTAAATTTTGTGACCAAATATCACACATGGCTACAATATGAAATATTTGGAGAAATCTGTAGTATGTAAAATGAATCTGAGTACATGGCAACTTCCATAAGGTGATGACACCAACTACGTGGATAATATTTGGATTAAAATAATGTAAACAAATACGATAAATTAGCGAGCACCATAAGTGGTGAAATGGTTTAATCAGTTTGTTTATTTAGTTTATGAATTAACATATTAGGTCAAATGTCCAAACACAGTGTACAAAAACATACACTTATTCATTTGCAAGTAGTGATAGGAGTAGCGAGTGTTAAATATTATTTGATTTTTTTTAAATTTTTGTTTACACTAGTAAGGTAAAATATATTTAAATATTATTAATTTTTCACATAATTTGAATTTTACTGTTTTTGGTATCAATTTAATGTTTCATAATGTTTCAGTTACTTCCATTTGTGTACAAAAAGTTTAGCATTACTGACGTATTTGTTACTTAAGTACAATTCTTCCAGTATTTATTACTAAAAAGTAAATTATGTGAGTAACTGTCACTGCAAAACTCTATTTAATTTCAACTAATAAGTATGTCGGTACGATCTCGCTTCAAACGGGCCGTATACTTTTATTTACTTATCAACGAGTGGCGCCTTTAGAGGTGTTGGTTACTACACTTAAATTTTTCTGACTCACGTACACTTTCTGAATTTTAGATTCCGGTCTAACAAAGCAGCTGTATAAACTTAAATAAAATAAGTTTCGAAATTACGTTTCACTCGTCACTCGTAAAATTAGCAGATGGACATTATTTTATAACTATGCTGTGTATATATTTTTGTACATTGTTTATACTTACAGATAACATCACAAATAACTTAAAATTCAAATAGCGTAAAATAAATGGTAATTTTGTTTGCCGGGCCAAGTGTTTTGGCTATGATCACCTTTAATTACAATTAATTGCGCAGTTAAACTGTTAAGTGATTTTTATTTGCGCCGACTTAAGTTTAAATAATGAGCAAAAGTCCAAAATGTGAAACTAAAGCATATACAGTCATCGTCGAAGGAAATATAGGAAGCGGGAAAACTACTTTCTTAGATTATTTTAGGAAATATGAAAATGTCTTTGTTATGCCTGAACCTATCGATATGTGGTGTAATTGTGATGGACACAATTTATTGGTATTTAATATAAATACGAGTTTCATATTTCATACTATAACTTATGTGATTGCAGGAGTACATGTACAAAGATACTAAACGTTGGGGATTTACATTCCAGTCTTATGTGCAATTAACGATGCTGCAGCAACATACATTTAAAACGCAACGCCCAATTAAGCTAATGGAACGTTCAATCTATAGTACCAGGTACATTATACTGAATTTGCCTTTTGGTGAAATGATGGGGTCAAATTTACAGGTATTGCTTTGAGGAAAAGATGTACAGAGATGGTCTTTTACCGGCACCTTCTGTCTCTGTTATCAACGAATGGTTTAAATGGTCAACTACAAATCTTGATACCTCTGTCGACTTAATAATTTACCTAAGAACTTCTCCTAACGTAGTGTATGAGCGCATGCAAGCAAGAAGCAGAAAAGAAGAGAGAAATGTATCTTTAGAATATATCAAAGAGATGCACGAAATGCATGAAAATTGGTTGTATCACAAAACCATGTTCACTTGCCCAGCACCTGTGCTTGTATTAAACGCAGATTTGGATAAGTCGGTGATATTTCAAGAATATGAGAGAGTAGAACCACATATTTTTAATTTAAATCAGAGTATTTTAGCTTCTTAAGATTGTGTCTAAAAAAATCATCATAATTGAGTAAAATATTTTTTGAGATATTAGTTATTGTAAATATTTGGAATTGTTTGTCAATACTTGGGACTAGTGTATAAAAGTTATCTACAAAAAAAGTAGTGCGATGCTGTCTTATCTGGGTCAAAGTTCTTTTGATTAGTGTATACACTTAATATATCAAGTTGATATTGTTTAGTATTAAATTATTCATTTAACAATATTCTTATGAAAACTGCAATTATACATTCTTGCTCGAAAAAGCAAAGGACAGTACGTTGATTGCTTGATTACCGCTGTTTTCATCACAAAGAAGTGAATTTGTTGGTACCCTCATTTCTACCTGCATGGAAAAGTAATGAAAAAGACCACCAAAGTGATGTAAAATATTTAAAAAAGTACAATATCTCTATAAAATAGTTTACAAATGGTTCGGAATCGGTTGTTAAATTACTTACATAATTAGTATACAAAGAGTTAATGGTAAATATTACAGTTTTAGGAATATTTGGTGTTTGTGTAATTGACAAATTGGTTCCGGCCTGTTTGCGAAGTAGTGTGGTTTAGATTTGGGTTTAATGACCGTCGTCGTCAAAGAGATTTCAATCAACGACGGCCATTAGACTCGAATCTAGATTACATTTGTGTAATTATCTTTTTACTGGAATACATAGGTTGGTTGTTTGCAATGGCTTGTTTATTTTCATCCCTATTGTTTTTTGAGTCATGTTTGAGATAGTCGTGGATATTCGGGCAAAACCCAACAACACCAAGAACAACTGCAACTTTTTCATTTGTTCTGTTATGTCAGGAACTCCACGAAAATCACTATTGGACCGCAATCAATAAGATAGTAACAACCTCCCTTCTCTCCGCGTTGAATATTTGCATTGCTTTGGGCAGATCGACGCCAAAAAATCCTAGCGAATAAAAGCCATCAAAATTCATCCGATACAGCGATATTTTGAATGGCGTCAACGTTTTATCCACAACATCATGAAACTTCAAGATCTACAATTCAGAGAGCGTTCTAAAAGCTAACTTACACTCATTCTCCCAAACCTCACTCATCGGTATTCAGAAACGAATAACTACAATTTCCTAACTAGTGGGTTACAAGTGAGAGATATTTCGCTAAGCGTAAGTTAGCAATGAGTGACTAACCTGTTGAAGGTGGGTTTGAATTTACTGCCGATCACATATAGAGATTACCAAAGGTACGGGTCGTCTCCCCTCACAAAACTTACCAAGCTCCAGATCACCACAATTACCTCAGTAAAATCTCAAAAACTGCAACAGGTAAATAACAAAGCAACATACAATAAGCAACCCTAAGAAGCAGCGATTACCACACTCCCACCATCAAACCAGAGAATTTGCAATCACATTCCGGTTGATCTACCCTTTCAACATAATATGTCGTGATGCTTAAAATCAATAAAAGAGAATCTAATTTGTAGTAAATTTAGTAACGTGAGTAATGTTAAATAAACGTTCATAATATCACACAAACATTTTGTTTTAATACTAAAGAAGAAAATATATCACAAATCACAATACTGGGGTCGAGAGCCAACGGCGTAGGTTGCGTCACAGCGTTGGTTGAGAGGTTACCTTACAATATGTTGTATCTTAAACTGTGACATTGTCAATAGTCTGATCCGAGGGGAAATGTCGTTTTTCCACGACATACTTAGAAAACGGACGTTTCTTCTTTACAAATAGTGAGGAAAATTCGTTTTTCTTCACTAGCGAGGAAAATAATGTCGTGTATGAATGTAAGCTTTCGCGACTGTTGTCACTAAGATTATTATCTTTCGGGTTGAGCCGTGTTCGTCCTTCCTTCCTACTGAATGTCTTTAGAGTAACTTCTGAAGAAGCTAACAGCATGGTTAGCGAAACGTCAAGCAGAGAACGTAGGAAGGAAGGACGACACGGCTCAACGAAAGATAATAATCTTAAATAATGTCGTGTTACAAAAATGCCTCTTTAAAAAAATGTAAGAATGTGTTATTAGAACTATATGCGCCTAGTATTTAATTAAACAATTTAAATTAGTATTCAATCAGGTTTGTTTAAATTAGTATCTTATATTTCGACTCTTAAAAATTGCTAGCCTACATTTATTGGTTAGAATTACACGGCTGCGCTATGACAGATTGAGACGACACCAATACTACAAAATACTGTAGCGAGACTATTGGGGCCCACCTATTGTCAACTTTTGCTTTTACGTACGAATATGTGACGAAATTCTGTAACAATAAGTTACGTTTACAATATTACTTCTTTCATTAGGTTGTTTTTTTGGGGAATGTCGTGGAAAAAATGTTGTGTCTAAGACATGAGGAAAGCGTTTTTCCACTCTCACTCTAATGCCTCGAGCTCGGGTGGGAAAAAGAATCGCTTTCCTCACTTGGACAAATAACTATTTTTATGTATCTGCATTGTTTTGCGTTAGTTTCGGCTAAATGCGCGTTTCGTCAATTTAGTGTTGTGTGTTCTTCTCGAAATGTCAATTGTATGATCAAAAAGGTAACATACCTAAGTATGGTATACTAGTTTTAGAAGTGTCAGAAACGAAACTTCATTTGCATTTTGAAGCGTCACATGAAGGTGCGTGTAATTATTTCGACACACGGAATAGAAGCAGGTAAAGAAGAAGAAAATCAAGTAATTATTCTTTTCTTGAATGTAGGAGGGTGTGGGTGATCGAGAAACTTATCACCGTATGTCAGCTGTGTATGGCTTGAACTTGTGCAACTAATCAATAAACTTATATTGGCAGACCAAAAAGTAACGGAGAGAAAACTGTGTGTTTTACTGTTGCTATGCATGTTCGTCCACACCACGTTCTTCCGAAAAAAATCCGCGCAATGGATACCATATTACCTGACGGAAGTTCCGAAAACTGAAAGAACGTGGACGTCTATGGAACATTTTGACCGTTAAACAAAATAGAATATGCTTTTTTGTTTTCTATCGCACATGGTGACACCATTTCGAGTCGGAAAGCAAACGGCAAAGTTAACAGTAGATTCAAAATTCTCCTCCTACCGAAGAAATCAAAACAATTCACACGAGCACTGGAAACGTCATGATTCCCATTTTTTCGATATCTGCTCGTCGAGTTAGCATAAAATCAAGAACAAAAGGCCTAAAATATTATTGAACGGTGTAATCTTCCTGCATGACAACGCGCGTTCCCATACTGCAAATTTGGTCAGTAAAAATTCGAATGTTAAACTCTCCTTACAAACCAGACCTTTCCCCATCTCACTTTCACATTTTGGACCTTTAAAAAAAGATATTCGAGGTCCACGATTTGGAACGGACAAAGAAGTAGGGAACTTGGTGGCAATTGGATCTCTGAACCTATCACCTTCTTCAACAATAGAATCGACCGCCTCATCATACAGTGGGTTAAATGTAGTAACAACAATGGACTGTACTTTTGAGAAATAAAATAGTACAAAATCGTTTTCGCCATCTGATTCAATTTCATTTGACCCACAGGTCAACAAACCTAAAAGTTGATATCAAAATGGAACTTCCGCTACAAAATGCCGATATTCTACCCAAAAACATTAATTACAAACATTTAATTTACACTCGTGGGAAAATTGCCCATTAAACTGATTACTTGTTTACTAATCTATTAATTATTGTATTGATACATTGTTATTTCTGTTAGTTAAGCTAAAAGATGTTTCCCATGTTGCTAGCATAGAACTGTTTTACTATACGTTTTGGGCGAAACAAAAAATATAAACCCAAAAAAAAACAACATCTTCAGATCACTCACATAACTTTGAATTTCATTCTAAGTATTCATAACAGAAATTAGTAGATATACGTCACCGACGTAAATTATAATGTCACAAAAAGAAACTAATAATAATCGAATGCATTATTAAACATTCGATCCGAAATGTAATTACAATAAGAAATGATGTGCTACTCAAATATTACAATAGAACAAGAACATAATTAGGACCGTACATAATAATATATTATACGTTGATTGTATTACTTCATTTATAAATAAGCACCCTTTTTATGAGAGCTAGTAAATTAGTGATATTACTCGAGTTTATTGCAACTACACTGGTATAATTACACAGACAATTGTATTTTATTGTGGAAGTTATAATTTTATTTTTAAAGTAAAAACGTATGACGGAAGATGTAATTACGTCGTCGTTAAATTACTTCTATGTTGATATAATAATACAACAATGACGATATGGTTCAGTCTTGCACACCAATACGCATATACATATAAATAAACGACAATAGTAATTTTAGTAGACAGATCCAAAATACGCATCCTGAATTTAAGTTTGCGTGACAGTCTTGCTTTAACAAATAGTTTACAACCTAACAGCTGGTTTGCTCACAATTTTTAAGTGCTTTTAAAATATTAACGAAGTTTTAATAAATTTAAATAGAGTCTGTTTTCTAACTACATGTTGTAGTCATAACTTTTCAGTTTCTTATTAAGTGGGTGTAAAAAAAATAAAAACTCGCTTAAATTATAGGAAGCATATGAACTGTTATAATTTATCATATGTAATATTGAAGAATAAATAATATAGTTTTCTTATGAATAAGTTTCTAATTACACTTTGCGACGAATTTATGGAGCCTTTGACGTTTTACTGCGGATAATAAATAATAAGAAATGAAAGCAATTTCATATACAGTTTATTGGAAAGAATTATAATCGTTTGGCGCAATTGAATATTATATGTAAAATTTATCTGTTATGGTCTTTTAGATTATTTGAAGACAAGAGAAATAGTTTCTGTTATTTGTTATTTGGTGTAAGTATGTAGTTATCGATACGTGCGTTGCCTACTTGTGCTTTATTTCCAGATCGTAAAAGCGTCATTTGTATTTTTGTTGTTTGTTCTTTGAATATACACTTGATCGATCTGGATCTGGATTTTCTTGTGCACACGCAGATATATAAATCAAAGTTTCTAAAATGAAATTATGAAGATAAGAAAAGTACTTTCCAGAAAAGTTATTTGTTTTAAAGTGCTATTCTTAACTCGTCTAAACGCGAAAAGCTTCCGTACTGAGTTTGAAAAAAAGATAATGAGTGTTCCAATATTGATTTAATGTTTCTAAAAATATTCTTCATGGAAGTTAATGCACTATTTTGTACGTTTAAACGCAATTTCTGCCTTCAGTCACTGTGTCTTAAACAAAATAGAAAAGTAATTAAACAGTACATTCAAATGCTTAATATTGAAACGGGTGCAGTCTGTAAGGGCAGTGACTTTCATGAAATTGTAGTTAAACATTAATATACTATATTACGATATAAGATCGGAAAGTGCATCAAAATGAACCAGAAAAAATAAAATCCTGGTGCCGTTGGGGAATGGGGGGCTATAAATGTGCGTTTTTTTCAGTTTTTCGATATTAACTCGAAAACGGTGCTTGTCAGTGATACATTTCTTCAGTACAAAATAAAAGCTTACTAAATTCGCTACAAGTTTGGTTATATACATTTTTACGAAAAACTGGACCGTTTTCGTGCTACCGGCTCCGGAAAGGTGGCACTTTTTAAAAAACTGTTTTTCACTCATGTTTTTCGTATATTTTTGTCTTCTAGATCCTCACTTGTTAATTTTAGCTAAAAATCGTCATGATAAGACTTGTATAGCATTAAATTTTCTACAAGAATATGTATCATGTGTAAATTTATATTAAACAAGACGTAACTTACAGCACTTTTAAGATTCCAATTTAAGAGTCCAAATTAATAGTTTTGTAAAAACTGCATCTGAATATTCAAATAGCCTACTAAAATACATTTTTGGTGATATAGTTGAAATAGAAACCTGTTCAACACACACCCGGGTATACCTTATAATGGCATATTTCAAAAAAGGAATAATTACTCCCACTGCTGCAAAAATGACATTTGATAGACTTAGTGATTTTTGACCGACAAAAAAAAACATTATAGGAACTTAATGAAAAGTTTTATTTTACCACTTGCACAAAACATTAATTAAAACAGCAAATTGGAACTCTTACAAACTAAGACACGTGGTTTCATTTTGTCGCTAAAGATATGGCATTGAATAATTTCAATCGTCTTCTCCGGTTACGCTGTCACTTCCTATAGCAGGTTCGGGATTTTTGTTCCGCACTGATTTGGAATGTGGCAGAGATGAATACCAAGCGTGAAATTCTTCAGGAATATCTTTGCTGGCACATAACTTTTGCAAGTCCGCATATTTTTTTTTCAATTGTTAGTAACATTTCAGAGTATGCTTTTTCAAGTGTAGGTGGAGCAGAAGGTCGACCCTTTCCGTGTATGTTTATGTTGAAATAATTATAATCTGTATTTGATTATGTTGGGATTAGCTTTTTCTATTTGGAAACTTTTGATTTTTAGCCAGTTTACTCTCTCACCAACAGTATTGACTGTTCTGTTTTTTAGAAGATGCTGTGATAGCTTTTTTAAATCATAAAAATCTGGAAATCTTAGTTCACAAAATATTGGTCATTCTTCTTCTTGCCTCTCTTCGATCTAGCCATTCTAAAAATATTTACCCATTCGTTCATTGTATACACAGACAAGTACCTTTTCTGTTTCTCAATAGCACTGTGCATGCTATCGCACTCCATCATAGAGTGCACTGATTCAAGAAATTTCTGTTCAATTATTTAAACATTACTGTTCTTATAATGAACAAAATAGTACAACATTGCAAGAACATTTTGGTTGCGGTTCTGACCGCCACAAGTGTCCGAGAAAAGTGATAATTCCGTTACTTCTTTCGGTAGATTACTTAAATATAGATATAAGCAGGTACCAATTTCGAGGTTACCCCTAGCTCCATTAATTTCTGCCCATGTAAAGCAGAAAGCGTTATTAGGAGGGCTCCTTCGTAGATTGTTAAGTTGTAGCAGCACAGTTTGCTACTGTAATACATGGGTGATACATCACTGCACGGCAATTGAAGAACACTTTGTAAGTCGAATGTCACAGTGACGAAACTTGGATCATTAGTTGCTCGGTCCTTGTCATGCATTTTAGAATTATTTGCATCAGTTTCACGTTGCTTGTGACCATCATACGAAGACTGTGGTAGGGGTATAATTTTTAAGGAAGTAGAATTGCTTCGCATTTGTTCGTGCTTTACCATCCACTTTTCGAAATCGTTGTCTTTGTGGGATATGTGATTTGACATTTTGAAGTATAAACTCTTTTTGCGACAAAATGTTTCTAACTGCCAGTATGAGCATAAATCGATTCTTGACTGTTCGTTAAAATGCTGGGAGCATTTAAATTTGCAATTATTGCAATTTATGTATTGGGAACCTTGGCCAGTTTTGGTGCTTTTTTGTAGAATATGCTTATCCTAAATTTCTACACTTTTTTGTCACATTACGAGACCACCTTGATTCGTCTGATTTATTCCAACGACTTCTTTTTACGTTGTCCAAATTCTGCTTCTGAAAGTGCTGATACATAGTACACATTTTATCCAATTAACCTAATTTTAAAGATCTTACCAGCTTCTGAAATTTCTTCTGAGGCCACATCACTAGTATCAGAATCCAATTCATCATTTGGATTAAAATCTTTATCAGCATCACTGTCATTAAATTGTTCAGAATAATTTTTCTCTGTCGCCTAAAATACACATTTAAAGTTTCATGAAAATCACTGTAGACTACAACGAAATAAAATTTTAACCTCATTTGAAACTGCTGGCACAGCGAACTCATTACGATTTTCTACTAGTGCAGGTGAATTTACAGTGTGATTAGACCTAACAGCAAGTTCCAGTATACGTTTACCTCTGCTACCATTCATTATTGTCAACATTTAACACAGGACTTGTACGCACTAATACTGGCAACAAGAAGTACAAAACTCATTAAGTCCGTCGAGTGACTTTTGTATTTATACATTTACACCTACAAAAGTCATTAAGTCCAGTTAGTTACTTTTGCCTGTCAGACAAATGTCTTTTTCTGACTTAGTTAGAATTGTCAACTCTGACAGTGTTTAATATATCAGTCTGTGGATTTAGTGAGTTCTGCCACTGTAAAAAGCAGACTTTTTTGTGGTTACCATTATTATTATCTCAATAATGATAAAATTGGACTTAGTGATTTCTGCTTGAACGCCCACGATATGTTCTTATATCTGGTTTATACAAATGTATGAAACCTTATATATTATATAATTATATATCTGTTATATTAAAAGCCCGTCGATTGAGGGCAAATTTTAATGCATGAATTTAATAATGCTAGACCGATGGCGGACGGAGACGCCCCTGGCTCCGCCCTAAATAGTCTTTTCTCGTTGGTTTGAAGGCAAGACCGATCGGAATGCCAAATTTCAAGTCTCTACGACGTCTGGAAGTATCCGTTTAATTTCGGAGACAGCCATGAAAAAAAAGGCGCTTTATTATATAGGATAGCACATATTTTGTGAAATGTTTTCGATGGGGTGTGGTACAGGTAACTGAAATATCTAAAACCTACTTCAAAAGAATTCAATGTTATTGTACAAAAACTGTTGAAACTGACACGAGTAAAATGTAATTACTATCATATAAAATCGTTTTGATTGGGTGGTGCATTGTAGACAATGAGAAACATGGCTTCTTCTGCTTCGGCCACTTGCTGATTAGTGAATGAAAGATTGTAGAATACCTACGCGATTGTCTTGGTTTCATGTGGCAGTTTTTCAAAACTCTTCAGAATGGAGTTCTTGCTTCTCCCAAAGATGACACTTTCGGTATCACACCCTGAAAAGCTGGGGATGAAGAGGATGGATGAGCAGTAGGGGGAGAACATCTTGAAGTTGCAGGGTTGAGTACGTCTTCGTTGCCGTGTTACTCCAGCATGGTTTAATGAAACGTATATTCACGTTTGATGTTGTCAGGGCCACTAGCCGGATGTCTTCACCAATTACTGCTACTTCGGAGTGAGAAGTGGTCTTTTCAGTAGCACAAATTTTGATCATTCCATCTGCATCTTCTGTCGCTGTGCATGTCTCTATTCCTTTTCTTGTTAACGTATCCACTAACAGCTCAATCACCCTGGTTTTGTTTATGGCGTTGGTAAGAAAGATTTCCTGTTAAACATTGGTTACCAGGTCTTCAAGAACGTTTAGATGCACAAAAGTTTTAAATGATTCTCTTCGCTTTTGTTCGGCACGTTGTATGGAATGAATGTCTTCTACCAATAGAATAGTGATTTATTAGATATGAAGTATACTGCTCACGGATAGAAGAGAAAGTGATCCCAACATTCTACTTGACTCTGTGAAGGAGGAAGCCACCGTCCACTACGGTGAAAATAGTTTTGAGGTTTACTGAATCAGTGCACAAAGGGAAAGCCTCATAGAGAGCAGATTTCTTCTTTTTCTTGAAGCATTCTTTGTTGAATAGAGTCATGGGTATGGAGATAACTGGTACTTTAACAGGTCTGCAACATCCTCAACAGTTTCCATGCTGATTAAGGTTCTTTGAAATGTTACGGAAGTATCTACCACGACTGCTTTGTTGTGAACTTTCATTGTTCTGTTTATAGCAGACAAAGGGACCACAGTATTTTTCTTCGAATGTTTTATGTCAGCAAAGTTCATCCCAATGAAGGTTTGCATTGCATTGCATCCAATTTCCATGGCTTAATGACAATTAATGTTACTGCCACCTATTACTCCGGTCAAGAGGGATATAGTATCTCTTTTGATACGTGATTCAGGCAACTCAAGATGTTGTTCACCGCTAACACTGTGGGTCCCCGCAAACATTTCAAAACACAAACAGATTGAAGCTGCAATTCCTGCACCTGCAATCGATTTAGCCAACACTGAATCAGTCAAACCTTGCCCTCGTGTCAGCTATTCGCTTTTTACGTCACACATGCCTGCTTAATTGTCTTATCATGTCGGACCACAAGCCAGTCTATCGATTTCCAGTTCTATTCACACTAAAGTACCCAAAATCCATACACTGCTCAGCAAGTTGGCGATTACTACCTGGATCACTTGGAGTCTGGAGTCGGCATGTCCTGCACATACAGATGTTACGCATTTAGCGTAATCAAAATGACCACATGTGTAGAAGTATAAAATCATTTGTTCTGGAGAATAATTTGTGCTAGTGCTGTTTGCACAAGAAAATGATCTGTGACTTCTCTGGTATAAGCCTTTCCGTTTTGCATTTTGTCTACGGATTTTGGAACAAAAATGCAATACAAGAGCACCTTCAGCCCACTTCCTGACATTGTGTGCGCAATACACCCCAAAAAAGACAATAATATAGAAACCCCTTCCTCCCACCCGGAACCAATTTTATGTTGTTGAACTTGAGAGCATCAGCAGCAACAATTTCCCAACATTTTAGGTAGAGCGGCTGATCCATTGTTACAAAGCAAGTCGTTAATCCAAGACGAGTGGCATATCTGAAAGCAGTGTTCAAAAATATATAATAATAAATTAAAATATTATGTAATCGTAAAAAGTAATATCAGTGGAAAAAATTGGTAATAATTTATTTGCAGAAATTAGTACGATACCACTATAAACACTGACATTCACGCTGATGAAGACTGACTACGATGAGGAGGGAAAGGAATGTATTGTATTGTGGAGCTTGCCGACACCTGGTGTCTTATCTCGTGTACTAGTCATCTCAAAAACATTTCATATGATACGTATTGTATCCGGCTGCTCGCAAATTAACATAAAATAACAGCTATTTAGTAAAACCTGGATAAAATATGATATAAATCGTACTAGGTATATTGTTTTTGACATGTCTTTATTTTGTATTTTTTTCTGTAATTTTTAGTGTTGAGACAAAAATATAAAAAAAATGAGAGATTTTTTTTTAAATTATTGTCTTTCCAAACCAGGTTGCTCAAAAACGATGTAGTTTCTCGTAAAAATGTGTATCAAACTTGTAGCAAATTTAAGCTTTCATTTTGTACTGATGAATTTTTTCACTTTAAAGCACCGTTTTCCAGTTAATAGCAGAAAACTGAAAAACACGCACATTTAAAGCCCCCCATCACCCCAGCGGCACCAGGAGTTAAAGGGACTCTATTTTTTTTTCAAGGGACTCCCTCCTATATTATCCTAAAATAAATCAAACTAGTATTTTTAATTCCACTGTTTGCCCATTTTTGTTCTAGATTGCCTAGACTAAAAGATGTCCGTGAAGTAGGAGGTACGGCATAACAATATCCAAGCGATTGACGCGTTATAATTTTGTGCCAATTTTTGCCGTATAATACAAATTTTGTGTCCAAGCTATAATGGAGTTATTCAGCATTTTATATGTGTACCTTCAAGTTCACGCTGTAGGTACATCATCACCAAAATCAAATTACTGTGGAGCCATAATTTTGTGTCCATTTTATGCCAATTTTTTCGGTATAATACAAAATGTGTGTTCAAGCCGTATCGAAATTATCAAACATTTTATATATTTTAGCACACGTGCATGTTATTAAAGTAGATAGTAAAGCGTGTTAGTTATAGACAGATATACAGGGTGTTTCATTAATCAGTACAGAAACTGAAACTGGAGATTCCTTGCAAAATTTAAAGGGGGGTTTAACATAAAAAAAAATTTCCTTAAAGCCTCCCCTGAAGAGTTACAGCCCCTTAAAGATGTGTAAAAAATTCACATTAATCGCATTGCAAGGAATCTCCAGTTTCATTTTCTGTACTGATTAATGAAACACCCTGTAGATACCAACTAAATGGCAGAATGCGAAAACCAAAATTCCATTTAAAAGAGAATAATACTAACAATGAAAATTATCGATCTATCAGTTTGTTATCGTAACTTCTACAAATTATTGACAAAAGTCGTAACAAATCGCTTAACAGAAAATTACAAAACGAAGTATTAGATCGACTTTGATAGAGAAAAGGTTGGTGGTCGACATAAAGAAAAAAGCAAAAAGAGAGTAATTTTAAAGGGAAAATAATGGTAGAAGCTTACATCTAAGGGTAGACAAGAGAAGGCTGAGAAGAAGAAGATGATTTAAATACTGTGTGGTCCAAGGGTTGGAGCATGTAACTACTATGGAGGGAGTTTTAAAATTGTGATTTGTTCTCTTCCTACATCTATCTTATCTTATTAAACGATTTCTTTCTATCTACATGGATTAGGGGCAAGCCATTGATCCTATACCTGTATGTTCCTTCCTCTGTGGATAATTAGTGGTGGAGCTTTCTCTCTGGCTGCATTACAAATGCAACTATAACGTTCTCCTTATTTGGTGAGCTGCTTGTTTGTGATTAATTGCACCTAAAACTGAATACAAAATACAAACTGAAATTCAATACTTTTAACATTTGCACCATGAAAAATTAGATGTGTGGCTTCAGGCACCATTCGTTTGGCTAAGATTTGGGTTAGAGTACCATCGTATTGATTTGAATACGGATTACAACATCTATCATATTACACAAAGTTGAATGATGTATTTGTCCAAAGTTATTGGTTATGTGTTGATGAATCTATGTTTGTTTGGTATGACAAAGGAGATAAAACAAAGAATGGGTATGCCAGCAGCAATTTAAATCAAGGAAATTGATAGTGAATGTAAGACTCTTTCAGATGCAATGTCCAATGTTATCCTTAGAATATAATTAAATGAAGGAAAAGTTGCAATGGTCTCAAAAAGATGGCAACAAGATGGCTGGAATCGCAATTATACTCCGTCGTACTGAATCTTGGCATGGCTCTGGCAGTTTTTGTTTGTTCTTTACTATTTAGTTTCCAAGAATTTTTCTTTTGTTTCGTTTATTTTTCAGTTTTCATGTTTGATGCATAAATCATTCATGAATATTTTTTGTTTTTAAAGGTATATATGTATCTAAATTTAATAATAAATTACTTTTCATAAAAACTGTTATGTCCCTTTTATAACTCAATACCACTGCCGTCTATGGAAAAAAGGAGTCTACTGCCAGAAGAAAATTGTGTCCAACCAGAAAGACGAGGATTTAAGGTACTGCCGGCAGGACAGCCTTAAATGTCCAAATATTTTTTTTTGTTCATTAAATATTATTTAAATCCTCTACAATATATGTAACGGTCTCTGCTTCGTTTCCACAGTCACAACTTGGATTAGAAATTGCACTCTATTTAAACAACATAGAGTTGCATTTTGAATGGCCCGTTCTTATGCTATTTACTTTTGACCAAATTTTTCTTTTTTAATCAAAGCCCGGGACCTCTATTGTTTGATCATCAATAAGAAGTTTATTGAAAAGATCAACTCCAGACCATAATTTTTTCCACTTTTCAACTTTAGAAAAAGCCGTACTTAAGTAGTCTTACAACAATATAGGACTTTGAGATTTAAGTCTTTTGGTAGGAAGGTTCTGAATGTCATTCCACATTGGTAAGTTTTTGTTGAGTTGGCATTTATTCCATTCTCGTTTTAACGCAGCTTTTCGTCGATGGAGTAATAATACAAAGAGAAGGAAGCCAATCGAGATTAGTAAATTTAATGGTTCCATTAATTGTACGCATAGTGCAATTCAACTGGGCATCAATTTTTTGTGTATGATAACTATTCAACAAGTTTAAAGAAAGGTTTGTAAAAACTCATAATTTAACGGATGAAGCTAAATTATGGCTTACGTATGTGGAGGACAACTGAAGTTCAGCAATATTTTGTTTCTGTCTCTGTCCTGATTATCTGTTTTTTCATTTTTTTTTCTGCTATTTCTTTAACCTACTATTTTTTTCGTCATTGTTGTGACTGGCCCTTGAACCGGTCCATTATATGTCGTCATGCAATGGCTGTGGTGTTATATTTTATGTTCTTATTTACCTTCTATAATGTTTACACACTTAATTAATATTATTAGATATGAATACTAAGGTGGGTAAGGGTTGACATGGTTAGGTTTTAGTGATTTTCCTAAACCTTGAAGCAGATGCTTTGCCAAGACGAACCAATCCACTATTGCACACGGTTTTGTCACAACACTGTACAGGTTTATACTGATCTTCTGGGGCACCATACGTAACACTTACATCACAATACAATATTTAAAATGTACCATACGAATAAATAAATAAATTTGAATATTTTACTTTAAAACTACCTACTTTGAATAATCAAGACTTTAATTTATTAATGAATCAGAGTTATAAATAAAATTCAAAAATTATTATTAATTAACAGTTTATTTTCCCGTGTTATCCAGTTATTATTTTGAATGATTTTACATATGAACATAAAACTTTAATAAATCTTCCAATACGATTCGTTATTATAACAATAAATAAGTATATCAAACAGTACCTAATTAACTTTCTGACATTCGTAGAATTTACTATCTCCTATCAAGGAAAGATACATGAAAAACATGGTTATGATAATCAATTATTTTTAAATTATTATTAAACGGTCTGCTGACTTCTACGCAAGGCCCAATTAATTTAAAATATATTTCACTAAATTCGGCTATAAATTCATCAAAGTTGTACTAATTAATATGAAGGAGAAACCTAGAATCATATGAAATATGTCTTCATTAACGAAAGTATTCGACTACCAAAAGTCATTTAATTACAAAACAAAAAGATAATATTTTGAATTAAACAAATTTATGTCTTTAATAAGAATCAATAAAATTGCATAAAATTGCTTTAATTTTGTTTAATTTAAATATGACATTATTTTATATGTCAAGGTGAACAATTAATAAGGTGAAATTGCAAATGATAAATACAAACAAAATATTAAATGCAAACGTACTAATAAATTCAGTATATTTTTTATTTTTGAATGTTAAAAAAATATAAATCTAAAAATAAATTAGTGTAACTAAACAATTATAATTTATGTGCAGGGAAGAAAAATGGCAATTTATTGAATTCTGAACATACGTTTTAAATTAGTTGGCAACAGTTCACTTACGTTCTTGTAATCAATAGACTAAAATGCAAATAATATACTTATAGTATTATTGAATCTTTACTGATATTAAAAATAGATTAATATTAATATTATTATTACATTGAAATGTAAAAATAGTTAATTTATGGGTAAATTGTAATCTACCAGCGCCATTAGAAATTTCTGAAATATGTTGGTTAAATAACTTCTATTTTTATTTTAGATTTAACAAAGGTTGGGAATAATTACGTTTGGAAAGATATTTTCAATACCACCATATATTATTTTTAATTTGATGGTTAAATGTGATCTTCGTATTATTTTGACGTAACCAACATTTTGAAATTTTACTTTTACTGTGATAGCATTCATTGATTAAATTTCTTAAAATTAATTAAAATTTATTTAGTGTTTCTTTTCTACTGAAAAGCCTAGTTAGATTTGCCTACAGAAATTTATGTTGTAAACCATATAGTGTCATATGAATTCTTTTATGTTAATCTATTCATGGGCGTCACTAATTAGATAACGAGGCATTTAGCTAACAATATTTGGATATTATTTATTTATGATACTTTTTAGCTTTAGTTGTTGCATGGCTGTCATGCTGATACTTACTTGTATAATTTATACATGACATTGTATTCTTGAGGGCGCATGGAGGCCTTGCCAGCCTACCAATGTTAAGTAATAGGAATTGCAGAAGATTAAATTTAATTTTGATTATTTTCAGGTCCGACTTTATAAGTGTTTAGATTTAATTTCGCTTTTTATTATTTTCATAAAGTGTCGATAGATTCAACTTATTTAAGAACTCATTGTATGTAGTTTACCTTAGATGTTTGTAAAATTGTTGAAGTTTTCTGGTTGGTTGTGGGACAGACACCCTTTGCATCGAGAAGAAGTGGTACAAAAGGAAGCTCCTTCCCGGGCCATTATTTGTTCGCCGCTTCTCTGAACACTGTTGGTAATATGAATTGCAAAGTCATGCTTGAAGAGTTGCCCGTCGACGTGGCGGAGTCTGGGTTTGATTTTGGTGACCCATTTCTTACGGCAGCAACGTTTGGGTATTTTGGAGACGATTTCATTATGTTAAGCTTATCTCGAATGATGTGTAACGAGACATCCTTGGAAGATATGTGAAAGTGATTGGATTCGAGGACTTCCACCTCTACAGTTCCGTCGACGTCCAATTGTTGGAAGTTTGGTTGTTCGTAACAGGATGCCGCTTTTACAAAGAATCCGCCCGACCTACCTTGCAGTTAGTATTGCAGCCAGGAACGACTGGTTGTACACTTCGCGCAGCTCTGAAAACCCGTGCTGAATGGCCTCAAAATGATATGCTCTCGCCAGTACGGTGCGAGGTGTCCTTAAGAATTATTTGGAAAAAAAATCTGAGTTGGATCTTTATGAAATAGTGGCTTGATAGTGTCGTCTCCAAAGTTCATTAATGTGTTAAGTCTCTTATAAAAGATGTTAAGGATAACTCTATACAGTTGCGGAATACCCAACCCTTCGTCTCCATGTCAAGTATATAAGAACTGGTCCTCGGTATTTATGTTTAGGTAAAGGATTTGTTCTGCAAGTTTCTTGATCGCATTTGATAAGAAAACTAGCGGTTGTAGAGGATATCTGCAAACCATAGTATAGTCTCGGAATAAGTTGTTGTTATAGAAGTTTTAATTTTTGAAAATATTTGAGATTGTTGAGACAGCTGATAGATTGAAAATTGTTGGTCTCAGAAGACCGGTCTCATTGTAGTAATGTTCAATACAGGGAAAAGACTTTAGGTCGTTTTGTGATCCGATAAAGATATCAGCAACCCTCTTGAAAATCGGTTTGGTTCTGGTTACGCTCTTACTTTATACATCCATTGGCAAGATGGAATGGCATTTGAACGGGTTAATTGATATGCCACAATTCCAAAGGAAGTGATAATGGCTATATCGACTTCAGAACCTCTAACATAATCAAATCGTCAGCGAAAGTCATGGTATTGTTCATTTAACATAGTTTATAGAGCCTAGGAGCTTTTCTAGGATTAAGTTAAAAAGAATGAGGACTAAGGAGGTTCTCTACATCGGTGATGTCTTCTTTGTAACATCTTTATGGAAAAGATTTTGTGTTTTTTTATAGATAGTTGCATTACGTTCCTTCTTATATTAACGCTATAGTTGTGTCTACAGTAGTGCTTTTGATAGTTCCCGAGTTGCTCCGTCTCACCAAAGTTCGTTGAGAGAGGACTATGGTGTCGCTTATACTTTCTAATCGTGGTCTTAAGAAGAGATTGGAAACCGTCATTAACTCAGTATAGCTTTGCCATTTTTGCGAATCAAAAGCTTACGTATTTCTGCAAGTATCCTTTTGTTGCTAACTGCTTTTCCAGATCTTAATCGTTGACAAGCGTTGTGAAGTTCTGCCCTCATTATATCTTCTAGTCTTTCAGCGTTGTAAGTCATAGTGGCAACTTCTTGGTGACTTGGGAACAACGAATTAATAATCTTCGCAAGTACATGCTTAGATAGTTTTTAAGCATGAATGGCTCCTTCCATTTTTTGGTGGCAATCGTATAACCTTTCCCCTAAATATCGCCTTTGGCTGCCATCGCAAACCTCTTTCTATTTTTGATTTTTAGAGACTTTAATTTAGAGGTTTTATTCTGGCAAGTTTAAGTTTGTTTTTTAGGTTTAAAATTTCAATTTTATTTAGGTTTCCTTTTGCTTTGGTTTTTCTAATTTTTCTTCTCGCCGCGTTACCTTCAGATCTTAACTTGACGATTTACTCATTTCACCAGTATACCTTTCTCTTCCCTTGAATAGTTCGTTTACTTAGCATAACTCTATCACAAGTTTTACTTAAGTTTGCTTGTAGTTCTTCGGGAGTAATAACTTCTAATTTGTCTCGGAAGATTTCCTTTAATTTCTGAATATCAAGTTTTTTTAAGTTCCACCCTTTCGAAATTTGGCTGGGAATTTGACGGAATTTTCATGTGTATACTCGGATCTAATATAAATGTAGACACTTAAGGATTCCTTAGTCACTCGGTAAGAACTGTTGCTTTTTGATCTAAATTGGTGCATCCCATTCATGACCTTTGGTGTTGAAGTCTCCAGCTATAATAATTTGCTTTTGGTCATGGGAACGGATAAAAGTGGTAAAATTTTCTAAAATGAACTGAAACTTTTAGCAGAATACAGCAGACAAAACCATCGGCACATTGGTAACTGAACGGTTTTTTCTGGATGTCTTCTTGGTAACGACAGGATATGTTTTGTCCAATGAAGAGAAGCGTTCGTTTTACACTCTCTGGCTAAGTGTCCCGGTTCCGCGCAATTTTTCTAAAAAGTCTTCTGCCTGGTCTATTCACATAATAGTAGATATAGTATGTTTATGATTCCAGCACATAGTGGAAGCTCTTCCATTTTTTAATTGTGCATTGAACCCATCCTATACGGATCGCTATCATTGTCTTTTGATGATAGAAAGACCGTTATATTTTATGTGCTGCCAAAAGCGGGGCTAAGAGAAGTAATTTCTACATCTACGGTTTTTACCTAATTCAAGATAGATATTATAGCGCCCCAGATATCTTTTTTTATCATCGTTTAACAGTTCTGATCTTGACATCTTGCTGACTGTTTTTCATTGCTGTCTTTAGAATTTCAGCATGTCCTTCCAATTTTGTGCATGACTATAAGAAGATTTTCTTTTGTTTTCTGTATAGTTTTGCATTATTACATACTTAAATTAAATTTTTATCACTTTTAATTTGTTTTAATGTTTCTCTTTCTTCCTCTTTAATGTTCACAATTACTGCTTCACTTCTTCTTATTAGATTTTGTTTCTGTTTTGTTTTTTGATTCTGTGCTAAAATGACGTTCATCATTTTCCTGAACAATTGTTGGTCTCTTCTGAGATTGCCAAAAGTCAGAGCATAAGTAACCGTAAAAATCCGTTAGATTGTCACATTCTCCACTAAACTTGTTAAATGAGCTGGTCTACGTCGGTTTTATTATCAGTACTCCTCATACAACTATTTGGAATTTTGGTCTCCGTATCTTTTTTTATGTACTGGTAGCTATGACGAGATTATCCAGTTGTAACCACTCGTTTTGTGTTTGTGTCCAAGTTTCGTCTAACATTTGCTTTCTATCGCTAGCTTCTTCTTGGAGTTTGCTAAGGTTTTTGCAGTCTTGTTTGATGTCGTTTATCAACATTTCTAGTTTCCTTGACAAATTTAACTGCTTGATTTACGTGTCGATTCAGTATTGAAATTTTCCATCTTCATTTCGCTTACGACACTGGTGTCTCCGAATTTCCCTGTTCAGTGCATTTTAGAACTCCTGGCAGGCTTGTGGTCGTCAATAGAGGTGGTCCTGATAGGAAAAGAATTAATGCTCCCTAGCCCTCGGCTAGCCTAATAACGTCGCAAGCGGAAAAAACAAGAGTGAAGAATTCGTCCAAGCGAAGCCGTAGGTAAGTATAAAAAAGAAGAGTTTGACCTTCAGTTCCAGTTCCAGTTTCCATACTGACCAGGTGTTCACTTCTCTGCTTTTTCGGACGGCTACTTCTAAATTTTTAGCATCATCAATAAACCACGAACAAAATAATAAAAAAAAATTAAAGTAGGTACATACAGGGTGTTTAAAAAATACGTTCCGATATTTGAGCAACTTATAGATCTCATCAATCCAACCAAAAAAATCAAAATAAACATAAGTCCAAAATCAACCGTTTCCGAGATGCAGGCAGTTTTTGAAATTAAAATTACTAAGCCTAGTTGGAGTGATTTGTCGTATTTATCACGTCAGCTATGGAAATAACAAAACAAAATTTGTTCGTTTCTGTCATTCTAGTTGCCGCATTTGTTGTAATCATTGTGCGGCTGTCATTGATAGTGTTATTGTTGCTATTGAAATCGTTGTTGCTGTTGCTCATTGTTCAAACTTATATGCCAGAATATACCAACGCAGAAATGACAGACATACATTTCATGTATGGCAAGGCCGATGGAAATGCTTATGAGGCAGGTCGCCTTTATGCCGAAGCATTCCTAAACCGGGTACTTCCGTGTGCCAAACTTTTTACAAATTTACATCCACGTTTATCCGAAGTTGGATCGTTTAAATCAAGGAACGGTGATGGTGGTCGGCCTAAATCAGTTTCTACTCTCGAGGCAGAACTTAACATTTTAAGAAGAATTGAAAAAAATTCCGGTACTAGTACTAGAAGACTCTCTACTGAAACAAATATTAATTCTTCCCTAATTTTGAGAATGTTATGCGAGCAGCAATTGCACCCATACCATATTCAAAGGATACAGGCCCTTACTGTGCCTGATGACTGGTGTTTTGTCGAAGGATACTGACAAAAGTTGCGGAAAACCCAAATTTTGTTACGGAGATGTTATTTACTGACGAAGCTGGTTTCATGAGAAATGGTATTTTTAATTTTCATAATAGCCATGTTTGGGCCGACGAAAACCCGCACGTCATTGTTGAATCAAATCATCAACATCGATTTTCAATCAACGTTTGACTTGGTGTGTTGGGAGACCTTCTGATAGGACCTTGTTTCCTGCCTAATCGTTTGACTAGTCAATTGTACCTTGATTTTTTGCGGAATACCTTGCCACTGCTGTTAGCAGATGTAACCCTCAACCACAGAATTAATACGTGGAGCTCCTGTTCATTACACAATCTTGGTCAGAAATTACCTAAACGAAAATTACAATGGCAGGTGGCTAGGGCGAGGAGGTCCAATTGCATGGACACCTAGATCTCCCGACCTCACCCGCATGTGGGGGTATTTAAAGACATTAGTTTATTCAAGTCCTGGAATAATTTAGATAAGTTGCGAGAACAAATTGAACATGCTTGCCAGACTGTTCGTACAAATCCGGGACTCTTTGAGAGAGTGCGGCGTTCACTTTTACGGAAATGCAAAATGTGTATACAAATGAAAGGAGGCCATGTTGAACATCTTCATTAAGAATCATTTGTAATTACTGTGTTGTATTTATATTGATATTTGTTCTATTGAAAACCTCGTTGAAATAAATATGACCTTTAGTTTACCCACTTCCTTAGCTGACTTGATAAATACGGCGAATCATATCTACTGGGCGTAAATTATTTTAATTTAAAAGACAGGTTGTATCTCGGAAACGGTTGATTTTTGGACTTATGTTATTTTGATTTTCTGTTTGTACTGATGAGATCTAAGTGGCCAAATATTGGAACGTATTTTTAAACACCCTGTATATTGTTTTACAGTTTTAGTCAAACAATGAATGTATTTACTTCACTTTTTCTCGGTGGTAAACATGTAAACTATTACATTAAGAAATTACAGAAGTTTCTCTTATAAGGAATTTCGGCGCATTATAGAAAATTTATAGTAGAAATTAAACTGTCATTTAAAAAAAAATTTGAAAAGGAAATATCAAAATAACTAACACGTTCCAAAACTATTATTAGTTGTCTTTATTTTGTTAGATAATAAACGTGAAGGTTAACTTAATATAAATTCTATTAGACTGGTTTTAATTACCTAATTAAAGAAGATTTATTGCGAACGTTTTATAGGTAGAACTATTAAATAAATTAATTAAAGAATTAATGCTGCAATATAAATTGTAAGAAGTAATATATTATTACAATTCAGTTACGGAAGTGGAAGTAATGTTGAATGAATGTTCTAAATAAACAACATTTCACAATGTTTTAATACATATTACATATAGGTGTTGCTGTTTTGAAGTAGTTCTAATTTATACATAATAAATTGATTATAAACATTTTTTTTAATTTGACCAAAGCAGCGACGACTTAAAAAAGTACTAACCGTTTTCTAAACATCAATTTCTGTTATAACTCAAAACAATTAATTTCAACGAATGAATTCGAAAATCGTACCTACACCTCAGATCTAAAAAAAAATCTTGGTCAAAAAGTTCTGGGTTATATAATATACTTTTTAATGAATAAGACGTATCAATAGATTTTTGGATTACAATCCACTCTCCGTTTTGTTCTGGCACTAATGTTGAGTAACAAAAATTTATGTGGTCGTATATATATTTAATAGTTTTGACGTTTGTGCTTGATGTTATAATCGACTATTTTTGGGTCTATAAAAAAACCCACGACTAAATTTATGAATGACCACGTTGAATTACAATCACGCATACTTAAATATGCTGTACTCGCTATAAAAGTTATTGCTGTGAGTCTGTAAAAATTTTAGTACAGAATTTTTATGTATATTGGGTCCAGTCGCTTGTTATAAAATCACTTTTAGTTATACATTTAACATTTTTTATTTCATTAACACTCATTCCCGTGCTATTTTAGATAGATAAACAACTATAATCGGACAAACGAAGAACAAAATTGGCATATTATTAGACAATTGCATGTGTTGGTCCATTCAAATATTGTCATAGTGTATATACAAAACAAAATTATTTCAGTTAGCAATAGTAGACCAGTGAAGTTAGCTCGAAAAAATAATAATATATCCAAAATTCAAATCTTTTCTAGAGGTGAAAGAAAGTTTTTTTTGCTATTTCTCACGAAAGTATCCATTCGATGGGAAAGTGTTGTATGGCAGTGTTGTAGGTATTACTAACATCTACAACTTTTGTAAGAATAATTTTTGCACATAACCATAAAATTTTCGAGATAAATTTAAAAAACCGAATTTTCGTTTTTATTATTTTTTCACGTACAAAACAATTTTTGTTCATAATATTTGATGGAAACGTACTTTCTTATGACCCAAATAAGCTGTACTTTTTTGGAATAAGAATTATTTTTTTCACTTTGTATTAACACGTTCACAGTCTATATGAAATTGATTCCTTATGCTTCTGCGTCCCCTTAAATTGTTATACCCAATATGTGGTTCATGCGACATTATTGTTTTCGGTTTATAATAGTAACGTCCCATGCACCACTTATGTGTCACTCCCAATTTTACACGTCAGATCTGGATTTTGATTTAGACGATAGTCTCCAAGATCGTAATTATTGTGATGAGGATGAGGCAGACAGTGAAACTTCTGAAAGTGATTGCGACATAAATATCAATGACGTTGATGATGAGGATGTCAACAACTAGACCACATCAGGTAGGGAAAAAGAATTAGATTAGTTTTGGTCGGACTGCGTTGTACAGTTCAAAAAATTCCCCTTTATTGGAACCAGTGGGATATTAGTTTCTACTGAAAATAAAACTCCTGTAGACGTATTTGGATTATTTTTATTAGAATTTTATTAGAAGTAATAATTGAACTAATAGTAAAGAGACCAATGGAGATGCTCATGAAATAAGAGATAACAAAAGGCTAATAAGATCAGCGCGCATTTCCAGATGGTATGATACAGAGGCATCTGAAATAAAAGATGTTTTTAGGTAAGTTTGCCCCTAAAGTTTCTCTCTTTGTTTTACGGTTTTCTAGTGACTAATGGGGCTTATAAACGTTTTAACTGTTGAATGTGAGTGGAAGACTGACCCTGTATATCACCACGACATATGAAATCCTATAAAATACAACCGATTTGATTTTTTGCTCAAGTGTTGGAATTTTTGTGATAACAGTGCTCCATCTACAAGTCGATTAGATAAAATAAAACCACTTTTACAACTTATTACAAATAATTTGAAAATCATATTTTCCCCTGATGACACTGTGGTTGTTGGTAAAACAATGGTGCCTTTCCGTTGACAGTATAACCTATCTAAAACTCATAAATATGAGGTCAATCTGTATGGGATATCAAAATATATGATGGGCAGGGGATGACCATTGATTCACTCGATTTACCAGGTAGTACAGTGGCTGAGTTGGTAAAATGATTATTAAATGTAGGAAGAATCATTATTACTGACAATTACTATACTACCCTGAAACTCATAAAATATTTGTGTGGTAAAAAAACTCACCTGTTGGGAACTTTACGCAAAAATAGGGTCGATTTACCGAAGGAGGTGGTCAATCAGAAATTGGCTAAAGGCGAAATAATGGAGAAACCAGCGAGATGTTCTCATGCTTTCAATTTATCATGATAATAAAATGTGGCAAAAAAAAGGCAATGACAAGGTAAAACCGGCTTTTGTAGTTGACTATAACAGAGTTGATATTTATGTTATTGTGAAGTTATTAAATTGTCTCAGAAAGTTATTGATATGGTACAAAAAATTGACAGTAGAAATTATCTGTGGAACTCTTATTGTTAATACCTTACTTATATATAATAGCTTACGACCACAGAAATGAACAGTTGTCTTTGCTACAGTTGAGGCAATCTCTGGTAAATAGTCTTTTGAAAGTACTTGCCAAAAGCAAAGATTTCGATGATAAACGTAAGACTAAAACAATTAACCACAAACTAGAAGAACTGTCAAGAGGTTGTGATAATAAAATATACAGGAAACAATCTAACAATATAAATACATTGCGAGAACAGTTTTCCTCTTCGGAAGCAGCTAAGAAAACCAAAAAAGTTAATACAATATGTCAACTTTTCAACCAAGCATTTTGTATCAGCTGTTTTGCAAAATATCATTACTTATATATGTATTGTATAAAAGATGTTTGAATAAAAAATGCTTAAATTATGTCTTATGTAACTTCTATATTTCCTGCTCTATCATGTTATTTTTTTTAAGTGCCAAATATTTTACTATAACGTCAACTTTCAAAAATGATACTTCTGCTTGCACGTCCCAGTTGACAAGTGTCCATAACGAACATAACCATTATTACCCACATACGGTTCATGGACGTGTAGGTACCAATTGCCATGTACCATATATAGGTCATTACACTGTGAACGTATCAATTATAAAAACCGAAAAATTACCCCCAACTTCAACTAAAAAGTCTTAAGTCAAAATTTCAGATTTTTTTATTTTTTAGGTCGGGAAATTATTCGTTGAAATGTTTACTTTTAGATGGTAATTTTCACTCCCTTGCAAAAATTCGCTCCAAAATGCAAAAAAACTAAAAAAAGTGTTTTTGAAAAGTCGTTTTTTCAATAATTGCTTAAAATATACTATTGATGGATAATATCTAAAGTCAAAATTATTGAGAAATTTAAAATTCATTGTTTCATTAAATAATAACATTATGAGGGATTTTGAGGAATGAGGTGATGCAAAAACTTTGACAGTTCCCGCTTTTTCCACCATATTGAGTAGTGAAAAAATTGAGTCATCTGAATTAAAACTAATTTAACGTTTTTTAGACAAATTTTATTCTAATTCAATTAATATAATGACTAACAAGTTATACTGACAGTAAATTGCGATTATTTATTATTATTTACCAGTATTAATGCACCAGCAGATTCCAACAATCTTGTCATGTCATGATGGCTTTTATTACATTATGGCATAAAAATGATACTGTAGAAGAAAACATCCACAAATATGTACAGTATACATGCAACAATTACGCAGCTGGTCGCAAAAATTACTAACAATGGAATTCAACTGATAAAAGCAATACACAAATGTAAACAAAAAAGTATCAGTCTGAATAAACTTAGATTCCAACATTATCAATCGGCAACAATAAAAAATCTTTTAAATTGGAGAAGCTTCCGCCAACTGAAAATGCAGTGAAACAGTATTGTTGACTCCAAACTTGGCTCGGTATCAATGAACTGTTAGCAACAGATTGGAGCTGTAAGCAACGTGAACATGGAATAATGGCTGTTTTACGTCGACAGAACTGATCCCTGAAGAGTTTCTGAAAATCATTTATTGTAGCTACGCAACTGGATGCACCAATAAAAAGTGTGGATGCAGAAAACATAGCCTAAAATGCACCAATCTCTGTGACAATTGTCATGTCAATGAATTTAGCTCCAATGCAGAAAAAGAAACAAAAAGAGAACTGAATGATGTCGAAGATGTGTCAGAGGATCCACCACCAACAACGAGAGACGACGTGAATGATGATCTTCAACACGACGAAATAACTGATTCGGAAAGTCATGCTGAATCCGACGTCAAGGAAGTTCCTTTGAAGAGGCGGAAAACTATGAACAATAGTTGATACATCAAATATGTTTATACACTAACTGTGGCATAATTGCATTTTTATTGTAGAATATACTTTTTCATCAATGTCACTTGATTATAATAAATTAATTTTAATAATCATGCGTTCTTGTATGAAATCATTTGAAACTTCATAAATAATGTTTCCGTCCGTTTTCGCAACATCCTATTTTTCAATCATTCGTAATAATGTCATTAATTAATGAAACATGTAATTTTAAATTTTTCAATGATTTTGACTTTTGAGCAATTATTGAAAAACGACTTTTCAAAAACACGTTATTTTAGTTTTTTGCAATTTACGGCAAATTTTTGCAAGGAAGTGTAAATTTTTGTGTACACCCTCTAAAAGTAGAAATTCCAACCAATAATTTCCCCACCTCAAAAATTGAAAAATCTGAAATTTTGACTTGAGATTTTTTAGTTGAAGTTGGGGGTAATTTTTCGGTTTTTAATAAAATAAAGTGTAAAAAATAATATTTTTACTCCAAAATAATTACAGTTTGTTTGGGCCATAAAAAGGTACGTTTCCGCCAAATTTGGTAAAAAAAATATTTTTTTACGATAACGGGAAAATCCGTTTTTTCAATTTATCTTTTTTGAACTTATGTGAAATAATTATATATACATAAGTTGTAGATCTTTATAATACCTACAACATTGCCATACAACATTTTCCGATCAAAGGGGTACATTCGCCGGAAATAGCGAAAAACCACTTTACCCCTGTTTGGACGCTTTTCATCAGTGGCAGTAGAAAGTTTTCAAAACATTCTTGTTTTTAAAATGCACCGGAGGTTTTGATACCAACCAAAATAAATATGAAACAATCCATGAGATTATTTCAATTTATCACTTTCCTTAAATTTGCAGAGATTCTAGGATGTTCCGAGGTATACGAGACATATGAAGCGGCAAAAGTGTCAAAGCAAGAAAAGTCCCAAAGCAATACAGCGTTCGTACTTACAAGGGACTTTACCATTTTAACGAATACAACCAGGTGGTTCCAATATAGAGGGAAGTTCCGCAGATCTTAGCGCACGTTGGACCAGTTCGTTGATCGCAGCATGTCTGGAATGTTTTCCCGAACTCAACTTGCGTTTAAGACTATGGCGTCCTTTTTTACCCATTAAGTCTCCAGAACGACACACATGCTATTGTCAAGGCTCACATCCCAATGGAACTGATGGATTTGTCGTTGAATTTGATATCAGGTTCGGTAAAAATATAGACAAACCGCCACATTTATTGAAGTTGAGATGTAGACTAATGTTTTTGCTAAATTGATTACATTTTTTAAAGACAATAAAACCTTTTTCAAGTCGTCGCCAATTGGTCCATCGTCAAGATACCGTATATTAAGTTTGGTTCCAACACTCACTACCAAATTTTGTAATGTCATAGCGAAAAGAGGTGGTACAAGAAAGTCTCTTTGCTGAACTCCGTTTTCCGATGCCATTTGACATTTGAGACAAGTCGTAGCAGTAACATTAATGATTAAAATGAAAGATTTCCAGGAAATGTTGTTTCCCGACTTCTATTCGGTCACGTCTCAATTCATTGAAAGCGTGTCTGGCATTTAAATAAATCATTACTGCATAACCTCAAATTCTGTACTCTTTAACTCCAACTTGATGAGAGTCAAGAATTAAAGACAAATTCGGAGATGGGTCGAATAACCCCATTATGTTTCGATGCTCCAAAGAATATTGGTCAGATCTCGTCAGACAGCGATGAGTCATAAATTAATAACAACAGAGACTTAATGGCTCTAAAAAAGCGCAGACCTGGTTCTCCCGTTTGTTTATTCAAAAAATCTTTGATGATCTACGGGCGAAATCCATCTAATCCAGCGACTGATCTAAGCAGGAGGTTTCTAATCGCATTTCGTCATCAGTTTCTCTACACCAACGTTTTGCGAAGGATCCGGGTATAATGTTGGTTGCAAATGAAGCGGATCTTTACATTCTAATTCAGAATGCATATTGAGGTCATTTGGTGTTATTGTGTCATCACTGAATAGTAGGGGCAGTGACCCCCGAATGTCTCCGTCAAGAAAGAGGTTGATTTTCTACCTGTTGCTGATGAAAAAGTAGTTTCTTCTAGACATCTGTGCAAATTGTTCAAATTACATTTTCCATTATAATACCAAATGCTGTGGCGACAGTTTGACAAACACTTTTTGCGCATCTCAGAAAAATTTGAACTTTTGTTTTCAGTTTTGCTAACTATGGCCTTTTTCTCTGATACAGCAGATTCCGTTATATGCATAACGGTTTTTTTGACATACATTAAGCCATGGGGTCATCATTAAAAGAAACCATTTGTGCATGACTTTCCCAAATGCGGCGTCGTTCACTTTAGCCAAAAATTTCGCCTCAGACGAATCCAAATATTTCTTCCTAACTCCTGTTTTATAAATGGTTGTCCCATCAGGATAGTGAATTTTATTCCAGATCAAGGATGAAACTGATGCAGTTTGTTCCTCATTGGGCAGTCCGAACTGCAGCGTTGTGTTAAGTTGTGAACAAACTGCCTATTTGCTTGGTAGGAATCAAAGGTTGACGACGGTAGACAATTTGGGCAATACTAATCACCTTCAGAAGCAGATGCCAGAAAAATAATTGACATTGGTAGTGCTACTTTGCTCTAACAGCCATTAGAGTATAGCAACCGATTAGCCAAACAAACACTATTAAAATAGGAGCTATTTCTTTTTATCAGTATGTATAAATGTTGAATACGCAAAATAACAGTACTTCATTGAACATTGACGGGAACTACTGACACGGCTGGAAGTCAAATGAAGCTCAGTTTGGCAGAATTAGCGACTTGGTATTCGATGTACATAGTTCGGCTCACTAAAAATCTGTACAACTGTTGACATCCGGAGGCTTTTGATAGGTCGTAATTTTTCTTTGCATAACCGCAAAGTATTATCGCTGTACACAGCATTTACCGTAGTTACATATAGCACAGGAAAATTTATTTGGAAAAAAATATATGGACTTCATTCTTGCATAATTTTCTATAGTATTCAACTCCATTGCACTCTGAAGTAACATTCAACATCTGTTTTTTTTTAGTTTCAGTGTATTTTGACGTTTCTTATATTTGGAAATACCCACATTTTCGTTCAGATGTATAGTTGGATTCACCGGGTTTTACATATAACTCAGCGCACAAATTCCGAAACTTTTAAACGCAAGACGATTGGACGCGGAGACATTTGATCGTAGATGCCTTTTAATTTTCTTCTATTCCACAAACATATAGATTTCTTATCATACAATTTTTCAGTTTTTTCTTTCCATATAATCTTTATCGCTCCTATATTATTTTTTTTTACTTCCACCTATAAAAGAAGAAGTTTGACTGTGATAACTGCTGCATTTGAAGAAATAACTGAAACTATTGCAGATCAACTACCAGTCACTATTTAAGACTATAGCTTCTTGTAATAGAAAAACAACAGAAACATGTTAATTCAATTAAGTTAAATTTAATAAATCCTTCACATTTATAGTTATAATTAAATATCCTTGAAGTGGAGAGATGAGATCAAAAACCACTACCCTGCCTTCATTTTACCGACGTTGAGCTTGAAACTATGCCAGCTTTGTCAAGGTTGCTTAAAATTAGGGAATTTATTTAATCGTATGGTACATTTTAAATATTGTATTGTGATGTAAGTGTTATGTATGGTGCCCCAGAAGATCAGTATAAACCTGTACAGTGTGGTGACGAAACCGTGTCCAATTGTAGATTGGTTCGTCTTGGCAAAGCATTTACTTCAAGGTTTAGGAAAACCACTAAAACCTAAACATGCCAACCGTTACCCACCCTAGTATTCACATGTAATAATATTAATTAAATGTGTAATGTGATTGTGTTTTGTAAAATTGTGTTGTTCATTTTTTCCTAATTATCCGGGAGGGTCTTGATGACCAGTTCCGGAAACCAAAGTGGTGATTCTCAGGAACAACATGTTTTTCTAGTTGACCATGGAGTACTGTAAGATACTGATCACCTTCCATATTTTATATTTGCACCAAAAACCCCTAAAAAACACACACGAAGAAAAAAAACTCTAATGAAAATTGACGTACGTTTTGACGTTTAATTCCGGAAACCAAAGTAGTGATTCTCAGGAACAACATGTTTTTCTTGTTGACCATGGAGTACTGTAAGGTACTGATCATCTTCCATATTTTGGGGAATGAAAACCTGTAACATTAAAACTAAATTATCAACGGACATCTATATACTATTAATCAGGTTGATTAATGGCAGTCAATAACTAAAATTTGTTTAATAAATAAAAAAATATTAATATGACGCACTTTTACAAGAACGAACGGACAATGTTCGTTAATAATGTTAAATTTCAAAATGTTTTATACTTCAGCAGCCATTTGCTTCTTTGTTTTTTTTTGATAAGAGTTAAAATATCCAATATTTCCGGGCATTGTTTTACATTTTTGGAAATAAACTTATGTAATTTGGAGGTCACCATCTAACGGATGCTAAATTTTCCATGACATTCACAGGGATAATAATCAATTGCATCCATCAGTTTTACATGATGGGAAACGGAAGATTGATATGTGATCTAAAAGTTTTGTTGCAAGAATTCAATCAATTTTTTACTGTCAAAACTGTGGGTAAACTCAAAAGATCTATCAGATTTTGAGTGATTCATACTGGTAATATATACCATTTTGTAATATATACCAGCGTACAACCCTTGGGTTTTGTAGATGTGTGATGGTCGCGCCTGTTGGAAGTAACCAAGTGAACGTCGTTTTATTTGTCACCTGGTGACAAAAATCTTTGCCTGAGTTTTAACTTGTGGGTAGTGGAATAGATGGTATATGCCTCTTAATGTACGTTTAAAGGTTCTATAACTTAAATTTAAGATCCGTCCAATTCCACTGCATTGAAATGGTTTTCAACAGCCCAAACGATATAGAAACCCTTTTTTATTTACCCATCGCCAATGACGTATTCAAAACGATTGCGAGCGGATTCATGTGCTAATGCCCATTAGACAGTACCATAACCGAAAATACCCCAAAAAAATTTAATATTTTGGTTGGTCGTCTACACTCTTTGTAAAAAACTATAGTTCATATTTATTACTGTGAAATTTTGTCCTTGAGGTGGACCGACGTTTAGCCCTTCGGGTAAGAGCTTTATCAAAGGTGTAATTTATTCGAGAAACGAGTTAAGTGTAAAACAACAGTCTTATGTAACAATAAATAACAAAATAAAATCACAAAAAGAATTCAATATTTTTAAGGAGATAGACAATAGAAATAACCACTCAATAACCTTTTTAACAAATTGTATTATAATATTGTATTCAGGACTTTTAAAAAAACAAGTTCCGAAAAATAATAATCAAAGAACAAGTTTGATTGCAAATTGGCTTAGAAAAAAAGACCATTACTTTGGACAAACTTTTGCCACTCTTTTAGCCACTACAGGGGGCAATATTGCTAGTTAAACATTACAGAACTTTGCTCCCTATCGAGAGGATAGTTTGAACAACTAAATCAATGTTTCGATTTCAAAGAAGTGATTTTTTGGTCTTGTGCTTCTGGAGAAATAAAAGATGTGGCTTGACAAGGTGAGCAAGAAAAATTTTAAGAGCCAATCATTAAAAACATCATATGAAATTAATGTACAAGATAATTGTTCTATAGTAATGATGTTTTGTAACTTAAAGTTAAGCACAGCTTAAAAAACTTAGAAATAATTGTTAAAACCATAGAAACGATTGTTTTAAGCATCGCTTAAGTTTAAGTCATCTTGGTGCAAACGACCATTTGTCACATGAAAGTAACACTTTGTAATGATTGTCTGTCATTGTGCGGAAGTGCCATTTTCATCTTTAGTAATGAAAGTTACATTTACTGTAAATTTGTTGTATCAAAATTGATGGAAATCACTAATGTATGTCATTTTAAACTCATACATTAAATATTTGAAAGTTATTTAGTTTCTTTCTGTACCTTCTGTTTTTTTATTTTATTCTCATTTAAAAAAAAATAGTACAGTAGAACTTTGGTTTACCAAGCGAAAACAAAACGTGTTGCGGTTTCTTTAGAACAGAAACTTAATGCAATTAAACGGTTAAATCGGGGTAAAACTATAAAAAAAAAGTGGCAAGTGATTTCGGCGTTGGTGAAGTGACTGTTGGCGATTGGAGGAGGAAAAGAAAAGGAATTGAACAGTGGGTAAGTCAGCGCTTTCAAATAACGCGCAACGAAGACATTACGACACAGAGGAAAACAATGAAAAACAGTGGCTATGAACAAACATCGGAGGCGTTGTTTATATGGTTCCAGCAGATGAGAGATAAGGGTAGTACGTTTTCTGGTCCGATGTTGCAAGCCAAAGCTTTAGAATTTTTCAGAGTTTTCAAGAAGGAGAAGAAGAATTCACGGCTATTCAAGGTTGGATAGATCGTTGGAAACGATTTCCCGCCTTAATTCTTTTATCAATAAGTTGGAGAAGGTCGTTAGGAAAACTAAATTAAGCCCGCAAACAATTTACAATTGCGATGAAACCGGATTCAACTTTAAATTGTTGCCAAGTAAATCCCTATTAGCAAAGCAGGAACAATCAGCTCCTGGTTGCAAAAAAAGTAAGGAGAGAGTTACAGCCCTGTGTTGTGCTAATCGGTCCGGTGACCACAAAGTTAAAATGCTATTAATAGGCAAAGCTAAAAACCGTCGTGCTTTTAAAAATGTGAACGTGGAAGCTCTTCCGGTGATTACGCAAACCATAAACACGTCTTGATAGACTCGTCCATCTTCAAAATGTGGTTTTTTAGCAATTTGTGCCAAATGTAAAAAAAAATTGTGATGAAAACAAACTGCCACATGAAGCTGTTTTCCTTGTGAATAATGCGCTCACGCACCCAGATGAAACTGAATTGGTAAGTGGTGACATAAGGTCTCTTTATTGCCCCCTAACGTCACCTCATTGATTCAACCCCTTGACCAAACTGTTGAAACACCTGCTTCAAGACTTAGAAAATGATCAAAGCGTTGTTGAAAGTCTTAAGAAAATTAACCTCAAAGATGTCATTTACTGGTTAAGCGAGTCTTAGAATGATATTAAAGAATCTACACTACAGAGAAACTGAAAAAACATTACACCAAAAAATGATGCAATTGAGGCATCTGAAAACCAATACAACTTTGATGACGATGATTCAATACCCTTAAGTGATCTTTTAAACAAACTTCCCGTAACAGAAGCAATCGACGTGAATGAATTTTCAGATGGGGCTATGGCCAATTTAGTGACTCAAAATAGAAACAGTGACGACGAAGATGATGATGCATCAACCGTGAGAGGTGTGGATAGCAAAATCAGTCACAGTGAGAGATTAATCGCAATCGAGAAAGCACTTCTCTACGTAGAACAACAAGATGACATCTTAGCAGATGACATCATTATGTTGCAACAAGGGGTAACTCGCTGATAACATTTCGTGTACAAGTCCTTGGCATTGCATGGCATTACGAGGAAATTTTGTGGCATTTTTTGCATTGTCTGGCATTTTGTGGCATGGCGTAGAATTGGATGGCGTTCAATGGAATTTTTCGGGCATTTTACGGAATTGTTCAAGGCATTGTAGCAGTTTACGTCATAACAAAATACGCATGCGCTGTACGTACTTCTTTGTCATTGCAGCGCTTGTGTACTACTTAATTAAAAAAGAAAATGGTATTATCGAGTTAATGAAAGTGAATTGTATCTTACAAAGGCTTATCGACAACCTAATAAAACCAAAAGATAAGTACTGTGGCAGTTGTTAAAAAAGTGAGGGTAAAATTTATCCAGACCGATCAATCCGGGACTAATAGAACGAATCGGGTCATTTCTCTTTTAAAAATATTTTATTCTTTAAATGTGTTGCCGGTAACATTCGCAAATCAACTGGCAGTTTATTTCGACCCATATGAGAGGCTCTTGACTATCATAACATTATAGCTTTTTTTGGGGAATCACGGTTGTCTGCCGAACAAAAAGGTTTCTCCATCGCAACGACAAGGCCAGTCGTATAAAACTGCCGATAGATACATACTTTTTGACAACAAGTAATCCCCACAGAACCCCTTGCGTTATATTGAAAGTGAGAAAAATAGATTGGTTGCCCTCATTTTGTGTAGTTTATTTTGAAACCAAGCCATCAGTTTTCAAAAAGAACCAAATAGACAAAAATCCCATATTGGATATGTAGAAATGAGAAAATGTTACTAAACAAACAAAAAAATAACTTAGACACTCTTTTTTAAAGTAAATTTAAAAGATCTTTTAAATATAGGGTCACTCGATTCATTTTTAACCTTAATAATATTCTGCGAGGAGTAGACCTTGGTTGTTTGACCCTAAAGAAATTTGGTAGTTACATGAACATATTATTCACCTTGTCACAAATACCCTATTTTCCCTAATCAAGATTCTTGACATCAACGCTACTGTGACCAATAATTCTGCTCTCAAAGTTTATGACTGTCGAACAAAAATTGGTATGTTGCGTTGCAAAGGAATAACGGTGTTATTCGGGTTGGTATCCTGTGATGCAACATTTTTTTCATCAAAATCCGACATCCCTTACTTGCTATTAAAACAGAGGCTTTTCAAATGGAAGTTTGTGATGTCTTTTCAAGTTTTACGATTAATAATTTGTGACCTCAATAATCAGTAAAACGTTTGTGTATACAAGATATCCCAAAATTCACGGAATTCCTGTTCGGAAATTGATAGAACTGATTGAGGCAAGCAAAAATATAGAAATTTTTTTTTCCACCTACAGCTTATTGGTGTGATACTTATTTTAATTTTTTTTCTCAATCTATTTTGTTAACTTAAACCAACATTTTCATGTTGAGGGGACCAAAATAATAAACAAAATTTTCCATTTTAAATGACATAATTTTTTTGCTGAATTCTTGCTTCTCTCAACCACTTCTACTTACATTTTTTTGTGGCGCAATCTGATGAATGTTTTTGGAATCGCATACTACATATCTTCACACATCCATTTTTAATTTTGATTTAAATTTCATTTTGACTAAATATGGATGACTTCAATTACGAATGTTTTCGGACCATCGAGAAATCTCTCAATATTGAAATCCCAGTATGTCTAAAGAACTTATTGCTGGATACGAATGACATATATAAAAGGGTCAATAACTAATATAAACAACGATGCAATAGAAAATTTCACTACAAACGAACTTGCTACAAAATTCCAAATCGTTAGTAGATATCGAAAATATATGGACCTCATACAAAACTTTTTTAAGAATTAAAATAAACAAATGATAGATGTGTCCACCATGACTGAAATTATTAATCAACATGTGAACAGCTATTTAGAGGTGCTCGTTCTCTGACATCAACTTATTCGACAGTAATCAATTTTAGCGTTAAAGAATGTTTATCTATCGAATCGAATACAATCAGATTTGTAATGATTTGAAACATAAACTTATATTTCCACGAGAAGTCAAAAGAGCAGGACGATTTTCTTTAAACATAGACTACATTAATGAAGAGGCACAAACAGATGTGATCCAAGATGCAGTAGCGGTTGGATTTCCATGTGATAAAGAACGATAATGAGACTACAACCAGGACTGAAATAAATGAAGAAGTATGGTATGTGATGAAAAGGATACTGTGAATTTTAAACCAGAAACCAATTAATCTTAGGATTTACTTACGTTGAGAAGAATGTTAAAAGTAGATAATACTTTTTGTAACAATGAAGAAATATTTGAATCCGACCTTAAATTTAAAGAATACTCAAATAAGAACGTTGACCTTTCTTCAAACAGTTCATATTTGAAATAACTAAAAAAAGACATTTATCTTAAAAAATCTACCTTTGCTTGGATGTTGAACGAAGATAATGGTCAAATTAGCCTAAACATATTGAAGAGATGTATTCCTAGGAAAAAATTACTCAATACCACGAAATCTCAAAAGCGTGTCAAAAATTCACCCTCTTTAGAATCCAATTGTGAGTCTGGGAGTGAATCAACGGACGACGATTCAAGACGAAACAGAGAAAGAAAAGTACTTCATCTATCGATCATTATCAATTTGCAAATATTATGCAGTTGCATATGAATAACAATGTGTTATTGGGAAAATTGTACAATCTTTGGGTGAAAATAAGTATAAAATGAAATTTTTAAATCAAAAACATCTACAATTTACTTGGCCAAAAAGCGATGGCATTTTAATTGGCTTTGGGTGAAATTGTATGGTATTTCTGTGAAATTGCTTGGCATTGGCTGTAATTTCAGTGAAGTATTTGGAATTATGGCATTTGTGTTGAACGTCTACCTCGTACGGCAGCTAAGAAGCGGGGAGTGCGATTAAGCAGACTAGTGTTAAAGACTTTTTTCAAAAGATATAATCAAATATCTTCAAATGTGTTTAAGGTACTGTACGTTCTTTCTAAATATGCTCTATGTAACTTTATCGTACTTGTAAAATAAACTGGAGTGCATATTATGTACTCTGTATAATGTTTTGAGTATGTAATTCTTTTAAAGTGCCTGTTATATGTACCTAACTGATACTGATTTTCTCCGCGTTATCCGAGTTTTTGCTTATCTGAGTTTACGTCGCTCTACATTAGCTCGGTTAAGCTTAGGTTCCACTGTATTTAGGTTTTCATTCAAAAGATTGATCACTCGCTATCGTTTGTGAGCTAATTTCCTCTCACGAAAAAAAAACTTTTATTTGTTATAGTAGAACAAACTACATTTTCTACATATAGTTGCTAAGGTACTGATAAAGATGTGTGAGTAGTAAAAATATATTTATACTGTTTTCCGCCATACATCAGTGATATCATTAATTTGTAATCAGATGAATAACTATACTTTTTGATTTCTTAACAATGAGGACACTCACATTTCATAAATTCTCGATTTTTATCCTAATGAAATAATTATGGTTACACCGTCTGGAAATAACCATAACCATGAAACCTAACAAACAAACAAAACTCATTCTGAACGAACGTTTATTGCATGGAATTCATAACATATTGTGAAACAAAGACATTTATGGGCGTCTCATGCTTCAAGTCAATAAAATTGTTTATGGAATGTACGGACCACTGCTTAGATGAACTTCTGCTGCTCTTTTACCGAATGCTAGATGTGATTGGGCTTATTAAACGACACGGATGGTGGAGAAGTAGCAGCATATTCGAGGGTATTAGTTTAAACAATAAAATCAATGTTTCAAATACAATTTCTAATTGTCAACCGTCCGAATCGGAAGGAGATGAGAGTTTTGAGGATCAACGCTGAACTTTTGGAGGGATGGTATAGGTGTGTCTAGATGAGGTGCGAGAGAAATATTTTGAGGAACAATCATTAATATTATTATCTCTAGAATTAATTTAATAATTGTTGTTGTTGTACAGGGCTTCTATAAATGATTGTCTCATCACGTGAGCGATAGAAATTTGCAGCTTAAATTGATAGTCAGTTATTTCATCGTTCCGTTGTAATTATTATCCCTGGTTGTAATTGTGTGTTGTTCGTCGTTTATAGCTAATTTTGTTCATTTAATTGTCATGATAAAACAGTCATTTATAGAAACCCTGAAGAATTAACGTTTACTTCAATTTGTTTGTTTTAGATGTTTAATGATGAATGTTGACATTTTTGACGTTTTTAGAAAAAAACACTATTCGTTAATTAATGAATTATGTCATTAATTTATAATCAGATTATAAGAAGTTAAATTGTATTTTTGGTTTTCTTAACAATGAGGTCACTCACATTAAATAAATTTTCGATCTAAATGAAAAGCATGAATTTATTTTCATCGTAATAGAATAATTGTGGTTACACCGTCTCTAAATAACCAGAACCATGAAAACCTATAAACAAGCCCATGAAATTACAGTTTTTTCTAAACAACGCGCCTTTCATATTGTAACCATTTTTCGTTTAGTAATTATTCAATCACATATACTAGTATAACAACTAATAAGATAAGCGTCGAGTCTCTAGTTTCCTAATAATAATCAACGAAGATATTGGCGTTTTATTTATTAGATACTTAATATGAAGTTTATCATAACCTTCCTTTGACAACCGAGGTGTAATGTAGTAGTCATTACTGTCTCGCAGATTGAAACAAATGGCCTCAGCAAAGTTGTGAGAGCTCAGGGAACTGTCAGCCGCATCCCTTCACACATCAATATCAATATTTATATGCAACTATTCTTCATTACCCTGACATTTTGATCGTTCATCTTTTTTACTATTGTTAAGATTTGCGCTCACTTACTCTCCGTTTGTAACTGCGTAATTGTTATTAATGAAAGATTGCGTTTAACACCTGATTAACATTCAAGAGTTTAGTATTTGTGGAGACAAATCGTATAGGCGTTCACACGCCCTTAGTATGGAAAGTTGTTTAATTAGTACAATGGTGATGATAGTTATGCAAGTGCATACATTAACTCTTACTAAGAATTTTAAACACATGCATTGAGCATGTTAATGTATGTATGCACTTACAAACAATAAGGTTCCCTTTCGTTGCATTGGGGAGCTTCGGGCTATCCATTATGTAAGGATGAAAAGAAAATTCAATCTGTATGACGGGTTCCGCCCTTCTGCTCTGACAGGCCGTGATTACGCATTCAACAACCTGACCTGGGGCTGGGGTATCTGACCTTAGTATCATGTGACTCACCGGTGTAAGTGACATGTATAACAAGTTTGAATGAATTTTACACCTAATAATATATTACTAAATTCAGCTACTGTATTTTTTTCATAAAAAAATTAACAACTCCTGTGACGATGATCCACATAAACCGTTACCCACGAATCATGTGTAATTATTGTTATCTCTTAAAAAATAAAAGGAACATTTTAAATCTCTTGTAAATAACAGTAACCGCTTGCTTTCTCGGGGTTTAACATATAAATCAAATGTATTTGCAAATGCTGTTGCGACTTGCCAAAAAAATACAGATAACAGACAAACAAACCAAGGTCTTTTTCTTTAAATTGTTATTTACCGTTTAAAGTGATAAGCTCCGCTTAAATTATGAAAAATTTACAACTTTTTGTTGGGCGTAAACATATATGACTTTATAATAAGTGGTAACATATTTTCCTATTTTAATTTGTGAAATGAGTAAGATTTTATTTACATTTACTAGATTATGTTGTACAAATTTAAGTGTATTTGTTTTTAAAATTCTCAAATTTTTCGTTAATGGTAAATACATAAAAATATGTTTTTTACGTGTCGTATAGAATACACCTAAAATGAGTTATTGTTTATTTCACATTTCTATTTACTTTACTAATTCCTGAACTATTTTTTTTAATACATTAAGTCCAAGCTGATTTATAAGGAATCACATGAGACTACTTCGTTATAAACAAAGTACGCAATAAACGGTAATGTAGTTAGTTAGAAAAGTCGATTCTTCGATTATTAATGCCAACTAGGCGTCAACTTAAACAAATCTCGTACTTTTAGAAGGATGTGAAAGAACTTGATGTAAGTTTACAATATTGTCCAACATGACATTGTCGACTTATTTATTACTTTCTGACTACGTTTACATGCACGTACGCTACTGAAGAATTTTTGAAAACACAATTCCAGTAGTATTAAAATACAGGGTGTCTCACCAGAAACCGCCATTATCCGTATACGGATCTAATCTGTGGACACATCTTCGTTTGCTATAGTCCATTCTCTTTATACAAACCAAAAATTAACCCGATATGGAGTTCTCAAAAAAAGTTACAGATATTTCCGGGAACTTTGCATCTGTGAAAATATTACTAAAAAAATCAAAATCTCGAAATCTATAACTCCTAGCTACAGGGAATGTTACACTAATGTGACCCTAAAATTTGACGTAGAATCTGAAAATGCAATAATATATAGGGTGTTCTATTTAAAATACCGAAGTTGATGTCGACTTCTGGTACAACCGAAAGTGTAAGAAATGAAAATATTTTAGTTGAGTATGCCCTATCGGTTTTTAGTCATTTTCCAAATTTTTAATTTTTTTCCATGTAGGGTAATTCCGGGTGAGATGGCCCTGCGGGTGAGATGACTCCTTTGTCTATTTTTCCAACATATTCAAATTTCCCGCTGTAGTTGCTAGTGTATGAAGTTATGTTCAAGACGCGAACGCGACATCGGTTAGTGCAGGTTTATTCCATAAATTAGGTAAGTTATTGATGATAATATGATTTGCTACCACCAGAAACTTTTTGGGTGCTGTTTAATTTGTAATTGATTTATGTTTTACGAAAGAAAAATCACTTTTTGTTGATATAATGTGTTAATGTGGCACCAAGAGGTTAGGTTTCCATTGGCGGGCTTGTATTTTGCCGAACCCTTATTGAAAAACAAGTGGGCCATCTCTCCCGCACAATCGGGTTAGATGGCTCTGTATTCTAGGGGATAGTTGGCCCATTTAAAAACTAGGTATTCAGTTGTTACTCCACATCATTATATGATGGGGAGTTATGCGGCGGTTTCTAAACTGAAAATTTTGACTCCCTTTTAGTATGAAGCAAAAAAATTTTTGTCTTTAGGCCGGCCGGCCGTCCGTCCGTATGTAAACAAAATTACGACTAAACCACCAGTTCGATTTTCATGAAACTTAGCATGTAGGTGTTATTTATAATTTACAAGATCTGATTAGTTTTTGGGAATAATCCATTGAGCCAAAACAGCAGATTACCTACATAGATTTTCTTATTTTTAGATTATTTTCAAAAATATTAATTTTTTAAATATTTCGTTAAATAAATGTTGTTTGTAATTCATTTCTACACAACTTTTATTTAAACTATTTTTGGATCTGACAAGTAATTACTAAGATATGGTTATCACGTGACATTAATTGTTTTAATTATATCTCCAAAAGTATTAATGGTAGAAAAAAGTTATAGAAAGAAATTTATTGTAAATTACATTATGTAGGTATAATTTTGTTTGAACTTTTTTTCTACAACGCAAATTTCGAGCAACATTTTTTTTCAAATCGAATTTTCTATATATATATACTCTTGTTTTATTTTTTTTAGCAACATGCCGACCGAATATAAACGAAAACAAAACAATTGCAGAGGGTTATGGACACAAGAAGCACTTTTGAATGCTACTGAAGCAGTTCGAAGTGGCAGAATGGGTGTCAATGCTGCTTCCAGAAACTTCGGTGTCCCGGCTCCTACTTTGAGAAGAAGAATAAAAATAATGACTTATCAAAAAGCTTTAGGACCTTCTTCAGTGTTAGGAAATGCGAACGAGGAAAACTTAAAACTCACATCATTAAGCTCCAAAAGTTCGGTTTTGCACCAACCCGCGAAGATGTACGATCGATGGCATTTCATTTGGCATAAAGCATACATTTAATAAGAACAAAGAACTAGCAGGTTATGACTGGCTCAATATGTTTTTAAAACGCCATCCTGACCTAAGTGTTCGAAAATCAGAAGGGGTTTCACTTGCCCGCTGCCAAGGCATGAACAAGGTGGAAGTTCAGTTATATTTCCAGCTTTTAGAAAAAATTTTGCTTGAAAATGATATTATGAACAAGCCATCAAATATTTTTAATATGGACGAAACAGGATTGCAATTAAATAATAAAACCGGATTTGTCATTGCCCAAAAGGGTTCCAAAAATGTTGCAGCAGTTACTTCAGCAGAAAAGGGGAAACTATCACCGTTATTTCCTGCTGTAATGCAGAAGGCTCCTTCTTACCACCTGCTTGTATTTTTAAAGGCAAAAACAAAAAATCCGAATTTGAAGATGGAATGCCTCCCGGTTCGGCTGTATATATGAATCAAAAGTCTGCTTATATTAGCACCGATTTGTTTTTGAACTGGTTGAGAACACATTTCGTCCCTAGGAAGCCAAATGGAAAAGTTCTTTTGATTTTGGATGGACACGCAACACATTGCAACTCCGTTGAAATGCTGGAATACGCGGATGCTTGTGGAATAATATTGCTGTGCCTTCCAAGTCACACTACGCAATTTTTGCAACCATTAGACCGAGCATTTTTAAAAGTTTAAAATCAAACTATGCCAAAGCTTGTAATTTGTATATTAAAACAAATCCAACTAGAAAAATCAACAGAATGGTATTTGGGAAACTTTTAGCAGATGCATGGTCCAAATCAGCCACGGTAGAGAATGGGGTCTCAGCGTTTAAGGCAACTGGAATCCATCCATATAACCCTAACGCCATTCCAGAGTATGCCTTCTTGAATGATGAATCTGAACCTAGACAACATTTGCCGGATGCTGTAGAAGAAAACATGGACGAAATTATTGAAGAACGCCCTTCGCCTGGTTCATCACAATCAGCTGTTAATGAAAATGAAGTAACTCCTACTAAAGATACACCAGGGACAATGTTGAATAAAATAAATCCTGTTCCTAGTACGTCACGTGGTGTTCAGGAAACCAGAAAACGTAGTAAACAGGTAGCAGCAATTTTAACCTCATTTGACAACATTGGAAATAGAAAAAGCGTAGAAGCAAAAAACGTATGCTAGAAGAACGTAAAGTGGCTAAACTAGCAAAACGTGATAAAGATTCGAGCAAGAAGTCCAAACTTAAAAAGTTGTAGATGAGTCGTCTTCCGATGAAAATTCTGACTTTGTTTCCCAAGAGTCTGATGATAGTCCTGAGGATGACGACACTGCTGAATGCGTGGGATGTGGAGAACAGTACTCCTCTACATCGAAACAAGACGATTGGATTAAGTGTATGAACTGTGAAAAATGGTTCCACGATGGATGCTCAAAATTTATGAATATTTTCCATTCTTGTGGAAAAGTTTTAGCTTTAAAAAAATAAAATGTAGTTCTATTTTCTTCCAAATATTAGCTTTCTATTGGGCCATAATACCCTAAGTAGTGGGTCATCTCACCCGGACAATCCGGGATAGATGGCTCTATGCAAGGGTGCAATTTATTTGTGTTTTGCAAAATGTATGACATTTTCTGTATTTTCCCATTAAAATACCATTTTATAATGTTTTTACTTTTACAAATATTTTTTTCTGTCATCTCTCCCCGACTTACCCTATGCTAATGGCGGTTCCTGAGTTTGTATTATAATTTTTTCATTAAATGACAATTTTACACTCTTTCAAGTAGTATTTATAAAACATAATAATTTTATGCAAAATATGATATTTCAACCCTTCTTTCAAATTAGGAAACTTTAGTTCCAAAATTAAAACAAACTTTTTGATATGATATTAATTTATTAATAAGCAACAGTGTCACAAGAGTAGCAACATAGTTTCTGCTAGTCTTTCCAAAGCATCTGCAAGGCACTATAAAAATCGTTATACTTGTATAGTATAGTAGTCTTTTTTTCTCTATAAGTTTTTTTCAAAACCAACTTCTCAATAAAATTATTATCAAGTGATTGTTTCCTCTCTCTCAGGACTTTAACCTGGTGATAACCGATTCTATAAAAAAGTATTTTCTATTTTCAGCATCTTAACTTCTGTAATAATTTGAAACTAGTTCCATCTTTATCTTTAACATTGTTTAGCCATCATGAAAAAAATATTATGCAGGGCAGAATTGAGGGGAAGAAGGGTATCGGCAGAAAGAAAAAATCCTGGCTCCGAAACATTAGAGAATGGACTAATCTCAGCGTTGGAGAACTGTTCCATGTTGCAAAAGACAGAGAAGCATTTAGAAATGTGGTCGCCAACCTTCTATGAGAAGACGGCATGAAAAGAAGAAGAAGCCGTCATGAAAGAATTCTGAACTTTCTAAGGAGCGCCCGTTTTCTTCGGGCACCTTATTAAAGAAACTTAATGCTCAAGGCTACAAATAGGATCAAATTTTTTAACTCTTCTAATTTGCCCCTCTATTACCTAATGAGCATTGTCCCATTCGTTTTGACTGTGACCTCGTATTAGGAATTTATGTGTGATGATCTCGACATTCAACTGAGCGAGGGCATAAAATACATTCAAGGGCAATACGACTGAAGCTCAGATATAGCCGGTTATTTTTTCGTTTGTTTTTCGAGTACTTACTTTCATTGGCAATTTAAATTACCTATTACTCGTATATGAAAATAAGTACGAAGAAAAAACATAAAATAACCGGCTCATCAATTTTCAAACTGACACGATGTTTTTTACATAGCTTATACAGGGTGTTTAAAAAATACGTTCCGATATTTAGCCCACTTATAGATCTCATCAGTACACACAGAAAAGTCAAAATAAACATAAGTTCAAAAATCAACCGTTTCCGAGATACAACATGTTTTTGCAATTAAAATAATTTACGCTCAGTAGAAGTATTTCGTCGTATTTATCAAGTCAGCTAAGGAAGTGGGTAAACCAAAGGTCATATTTATTTCAAGGAGGTTTTCAATATAACAAATATCAGTATAAATACAACATTTTAATTTCAAATGATTATTAAAGAAGATGTTCAACATGTCGTCCTTCCATTTATATACATTTCGCATCTCCGTAAAAGTGAACGCCGCACTGTCTCAAAAAGTTCCAGATTTGTACGAACAGTCTGGCAGGCATGTTCAATTCGTTCTTGCAACTCATCTTAATTATTCACAAGACTTGAATAAACTAATGTCTTTAAATACCCCTAAATGCAAAAGTCAACGGGTGTGAGGTCGGAAGATCTAAGTGGCTATGCAATTAGACCTCCTTGTCTTATCCACCTGCCATTGTAATTTTTGTTTAGGTAATTTCTGACCAAGACTGCATAATGCGCAGGAGCTCCATCGTGCATAAACCACATATTAATTCTGTGGTTGAGGGGTACATCTTCTAACAGCAGTGGCAACGTATTCCGCAAAAAGTACAATTGAATAGTCAAACGGTTAGGCAGGAAACAAGGTCCTATCAGATGGTCACCCAACATACCAAGCCAAACGTTGATTGCAAATCGGTGTTGATGATTCGATTCAACAATGGCGTGCGGGTTTTCGTCGGCCAAAAGATGGCTATTATAGAAATTAAAAATTAAATTTCTTGTGAAACTAGCTTCGTCAGCCTTGGGAGTAGAAGCTGATCTAGGCCGATCACCATCACCGTTTCTTGATTTAACCGATCCAACTTCGGATAAACGTTGATGTAAATTTCTAAAAAGTTTGGCACACGAAAGTACCCGGTTTGGAAATGCTTCGGCATAAAGACGACGTGCCTCATAAGGATTTCTATCGGCCTTGCCATACATAAAACGCATGTCTGCCATTTCTGTGTTGGTGTATTCCGGCATATTTGAAAATGTTAACAATGAGCAACAGCAACAACGACTTCAATAGCAATAATAACACTAACAATGACAACCACACAATGATTACAACAAATGCGGCAACTAGACTGACGGAAACAAATTTTGTTTTGTTATTTCCATAGCTGACGTGATAAATACGACAAATCACTCTAACTGGGCTTAGTAATTTTAATTTCAAAAACTTCCTGTATCTCGGAAACGGTTGATTTTTGGACTTTTTTGTTTGTAGTGATGAGAACTATTTGTGGGCCAAATATCTGAACGTATTTTTTAAACACCCTCTATATGGATTTACCATGGTAACGTAATTTATCCAATATTTTTATTCACTTGCAATTCTGTTCCTTCCTATTTATTCGGTAGCAAACTACGATTTTGTATGAGTGGAATTGTCCAATTATAAATTTATTTTTTGCTGAACGACACAGTTATTTAAAAATAATAAGATTTATTTTTCATTCTCTTTTGTGTCCTAATCGGTCTTATGCTTATCTGCTAAAAAATGAAAGTATCTCATTAAGGACGTGCCAATTTCATTGCCTCCTCTGTTTGCTTAGCCCTCATGCCAGACAAAGCACTCAACCTCATTCAAGTTTAAATCAAACACTGTCATATTAAAAATGGAGAGCTTTGAGACGTAATAAAACTTTGATGGTTCGGCAGTGGGACATTGAAATACGGCTTGTAAATCTAACACTGCACTGCACTATTGAATTGATGTGAGCTCTTACACCATCTTTGATTTTGTTGTCGTTTTTGGTATGTTTTTTTTTCGATCGGTATCGCTGATGATAACAGCTTAGCTGTTGAAACACGTGTCCGAGTCAAGTTTTTGGTGCAGTTTTTGGTGTTTTTCTGTTGGTTCGATCTTATTTAGACATTTTTGTGTAACATTTCAGTTTGCATTTTTGTGTCAAGGAGGCATCATCTTTCTATTTCGGAACATTGTTCGAAAAGTCGAGGAAGTTATATACGATTTTCCTGACTTTTTTGCCTGTTTAACTTTATTTTTATGCCAATTTTCCGGTTTGGCCACTTGTTTCTTTCCTTGTGTTTTTGTTTGACAGAGGTGTTTTAACCATACGATTGTTACCAACCGTACTATCGTTTGCATGTGCCAGCTCGAATTGTTCATCAGGTAATTGGTTATTACGACAGTTTACATCAACTGGGGTGTAATTTGGTTCAAGTACACTGCCATCTGCGTCTTCTTCAAATGAACCCCGGACTAGCTCACTTGAGTCACTTTCGTGGCATGACTTTGGATGAAGCACCGCCTGGTTTTTATAAATTTCAAGATACTTACTCTGAAATATTTTGAGAAAATCTTATCAAAATTTGAGTTACAAACTAGGCGCTCTTCAATGTTTGGTTCACAGTTATCAACAATATTAGTACTAATTTTGAAAGTTTAATAGGTGATTTTTTACAACATTTGTACTAACTTTATCGTTACAGTCTTGCAACGCAACAACAAGTAACAAAGTTAAGTATTTATATTTATGGAAATGACGTTTCGCGAATCATGGTTCGCTTTATCAAATTAATAAAGTAAAATCTAAAATATAAATAAAAAATTTTTATAAGTAAGCGAAAAAATTATAAATTTCCTACGCACCTGTGATAATGAAAAATTTTTAAGGAATCAATGAATGATGATAAATAGAATTTTTTGAGGTGGAATGGGCATCACCTCCAGTTATTTGCACTCATTTGTAATGATAAATATTCAGAACAAATCTCTACAATTTTATTTGGAAAAATGTCGCTGTATATGTGAAGTTAGGTGTAGAAAATTTTTTCACAAGGTAGTATTTGTAATAGTAATAAGGTTTCATAGGACCTAATATGCGTTATGCAAGTATAAAATTTTTCAATTATTCAATAAAAGTTAAAACATATAAAATATACTATTATTTTACTAATTAATAATTTTTGTTATTTTTTAATATTTTTTTTTAAATATTAATCATGTTACTGAAAAGAATAGGTTTTATGAAATAAGGTTATGATAAATTAAATTAAGTTTGTCAACATCAGTTTTATAGTTGACAATTTGTTGTTGATTTTTTAATGTGAATCATTTCAAGTAGAGCTCGTTTTCTGTAATTTTTTTCTTTGTCTAAAATGATAGGTTTTTAAAGTCAAAGTTATGCATATTATTAACTGCATGGTCAGATAAGGCAGTGTTTGGTTTAGATGGAAATTTCATTTTTGTTTTAATAGAGTTTTTATGTTGGTTAATACGTTTGTGAAGGTATTGTTTTGTTTGGCCGATATAAGATTTATTACAATCTAAACAATTTATTTTATATACTAGTTCTGTCTGTTGCATAATGTCTGTTTCATTTTTTAGGTTACTAAAAAAATTTTTTATAGTATTATGGTTTTTATAAGTTGTAAGTATATTATGTTTTTTAATTCTAATTCAATTTTTTAGATAAGGTTGGAATATAAGGGATAGATATATAATTGTTGTGAAGGTTATTAGTAGAGTCAACATTATTAAAATTATGTCCTAATGGATTCGGTTGTAAGGGCATAAAATCAATTATATCAGTTTTTATTTTGAATTCTAAAAGTCTTTTTTAATATGTTTGTTAATGTATTTAATAGGATAATCATTTTTATTAAGCATAGTTTTAATTAAATTTATGTTATTTTATGATATTTTGTTCAGATAGTAATATGGCTCTATCAACCAAGGAGTTAATAACACTAATTTTATAATTATTAGAGGTATACGAGTTAAAATTTAAGAATCTTTCAGTTTTAACAGCCTTTCTATACCAATTAGTTTCTAATATGTTATTATCATTTATTTTAAGGTTAAATCTAAAAATTTATAGCTCTATTGTTGTCTTCCAATTCTATTGTAAAATTGAGTCTAGGATGACAATTATTTAAAATATTATGTATGTGATTTATTTGGTTTTATGTGATATTATTATAATATCATCAACATATCGTTTGTAAGTATAATATCTTTGATTTTCTTAAATTATCTATTTTGAAAAATCAAAGATATTATACTTTACAAACGATATGTTGATGATATTATAATAATATCACATAAAAACCAAATAAATCACATACATAATATTTTAAATAATTGTCATCCTAGACTCAATTTTACAATAGAATTGGAAGACAACAATAGAGCTATAAATTTTTAGATTTAACCTAAAAAATAAATGATAATAACATATTAGAAACTAATTGTATAGAAAGGCTGTTAAAACTGAAAGATTCTTAAATTTTAACTCGTATACCTCTAATAATTATAAAATTAGTGTTATTAACTCCTTGGTTGATAGAGCCATATTACTATCTGAACAAAAAATATCATAAAAATAACATAAATTTAATTAAAACTATGCTTAATAAAAATGATTATCCTATTAAATACATTAACAAACATATTAAAAAAAGACTTTTAGAATTCAAAATAAAAAACTGATATAATTGATTTTATGCCCTTACAACCGAATCCATTAGGACATAATTTTAATAATGTTGACTCTACTAATAACCTTCACAACAATTATATATCTATCCCTTTATATTCCAACCTTATCTAAAAAAAATTGAATTAGAATTAAAAAACATAATATACTTACAACTTATAAAAAACCATAATACTATAAAAAAAATTTTTTAGTAACCTAAAAATGAAACAGACATTATGCAACAGACAGAACTAGTATATAAAATAAATTGTTTAGATTGTAATAAATCTTATATCGGCCAAACAAAACAATACCTTCACAAACGTATTAACCAACATAAAAAACTCTATTAAAACAAAAATGAAATTTCCATCTAAACCAAACACTGCCTTATCTGACCATGCAGTTAATAATATGCATAACTTTGACTTTAAAAAAACCTATCATTTTAGACAAAGAAAAAAATTACAGAAAACGAGCTCTACTTGAAATGATTCACATTAAAAAAATCAACAACAAATTGTCAACTATAAAACTGATGTTGACAAACTTAATTTAATTTATCATAACCTTATTTCATAAAACCTATTCTTTTCAGTAACATGATTAATATTTAAAAAAAAAAAATATTAAAAAATAACAAAAATTATTAATTAGTAAAATAATAGTATATTTTATATGTTTTAACTTTTATTGAATAATTGAAAAAATTTTATACTTGCATAACGCATATTAGGTCCTATGAAACCTTATTACTATTACAAATACTACCTTGTGAAAAAATTTTCTACACCTAACTTCACATATACAGCGACATTTTTCCAAATAAAATTGTAGAGATTTGTTCTGAATATTTATCATTACAAATGAGTGCAAATAACTGGAGGTGATGCCCATTCCACCTCAAAAAAATTCTATTTATCATCATTCATTGATTCCTTAAAAAATTTTCATTATCACAGGTGCGTAGGAAATTTATAATTTTTCAAGCTTACTTATAAAAATTTTTATTTATATTTTAGATTTTACTTTATTAATTTGATAAAGCGAACCATGATTCGCGAAACGTCATTTCCATAAATATAAATACTTAACTTTGTTACTTGTTGTTGCGTTGCAACACTGTAACGATAAAGTTAGCACAAACGTTGTAAAAAATCACCTATTAAACTTTCAAAATATATGAAGTTACAACTTAATTTAACATTACAAACCAATATTAGTACTAATATTTTTTGTTTGTTCACGTCTTGCAGTTCATCAGCTTTACCTTTTAAACAAAACAACATTTAACATTGACATAAGATGGACAATTAGAAAAATAAATTCTGTTACAAAGTTATGAAACCTATATAATAATTTCATTAAAATTGATTATGGAATCTGATAATGTTTCCTGTCTTTGCTTATGCAACGATCCTAAGAAGAAATATAAAGATTTAGCTCATTGTTCCTCGTGTTTAAATTGGTACTACTTGTCTTGTGCTGGATTCAATACCGTAGATAAATGGCTACACCAACCTTAGGAAAAGTGGATCGGTAACGCTAGTTACAATGATAATCTCTATGACCGTCAATCCACAAGTTATGACGTGCATAAGATCAAATGTTGATTCTGTTCTTCAAATTCTATAAAGCTTTTCAAGGGGATTCGTGGGTTAAAATTGCTATATAGAAAAGCTAACCCTCATAGGATGTCGGAGTTGGTTGAACTATTTCCGCAAGCCACTTCCAAATTTGCAGATGATCAAAACCTTTATAAAAAGCTATTGTCAATAAAAACTGAGACTCGGATTCTAAACTGGATATCCAGAGGCGCTCGTGTGGTGCTCAAAAGTTATCCACTCTGATCAATGTTGTATTAGTCTATAATCAACTCCAATCTTAGGAGAATCTGTTGTTTTGTGTATTCTATGCTCTTATACTCTTTTCCTCTTTTTCAAAAAATTTAAATTCTTGACATCAGAAGCGAAAAGTAATACTAAGACGGAGATATAATGAAAGATGTTAAACTTTTACCTCTGATCAACTCTCACCAATAGATGAAGCAAAAGCACCCACCTTCATCAACAAACTTAGAACTTTTATAACCCTAAATTTCAATTAGGAATGTTTTATTGTAAGTTCCTTAATCTTATCTTATATTATCTTATCTTATCTATCCATATTCTTGCCATATTGTCTAAGTAAGGAGTAAACTGGGTCAAAAAAATTTCTGATTATATAACGGATCGTAGGTAGTGTTGAACATCATCTAAGGTTCTCAACTATCGATCGATCATTTAACCTTATCTAGCAAGATCATCTTTGTTTTTTACACAAAAAAACTTTGGCGATCGCGATTGGAAATGCAGCATTGGAAATCTTTCCAACTGAATCATCTCTTCGAAAACTATATTTGTATTCATTTTATAAAATTAATATAGTATAATATTATTAATCTTCATTTTTTTGTAACAAGAATGAAAAACTTTGAATTTTTAGACCACTTATAGTTACAACAATTATTTAAAAGATCTGCTTTTTACTTTGTTCTTTGTGAAGGGGACCATAGGAGAAAATCATTGTATTAACTTATTGCAAAAAATTAAAACCAGCTGGGGGCGCATCGAATCTTAGTTGCGTCACTGTTAGTTGCCTTAACTCGTTTGTTTCTGTCTATGTATAAGTTTGTTAGCAATTTACTTTTTTTTCCGCTCTGAACGGAGTAAAAGGACTTTTACATCCGTACCAATAGTAACCGGCAGCTCATAAAAAAGTGAAACTTTAGAGAAAATTCAGGATTTTTAAAGTGTGAAGAAAATACTTATACAGGGTCATTTATACCACGAGGCGAAAAATGAAAATATGTGTTCACAGTTTGATTCTAAGCAAAAAAAAGAAATAATTGTTTCTTCAATCTGGCTTTGCTTTCGAGATATCGAGGTTCAAACTTTTAAAAGACCTGGTCTCAAGTTTCGCACAAAAATAATAGTAGGAAATATGAAAACTTTATTTAAAAACCTTGTTATTGTAACACAAAGAAGAACCAATACCTTAACTTACAAAGTATGTTCGAAAAGTCCACCGCCAGCTGCGATGCAAGCCTGGCAACGTAAAACCACTGAGTTATAAACTGCAGCAAAGTCTTATTTGATTTTCAAAGTTGCTGAACTGCATTCTGGACTAAATTTTAAGACTAACAATTACAAACACTACCCAAATGTGAAACTGTCAATAACTAATAAATAAGTTTTTGTTTCAAAGCACTCTATATTAGTTTTTTGTGAAACTTAAAATCGTACCTTTCAAAAGTTGGTATCTCGATATCTCGAAAACAAAGGCCGATTGGAAAAAAAATTATTTTGCATTTTTTGCTTAGAATCAAACTGTGAACACATATTTTCATTTTTCGCCTCGTGGTATAAATCACCCTGTATATAATAATGAATAATAAAACTACTATTCAATCAACATTGTAGCTTTATTTTTAATCCACTTTTCATTTATTAAAGTAACACTTCACACACATTTTTTAATTAATGTGCTGTATTAGGATAGACGGAAATAAAAGTTTCATTTTACAGTGAACATATTTAGTTTCTTCAATTAATTCATTAAGTGCATTTTATAGTGTATGTTAACCTTTTTTTAAAATTTCATCGATAGGTTATGCTTTAATGTGATGGTAGGGTTCCTTAATTTAACATTTTTAGAATTTATCCCTGTAAATTTATTATGAGGGTTGTTAGTATGGATGAAGTCAATAAAACACCACGTTCCTTATTTCTGCCGACATTTCCACTGGGCTAAAGTCAGTTTTTATTAGAGCATTGGTGATCTGTCCAACTCCCAATTTGAGGCTTAACTTTCGATGATCCTTGCTATAAAAGATATAATTTGTTATTTAAAAGTTATAAAAAAAATATAATTATGCCAGTGAAACAAATATTCGTGGTGAAAGCAGTAGAGATGAAGAAAAAAAATCCCGATGATTTTATAAATAAATATTTTTTTCTTGAATCGTTCCCCTGGTTATGGTATTTTAATTAATCAAAATTTTATTGAATAAATTGAATAAATCAATTTTATCGAATAATCACACTCACTTAATTTCGGAATTGATATTACGTTTCTATGGAAATGAGAATGATTACCTAAGTCATTTGAGAATTTAGATGTTTTGAGGATTATTTGTCATTAACGCATGAATGTTGCTAAACTCCAATTGATTTTTAAGGCCGTTTTATCCAAAATTGGCAATGTTTCTAATTCCATGGTAGATGTTCTAAATTATAAGATGAGCCACGTCATTAGTATATAAAATTCAAGATTATAATTTTGTTGATTGTATAATTGTTCGTCCATTAGTGTACAAGTGTGTCATATTAATATTTATTTATTTATTTTACAAATTTTAATAATTAACCTTCATCAATGGTTTTAAAATACTTATTTTGGAATTTTTAATTTTGATGTTTCACTCCCTAATTTAAAGAATCCTTCATTTAGCTCACATATGTTCGTGTGAAACGTCGTCTAATTGAAACCAGGGTTTTAGTTTCATCCCTCCATCTTAAGGAACCCTTGTTCATCTGTTGTTATTAAAGTTAGTGTTATTGTTAATGGTTATGCTGAATTTACTAGTCGAAAACAAACATGAAAAAAAAGAAGCAGTAATTTTTAGGTCAGATTGTTGACGAAGGTTGGATCTTCAATAGCCTCCTCAATTGCTGGAAATTTTCGATCTCAAATACGAATGATTTCTTGCAATTTCATACGATCGAGTTGTATTTGGCATGAATATTCCACGAACAAAATTTTTGATATTTTGGTGGAAATTTTTAGTGTAAATTTTAACGCGTAAAAATTTCCGATGAATTGGTCCATTATGACAAAATTAATGAATCTGAGAAAATGTGAGTGGAATTTTCTCAAACATTTGCTTCGGTTAGGGCCAGGAGTGGGCATTCTAAAATTTTTAAATTAAATATAATGGAATGTTAATTTATTTTTTAATTTTGATTTAAATTAAAATTATTCGAAAATAGTTTTTTCTTTTTCACTTTATGCTATAACAGTGTTGGTGTATAATTAAAAATTTAAAAAAATATTTGCTCTGTCAGTTAGAAATTCAAAAGAAAACGAACGAAAATTTACATTTCAGTTCTTGGCATATTTTTAAACATCATGATTGTTAAATAATTATTTTTGTCTAAAGTGGGCGAAAGCAGTGTTTTTCTTACGGTGACTGAAAATCAAAACCTACTTTTAATGATTTATTGCAAATTAAAACGAAATTTAATAAAACATCACTCATGTCAGTTACAAATCGTACACAACATTTACATTCGCTATGCTTGTGCCGGTTTGGACATTTATATTGTAAACTACTGTTTCACGGTTACACAAAATCAAAAAAAATTTAAATTCCTAAAAATTGTTGTTAGTTATGCAAAACCTGTAGATTTTTAAATGTGTTACTTGGTTAACATTTGGTTCTAAAATGGATATTTAATTTGAGATCAACGAAAAAATGAATATTGCTGCTTATAGTACGCATATAATGTATGTGAGTATAATAAATTATCCTATTTATTGATAATCATAGTTGAAAGAATGTATAATTCATTTATTATAATTTTCATTGCTAAATTGATAAAAGTTATTTTTTAATTATTAGTGGGGTAAGTGGTTAAAAGTATTAATATTTTTACCATAGCTGCCAAGTTTATCTACTAGTTGTTGGTGCAATATTGCAGTATACTTAATATGTTGCATCAATATTGGTCCAAAAATGTTAAGGTTTGTCGTAACTTCTTTAGTTTACACAAGGTTAACCACTGTTTTTTAAAAATGTCTATTTAAATTATTTGCGACATAATATTGAACATGAATTGCTTATTGTACACTCGAATAATCAGAATAAATGATGTGATTTGCTTTTTACTTATTTATAAGTTCAGTGCTGTAGTTTACTTATCTTTTTTTATTGGGTTCAATTAAGTTTAATACGTGTAGTAAGTATTCTATTTCATATCCTTAAAACTGAATTATTCTAATTTTTGAATGTGTTGCATTACAAGTGGCCTCTATTCGAGTACAGATGACCGCAATAGAACATAAACTGGTGTCTTGTCATTTGATTTTAATTTTTTGGGCTGTAAGAATTCTTTACCAAGTTTTCAAATTGTAACAATATCTTTGTATTACTGATACGACTATGTTTTGCAATCAATATTAAATAACTAATCTAGTACCTAGTTGAACCAATATTGCATTTGAATACTGAGGCAATGAATACTATTGGAGCGACATTAAAACACGTTCTTACATCAATACACTAATTAAAACATGAATTTCTACATTGCGCCAAATAAGCAACTTGGGGCCGTTCACTGAGGAATAGCTAGGTATAATTTAGTTTCTTTTTCCTATCTGCTGTCGTTGGAGGAACAATAGAAAGATCAGATCTAGTGTCAACTAAAAAATTCGTTTGTATGTTAATTGGTAATAAAAAGTTGGCTGTTACCAGGATGTAACATCTCGTCATCCATAGAACAACTGCAGCTGAATAATTTTTGAAAACAATATTATTTAAACAATTTTCTGTAGCAAGGTTAATGAGAGCAACTTTATGACAAATTCGTAAGCAGTTACCTAAGTCGATTCTTTGATTATTATAGCCAACTAAGGAGCAGTTTTTAAATTTTTGATTAAGGCTAATTTTTTGTTAATTTCCAAGGAGACAATTTTGACCACAATTATGACAACAGCAGTAAACCCGAAATCAAAGTTAATCAATAATTGAAAAACTGGCCGTAAGACCCTCCGCACATTAGGCGACTAAATAAAAACTAAACTATTATAAACTAAATCGTAAACTAGTCGCAGCTCTGTTTGAAATATGTTTTTCAAATTATTTTATTATGGCGGTTAAGCTATAGTTCGTATTGTAAAACTAAGCGTTCAACATTTCTTGCAATTATTTGGCAAGAAGTTTGTAACGCATCGGTGTAAGGCATTGGTAACCAATCAAGAGCAGACGTGCTGGTCGCTAGGTGATTTTGATTCCTAGTTGGTTTCTAGTTGATTTTCAAAAATTGCACGTTCAAGCAATAATCGTTGAATTTTAGATTCGTAGAAGAAGCGGAAAAATACCATTGCCTATATAACTACACGTTAGACGAATATTCACATGCGAATGATTGAGCACTTATTTGAAGATGTTGGGGCTCTATTAGTTTGTTTTTTTTAATCGACTAATATGCGGAGAAGTGTTGGTATAAATGACCATCTCGAATCATCTGCGGAAAGTCGCAAGATATTGTACAATAGCAAACAAACACCGAGAATGATGCGCCCTTTTGGAACTCTTCAGGAGTGAGCGAACTCGAATGTAAGATCACTATGGTACAAATGCGCGCTGTTGACTATATTCCCTACAAGAGAGCACACCATATAGGACATCTAGTATCGTCTCGTGCTATCGTGCCACGTCCAAAGATGCATTTCCATTAAATTATTATAAATTATGTTATTGATAATTACATAACTGCATTTATTACATTATTAACCAGAAGAGCTTTAAGAAAAAGTCTAATTGAAAACATGTCATAAGCTCTAACTAAGACCTGGATGCAACGTTCCTTTGTAATGTTACGAGCGCTACTTAGAAAGACGTTCCTGAAACGTACCACTAAAGCATGGGACGTTACCGATGTATTGAAGCTCTGATGGAACGTTCAGGGAACCAAGTTTGTTATTAGGGATACTCATATCAAAGTTTGATCTGAACCGTTTTAATAGTCCGTTGCTTTTTTTAGAGGAGTCGGAAATTACATAGTAGACCAAATTCCATAGCAGAAGATGCGCTATACTAACCAAAGAAATGGAACACTAAACTGCAACGTCTATTTCAACAAACAGGAAAACACTAGGAAGCTTGTATGTACACTCAATAAAAGAAAAATGAGACAGTTGGGTCGGCAAAATTAAATGAGCATATCTACTTTAAGGATTAGTTTTACCTGACCATATCCATATTGTTTACAATTCAACAACGAACATTTGTCAATATGAACGTTTATTCTTTGCTGATTCATTCACATATCCTAAAGGCTTGTTTGCAATGTCAATAAATTTAGATAATACGATTTTTAGAATTGTTTTGTTTAAATTGCCGTCGTATGACATTTATAAATCCGTTACTCTTATTACTAAACAATTTTTTCTATTATTATTAATTTATATTTATGCGATAAAGAAAGTGAAAAACGTAATAATGGGTATGACCTTGTTTCTGATTATACTCTTCACGTAATTGTCCCCAGGCATTCAAGCATTGCAGAGTATTGTTCAATTTTTGGAACAGTGGTAAAAAATAAAAACAGCAGTTTTTAAATACAACATAAGACAATATTAAACAATCATCATTAAAAATGTGAGACATTAGCAAATAATCTAGTTTTATATCTATTTATTATTACTGAAAATTGAAAAAAATATTTCTAAATTAAGGAATTGTTTTCTGTGTTGACTTACAAATACATGTAAATCAACATTTTCTATTCAAATTAGGGCATACTCATTCGAAAACGGATTAAATATGGCAACATAATTTTTCTGATTTTGTATCCCCTGTAATTTCTGTTTATATTCTTATTTATCTGATAACATAACTAGGTATTACTTGTAAAAAATTCATGTCAATGCAAATATTTTATGATCTGCAAAGAATATCGAACAGTCTGACAAAAGTTTTTGATGAGTTTTTTAGCACGAGTGTCTTTTCAAAACGCGAGTGAAATAATTTTAAACTACTGAACAATGTTACTTTGATGTTTCAATAAAGAAAACAATCAATTCTATTTTTAAGCATAGTCTTTACAATTATATATAGTATATACAGTCAGTAAATAAATAATAAGAAAAGTAGAGAAGATGAAGAAGGAGATAAACTAATAATGGGTGTGGCCTCCTTGGTTTTGGATACATTCTTGCAAACGAGTGGGTATTGATGTTACAAGACGGTTTAAATAATCCACATCAATTGTCCCCAGGCATTTTCAATCGCTGCTGTTAATTCGTTTCTATTTTGTGGGATAAAGTTTATTCCTTGCTGTTCTTGAATTGTATTCACCATTCGTCCCCAAACATTTTCTATTATGTTGAAATCTGGACTTTTAGCTGGCCAGGGCAACACACGTAAATTGCTCTCCCGTACCCAGTTTCGAACAATGGCGGCTGTGTGAATAGGAGCATTATCCTAGAAACAATAAAAACTTATCAATCAAAATAATAATTTTAAATCAAGAAAAACGAGTTTAATAATATATTCAAACAAAAATCAAAATATACTTAATAACTATTTAAAAAAAACCTATTTGGTAAAAAGTTAATAAACATAAACAGTAAACAAACCTTTCTATACATAAGAATACTTACATGTTGAAAAATGTAATCTTCCTCTGGATAGAGATTTTGAACTGATGGCACCATAATATTTTGCAAAATGTTCAAATATCTGTCAGCATTTAAACGACCATCGATGACCGAACATACTCCTGGGCCTCTAGAGCTTATCCATCCCCACACATTTACAGAAAAATAGCCTCATACCGATTTCTTTGAGTTCGGTACACTTTCACTGGACCATCGTTAAAACTTTTAAAGGTTTTTTCATCACTGAAAATGACGTTGTTCCAAAACTGTAGTGGTTGGTTCACATATTGTCTGGCGAAATCTAAGCGGTTTCTCTTGTTTGCCTCGCTTAGGGCTTCTTTGGAAGCAGCTGTATATTTCTTTATCCCATTTTCTTTCAACCTTGCTGCAGCAGTAACTAGGGATCCAGGAAATTCTGTTTCTCGTATAGCATTCCTACAGGTTGAAAATGGATTTTCGGCGACATACGCAATCAACGCTTCATCTTGGGCCGGCGTAGAAATTCTTCTTCTGCCACTGCCAATTGCTCTCTGTACTGTGTGCTCTCGTTCCCACTTTATACGCACACGTCCCACAGTAGCATGTGAGACGTTTAACATACGAGCTACTTGACGCACACTAAGGCCGTTGCCCAACTCTGCTACAATTCGAACTTTTAAGTCGGTTGGTAAATGTGCTGGCATTTTTAAAAACGATCAAAATTAACGTTTACTGTCTGTATTTATTATATTTTTACTCCCTCTTCTAAGGAGCTACTAATTGCTCACAATTGTAATAATACCTCGAAATAAGAAATGTTATTAAGTATGTATTGGTGACAACATACTTAACTAATTATATCGACTAATACATCCATTGTATTGTATTTACAAAAGTTACCAAAATAAGGAAACATAAGATTAACTTTTAATGACTATTATTATAATAGCTAAAACATCCGCCAAAATTGCAACCATTAATGCACTTTCTAGGATAATGCTCCTATTCACACAGCCGTCATTGTTCGAAACTGGATACTATATATAATTGTAAAGACTATGCTTAAAAATAAAGTTGATTGTTTTCTTTATTGAAACATCAAAGTAACATTGTTCAGTAGTTTGAAATTATTTAAACACTATTGTAGAACATTTTTGACCGATTACACCGACACAAGTTAAATTTAATCCAGATTAAAAACAATCGTTGCTATGGTTTTAACAATTGTATCCAAGTTTTTAACTTAGGTTAAATTTAATTTGTGTCGATGCAACTCGGCCATTAAAGTTCTAAAAAGTCTCCTATAATTTTTCTTTCTTTCAAAAGTCTTTATCTGATATTTGTATAAAATATTTTTGAAGATCATATTATTATGTATAAATTTTGTTTGTAGTTCTCTAACGTCACAATTTAAAATTTTTCTCCTGTGTCAACGGGATATTTTAGTATTCAATAAAATGTCAAACAAAACGTCAAACTAATTTTAAGGATTCTAAACGACTTTAGCGTTTCAGAACGTCCTGTCGAATAAAAAAATGTTGTTTTTAATTCGTTCTTATGAAAATTGGGCATTCAAACTGTTCGATATTCTTTGCAGATCATAAAATATTTGCATTGACATGAATTTTTTAGTAGGTATTTAAAAACTGCTGTTTTTATTTTTTACCACTGTTCCAAAAATTGAACAATACTCTGCAATGCTTGAATGCCTGGGGACAATTACGTGAAGAGTATAATCAGAAACAAAGTCATACCCCTTATTACGTTTTTCACTTTCTTTATCGCATAAATATAAATTAATAATAATAGAAAAAATAGTTTAGTAATAAGAGTAACGGAGTTATAAATGTCATTTACGACGGCAATTTAAATAAAACAATTCCAAAAATTGTATTGTCTACCAAAACTAGAAAACATAGGATTAACTTTTAACGACTATTAATTATAATAACTAAAACATCCGCCAAAATTGCAACCATTAATGCAGTTCTTAATTTTACATTACTATTTACTATTTATATATAATTTTGGGGCAAGTAATGAACGCTGTATTTATTACAACGGCTTAGAATAACTTCAAGAGAAAACAAGTAAATGTTACTTATAATACAATTTCTGTCTTTCACTCTTTTTAATGCGATAAGAAGCAGGAATTAAAAAATATATTCAATGTTAATTATTTATATTTGGTATTCAGTTAACCACCTGGCATATTGATGGGATTTAGTAGAAATTAATCATTAATTGTCATTAAATGAATAAACATTAACAAATTGTTTAGTAATAAGAGTAACGGATTTATAAATGTCATACGACGGCAATTTAAACAAAACAATTCTAAAAATCGTATTATCTAAATTTATTGAAATTGCAAACAAGCCTTTAGGATATGTGAATGAATCAGCAAAGAATAAACGTTCATATTGACAAATGTTCGTTGTTGAATTGTAAACAATATGGATATGGTCAGGTAAAACTAATCCTTAAAGTAGATATGCTCATTTAATTTTGCCGACCCAACTGTCTCATTTTTCTTTTATTGAGTGTACTATCTGCGTGTCACGCATCGTTGCACTTTATGGATTCTTATATAAGCGTGAATAATTCCAAAAATCCTAATGGACCGTTATCATCATAATTCATTAGCAAATTTCTGTTTTTAAAAATTTCCAAACTTTTACAAGAATCAAGTTCGTTTTTATTATCTGATCTCTTAATTAATTCAATATCGCCTACTCTATGGCTATTTTCAAGCATATGCATGAACTTAACCTTCTTCGATGTAGTTATAATTCCATATTGTTGGCGAGTTAACTGTGTCCATAATAAGATTTGTTTCAATGGGGAATTATCTTTCGTCATATTTATTTCCAATGATGTTTTGCTCCCTCTTTTTTTGAGTATTTCAAAAACAAACTGTTTGCTCTTTCTATATAAACGAGTTTACATACTCATGTCGACGTTTGATTCGAACCTTTTCAATATACGGTTTCTGTATGCCAACGTAAAGTTGCTGTCATTTTTCCATTACATCCCGTTGGTTGTTAAAACCCGCTTGCCGAAGTGAATTTTCGGTCTTTGGATAGTATACCTTCTGTTGTGGGCAGTTTTTAGATATATGAATGCTTTCATTTACAGAATACCTTGACCGCAAGAGTATTGAAATGACATTAAAACTACATACACAGATACTTACAACGTTCAACTTATCACACTTATCTATACAATTTACGTTGTTTTCCATGTTTGCGTTTTCTTGAGTTCTTATATTTATGTTTCTACAGCACTTCCGCTGAGAGCAAACTGAGGGAAGTGTGGCGATGATTGTTTTTGTATTGAACAAACAGTAGGCGTTTGAAAATTCCACCTTTTACTTAGTATCCATCAACTCGAAGCGTTTTCACTTGTTTTGAGGTAGGATACGGCCACCGTCTTTTGCAATAATTTTAGATCTTTTGGCACCAATTTTGCAGCGACACACCTGAAGCCCAAGTTCACAACCAAAACGTCTTGGTTTTATCACTGTTTTTGATCAGTCCTACGCTTGAACAATTGTTTGTGATGGAATACGGTTATATAAACGCTTCTTAAAAATTTCCAAGGTCCTCGTAATTAATTTTTAATTCAAAATACAACTCGATTTCATTTTTAAACTATGGTAAAATCTAAAAGACGCACAGAAGCAGACGTAATGACAACAGCGTAACTTCTAGAAATTACTGTTATTTGGAGATAAAAAGAAATGTAGATGTATATTTTAAAATGTGACAACGATTTTTTTATTATACATATATTATCTAAGATATTGACTGGTGTACATAAAAAAAGAAAGGAGCAGTTCTAGAATGGTAGTGAATTGTCCTGAAGAATCGTGCATGGTTGGCCACACACATCTGTCAGCTAAAACACGACATTAAAAGCGCACCTGTTGGGAGGCGACGCCATTCACCTGTTATTATATAGAAACAATTAATCTAAATATGAAAGTGTGTGTGCTTTAACTGTAATTCTCAAATAGTTACCATAACATTAAAGCTTATGCGCGAGAAATAGATAATCTGTTACTGTTAAAGTATGCGAGCAATATATATCTATACCTCCCACTTAGCATTGTCTGCATTCTACCAGCTACTTCTGATACTACGAACCACCTTCGACGTAATTATATTCACATCCATGGGCGATAGAAACTATTGTACGGCGATAACAAAGAGTTAGTGTTATTACATGACATGCGTAGGTAAAGACGATTCTTTTAAACGAGTGCTATTTAATTTTAACAATACAAAATTCGGTTTGATAACTGCTACCGTTGCCAACCATTTAATCTAATCAAAATCAAATTTGATTTGCTCGTCACGTCGGTCTTTTTAAAGAACATTTCAAGCTGCATTGTTTTCCTGTCAGTCGTTACTCAATCAAATATTGCAATTATGGAAAGCTTGCTTGTCAACGAAGAAGAACTTGCTTCTTCGGCCCCTTTGCTGTTTTAGGCAATTTGATTATACTGGGTTCATTCGACTTTCGATATTCATTGGTATGCGACTGCATCGTTCCTCGACCATTGAGTATTTCTCATTCATCAGTCTATCAGAGAACGAAGCGTGTTTGTGGATAGCGTCCTATGAGCCGCCTCCCATAAAAACACGTGCTTGAAAGTGCGGTCACGTAACTACACGATTCCATTGTATGTAAAGCAAATGTGGTGATAGCATACACGTATGCAATGACCTCCCAACACGTTAATGATAATTATTCAATCGAATTTAATAGTTAACACTCTAGAGGTTTACCGGATGTTAAATGCGTAGTTGGTCAGGAACTAAATCTTCATGTATTTATTGTCTTACCGAATTTGAGAAAAAAAAACAATATGTTCGAAAATAAACCGTTAGCAACGTAAAAAATTTAGGTAGGTACTTTTAAGTCTTGTTGCAATTCCGAAACTGGTTTTACTTTTAAATATGTATGGTGTCAAAAATGATGGAAGTTGTCAACTAGTTAGAGATGTCAGGCGTAAAGTTGTGTACGTGATAAATTAGACATATGGCAGCTGTCAACTGGTTTATTAGGGCGATACAGCGCTGAACGTCACACGTCACTTCCGTTTGCCATTAACTTCATGTAAATGTACTACGAATTTCTTTCTGAATATATGCATCTTACAATCAAAGATAGACGTGCGACTTTTTTTCTTTCTATACGGGAATGTTAACAATAAATATCTCGAGACATCTATAAGCATTTTAATTAAACTATAAGCAACTTCATTATTAATTAAAGCGTTACATACAGATACTTACGAATGCCAGGTCTTTCCATTTACAGGCAAGAACTGCACCTTAAAAGAGGCAATAAAATTTATTGCCATAGGATTGGCAAATCACACTAATTAGTTTTATACGGAATGTAACGGAAATGTAACTTCTTTTATTTTAATTTAACTTTCAGATCACTTAATTTCATCGTAAATCTTTAAATGTCATATATCAATTATGTATAATTATGAACCTGCTAGCGAAATTACAAGTTTACATATCCTAAGCTATTACTTTAATTGATCAAAATGACAGATTATAACGCTGTTGATTTATTTATCATAATTAATATGAAATTACGGTGTTGTTTACAACTTTAATAGCCGATTGCTTTTCTAAGCACAAACAATATCGACGATAATATCGTATATTTTCTTAAAATTTAAATACAAATTTCCGAACAATAATTGTGAAACCACGGACGAGATAATAACTTTTTTTTTCTTAATACAAAACAAACAGATGTTGCCCCAGTTTTCAAACAATTTACACAAGATTCCTCAACGAAATTGTTTATAATGATAAAAATATACATTTGTAAAATCTCAACAAAACGGAGGAGGTTTACGTTCTCAATTTTTTTATGTCGAAGAGATCATTAAATATTATTATCAATAATTAAAAAAAATATGTTTATATGAAAATACGGTGTGACTTCAAGGTTTATATACAAATTACGATCTTTTTAGTGCTAACTTTTTTTGTTGCTTTACGACATAAGTATAAAATGTAAGTAAAATCTATTTTGTCTTTAAGCCACATTATTGATACAAAGATCGAATATTTTATCACACTATATTAATCGTTTTTTGAAGACGATTTAGAGTTGATACGTAATAATTAAAAGTATTGAGTAATTTTGTTAATTTACAATCACTATTGTAATATGTTAGTTCCTAACTTTTTGAAGGTTGGGAAAACTGCCGTTCCTAAATGTAAACACCTTCTCATGGGTTGGAAGCTGTTTACTCATCATTATGTTTAGTTTTTTGATTTAATTTAAAAGTTACTGCTTGTAGACGTTTTTAAATCAAAATTATTTCTAATTTTATTTTGTAAATATTTCCTAAACAAAATTTTGATTCGATAATTAATCGAGCTATGGTGTTTAATTAGCGATAACTTGAAATATATTCTTTAAAGAAAAAAATGAAGTAAGCAACGTAAATTATCTATTTTCTAAAACGTGCTTAGTGTAATAATTCATTCTACAGTCCTTCTATAAGATAACCCCTGCTGAGACTACCTGCTGTTAGAATTGTAAATGATACCCTTAAGCCCGCTTCACAATGTGCAAACTTTTGTTTACAGAAATTTCCACAAACAGGGGAAAAAATCATCATAAAAGTATTGTCTATAAACTTATTAGTTATCATCAATCTGTCAGTTTCCTCTTCATCCTTTTTCTTCGACGTTATTTACCAAAGTATGGAGTGTGCTTAGTACTCTACTCTCCCGGAGTTCAAAAGAAAACTCACTTTTAGTGACAGTTTATGAACTGCATAATCACATGTTAATTTAAATTGTAATATTATTTTATGAATAGAATTAATCTTTTACCGGAAATTATTGCTTGTTTGTAATTGACGAGTCATTTCTGTTAGAGTTTTGCGTGTATTTCGAAGTTTTTCACTTATAATATGGAGGGTGATCACAACTCCAGAGTATGTACTTCATGAGATGACATCAAACTGTACCCGAATAATCACCTTTTTGGTTTCCGGACGTGGTCGTCAAAATTCTCCCAGATTCCAAGATAAATTTACACGACACATTTGTTTTAAGGTTGTAATCGGTGGATCGAGGTTGGCATGTTTAGGTTTTTTATTGTTTTCCTAAACTACTCCACCACTGCACTTGGTATCGTCAACACACTGAACAGGTGGTTTATATTGCTCATTTGAGACATTTTTACACTATAATGAAATAAATAAATTAACAAATTATCAAAAAAAAAATTTTTATTCATGCACTATGATCATTATTAGGGCTATTTCTCCAATACCATTTACATTCCCGTTTTCGATTCTACCACGATCTGTTTAAAAAACTTGAGTGGAAGAAAACACTCATTTTTTTCTTGGCTAAGAAGAGTGAATCTATTAAAATTTTGAGTATTGGTTAAATTGTGATTAAAATAAAAAGGAAGGAATGGTTTAGAGTTCACACCATTACAGAAATTTATTATTTAAAAAGTCTTTATTATATTAGTTAGTTTGGTATAGACTTCAGGTCTTTTTTTTTTCTTATTAATTACCCTTTCTTTTGTTTGTTGACACAACAAGAAGTTTATCAATATTTGCTTTTTAGAAATTCTTCTTTCAAACAATATTTCTAAATTTGAACTTTTAAAAATTCTAAACCACAACTAATAGTTATAATGAGAATATTTATCTGGTTTCAAGGATTTGTACACATTTTTGTGCAAAAAATTGGTAGTGTACATTTTTTTCATTGTAACCGAATTTCATTGCCATGTATGTACACTATTGTACCGGGCGTAACACCGTATAGGCCGAGAATAGTTAATTAAAAGAATGTTGCCATTCTCATTTTTTTCAACAATTCATAAAGTATTTCATTTGAAATAACAAACTTTATGGTCACTTTTATTTTAACCGAAAGTCCAACGATTCTGAATTTGTTTTATTAAAAAACCACAATCTTTTACTAATATGACTGTTGCGACATCTAGTATGACATTGTGTTATTATAACATGGTTTGAACGCAAGTCTACAAAAATCAATCATCACTGATGAGCCTCATTAAGGCAAAACACATGTATGAAGGTGTCGTTGGTCATTCTGCAATTATCACTGACTACTGATTTTGTCAGTTGGCAGGAGTGCGATATGTTGCGTTAAAAATGCGCTTAGCTTTTTTCGCAAAGTTGATGAATTCATAGACGAGTCTAACTTATACAGATTTCAACAAATTATTTTTAATTTGAATCTGTATAATATAACTAAAAAGAAATTTTTAAACAAAATAAATGTAAGTTCTCATGTGCGGTTTTGTTAAACAAAATAATAAATGCAAAAAAAGTATTACATTAGTTATTGTAGAACAGTCATTACAAAATCAACATTTATAAAGTTTCATAACCTCAACTCGAAAAGCCGAGATGTTCTAAAGTTGGAGGCCTATCTACATTGTGAATGTAGTTATAAAAATATCAATATTCAACAAAAAGAAGCATTTTTACTTTATTAAAGATGTCTCCGTTAACCTACCAAACATAATCACTAATAACAAGAAAAAGTAGTGCAATAGGAGTAACCATGATTCAAACACCAACTGCACTTCGATGAAGTGAAAAATGTGAGGAATAACTACTGATTATAAAAACTATGGAATGCCGAGTTACGTAATCGTTTTTTATTCAAAAAAGGAATTTGCATGCTTTGGAGAGCGGGTTCAAACACAACAAACTAATTTATGTAAACTAAACTAATTTGTTTACACCATCGGAAACAGTAAAATAAGCACGTTTTTAACAAGCTCATGAGTTAGAATAGGACAAGGAAGATGTTAATAAGAATCGGTGATTCCATTTATACAAGGACTTAAATGCTTCGTAGATGTTAATAACTTTTATTAAATAGAATTTGCTATCATAACACTACATTGAAACTTGACGCAATGGTCATCAGTATGAGACAGGTTTTACCACCTCAAACAGGGTGAATTTTTAAATTTGAAGTGAACTCGTCAATATGTTCAATGAAGTTAACCAAAAAGAAGTTTGCACCATTTTGTTATTAACGAAAAATTTATTTGAATCCTATTACTTGGTGTGCACGGGAGTCTGGTATTTTAATAAATGTAACCAGAACGACACAAGACCATCTCATCAATTGTCGGTCAATCTTTAGTTTTTAGGGAGATAATTGGAACACAAAATTCTTTTTCAATGTCCTAAAATGCTACATTAAGTTCATGCTATTATGTAGGTACCTACTACTTAAGTTTTTAAGCTTAATAATTATTGAAAATTAAACAATGATTTAAATATGTAACTAAACAAAAACGAATAAAAGGTAAACAACTTATAATTTGAAACTGCAGTAAATGTTGAAAATGCTGAATACATTTCGGTGGCTATAAATTCACACTTATGATTCTGTTTTCATAAAACTCGTCAAGTAATCTTAATGTTGCTCCTACTGCATGGGTTGGTGCATTATCTTGCTGTAAGAAACTGTGTCTTAATTTTTGCAAAATGATTGATATCTCTCAGCCATTATAGTTTCTTGAGAAAACATCAGTACCTTCTTGAAATAACAACCCATACTCTATTTATTGAGGATGAAACAGCTTCAACAAATATGTGTGGATTTTCAACTTTCCAAATGTGCAAGTTTTGGGTATTCACATAACCAGATAAATGTAACCACGCTTGATCTGTATAAAATGTTAAATCGAAGAGATCATTATTGTGCACTAAGTTTCATTAAATCACTCGCAATACAAGCAACCTCTATCTTCAAACTGACCAATAGTGTTGCATTTGTAATCAGTAAAATAGTTGAATACATGATTCTTAATCGTAAGCCCAAATTCCATCAGCGGTTAAATTCGTAGAACGATAATGGGCGATTAGTATCATCAGTTCCTTAGTAAAAACCATTATGTAAAAGTATAATAACCTAAAATAACGTGTAAATTAATAATTCACAATGGTTACATTCTTACCTATACTCAGTATACTATTGGCGCAGAGTAACAAACCTGTCAGATTTATCGAATCTCCCGTATTGCAGTGGCGTAGGTACCTGATACGTTTGGAAAATCATATTTTTAGTAGGTAAATATATTATAATAGTAAAATCTACCTTGATATGAATTATTATGTGGTTTCTTTTATTGTTTCAATCCTTACTTTGTGGAATCTATTTTTCATAGTAAATAATTTAATTCAGCAATATTCCACCGTTTAATAAGATATAAATAGATACAAAACTTTTGTAAAACACAGTATTTGAATATAAAATTAAACTCTAAAATCGATAAATGACAAATGTGTCGTTTCTCAATTTGTCTATTTTAAATTTTAATTTTATATAGGTACGTATACTGAGTTTTACAAAAGTTATGAATTATTTTATCTTATTAAACTGTGGAATATTTCAAAAAAATTATTTACTATTATGTGGTTTGTTTCTTATTATTACAATTAAGAATCGATATAGCTAAATAAAGTAATTTTAAAACAATTATTCTTTAGCGTCAAAATGTGTGTTGGATTATCTATCATCAGGTAAAGTGGGGTCGTTAGCGCAGTCATTACGGCAGACGGGTTGTAATTTCTGCGAAAGATTACAGATAATTAGTTGTTTGACCGAAGGGCTTCGTATACTTTCTAAATGAAAAATATGTTTAGTTTGTTATTAGCAATGAATCGGCTTGTTTGTTTGTTTGTGTGTTAGTGCAAATAATTTTGAAATGGAAAACTTTTCACCAGCAAAACGTGTTAAAAGTGGTGCGTTATCTGCTAATGAAAAATTATAATTTTAAATGTGCATGACGCTGTTCGATGTCAACACCCTGCAAAAAGTGTCGATGATATTGTAGGATTATGTTCTGCAATGACGGGAATATCAAAATCCACCATTTATAAACTAGTGAGGGAAAGAAAAATTTGGGACAAGTGCTTCACCCACTTCCATCTCCTGGTCGGCGCCCGATGGAATTAGATGATGCAATGAGGAATTCTGTCCGTAGAAAGGTTCACTCGTTCTACTTACGGAAAGAGATTCCTACAATCGATAAGATTTTACTAGCAGTAAATGAGGATGAAAATCTACCCCAAATGAGTCGTAGAACACTGTGGAAACTTCTTCGCAAGTTGAAGTTTACTTGGGAGAAGATAAATAGAAGATCCGTTTTAATTGAAAAACAAGAGATTATTACATGGAGGAGAAATTATCTTCGGGAAATAAGAAAATATAGGCGTGAAGGCAGGCGTATATTCTATTTGGATGAAACCTGGATCAATGCAGGACATACCGTAAAAAAACATGGCATGATAATACCGTTACGAGTGCTCGACAAGGATTTATAGAAGGGCTATCGACAGGATTTCGACCGCCTTCTGGGAAAGGAACACGGTTAATTATTACTCATATTGGCAATGAAGATGGCTTTGTAGATGGTGGTTTGTTAGAATTCGAATCAAAGAAAACTGGCGACTACCACGAAGACATGAATGCTAATGTGTTTGAAGAATATTTTGAGCAGATGCTAGATTTGATACCCCAAGGATCTATAATAGTTATGGACAACGCCAGCTACCACTCACGAAGATACAAAAATTTACCTACCAGCGCTTGGAGGAAAGCAGAAATTATAGATTGGTTATCTGTTAAGAATATAACTTTTGAGGATGACATGGTGAAAAGAGAATTATTAGATGTTGTTAAAGTTCATAAGAATAAGTATATACGTCATGTTATTGACGAAATGGCAAAGAATTGAAGTACTGCGTTTACCACCTTACCATTGTGAGCTGAATCCTATAGAGTTGGTTTGGGCTCAAGTAAAAGGTGACGTCGCTCGTAACAATACCACTTTTAAACTCGACGACGTGAAAAACTTCTGCAAAATGCATTAAACAAAGTAACACCTGAAAGATGGAAGAACTGTGTATCTCATGTCGTTAAGGAAGAAGACAAATGTTGGCAACTGGATAATTTAGTAGAGATAACATTGGAGCCAATTATTATATCAGTAAACACACAAGACAGCGATTCTGATTCCGAAATGGAAATTTCAGACGAGGAAGAAAGTTAAATGACCAAGCGTAATGTGCCTGAAACAGTGTTCTACTCTCTAAACACCATTTATTGTAACCATGAGTGAGTATTGTCAGTTATTTTTAAATATACCTATTTTACCTACTAATGTCTTGTTATTTAAATGAACATTTTTATGCCTGTTACTTTTATCTATTCATTTTGATAAGTTTCCATGACAACCACATAATTTTATAATTGAGCCAAATTTACTTTTTGATGCGTAAAAAAATGTAATTGTAATAAATGTACTGACGATATCTGCATTATTATTTTATTTTATATTTATGTCATATATTATTTATATGTTATTTATTTTATTCGTATAGTAGATCACATTACAAATTTTACTTCTTACGTATTATATATCATTATTTTTGTATCTTGGTATAATACCCACATCTACGGCTATGATTCTCGTTTGGTCAGTACCTGGGCTGATGGCAACGTGTTTACACAGATTAAACTATTGTTCTCAGACCCTAGATGGGTCGATATGCTGCAAGAGCGGCACAATGATCGTATTTTGGTTAGAATTTATTGGTTTTACTTAACCGTAGAAGTACCGCTTTCACAAGAAAATAAAGAATTATTTCAAGCAATTATGATTTATTACTCCGCGCCAATAGTATACAGACTTTAGTAGCCTTAAACTTGTTTCGAAGTTCTTATAACAAAACTGATTTTTCACAAAATTAACCGAAAAACAGCAACAAAAATAAGACGAAAAAATTATGGATATTTAAGAACCACAAAGTGGGTCACAAAAACGTCAGTTGTATCTTTAAAAAATAATTTATTATATGCAGTCTTCCATTTGCCCGTCGGTCGGATATAATGAGCCATCGGGTGTAATGAAACATTTCCCACCTTGCCTGTAATATACTATTTCTTTAACGCGATTATGTACGGGTGTATCGTGATACCATTAGAAGTTTAGGGAGAAGTAGTTCGAATTCAATTATGAAAATGCTCATGACTAAGTGTCGACATAAGCTATCTGAAAAAAATGTTGGCTTCTTGTTAGCGCTTCCGGTTCTACCGAAAGTAACCATTAACTTTGTTTTTTTTTTATAGAAAACTCTGTATATTTTTATATTTTTAAATTCTATGTTTAATTTTAAGTTGTTTTAATGCATATTCTCTATACATATCTTTAGCCTTTTTTGAATTATTCATGTTTTTTGAAAGAAAAATGACATACAAACCACATTTTTCAATCGAATGTGACACGAAACCGTTAAAAACTAAAAAAAAATTGATATGTGATTCAGTGAAGGACTGAATCTCTGGATAGAAATTACCACAGTTATACTCATCTGCTATACGTAGTGCTTAAAATTGGTATGTGATTTTTTAAACAAAAAAACTGTTTTTTTCATATGGAACACCATATTTATCATTGCACATTACATCTTTGATCGTTTTTATAATATTTGCAATAGAAGTGGAATACTGACGGAAATTGCTATATTATTTCCAAAACAAAAACACAGTTACCTTAGAAATAAACGTTTACCATTAAAATTCTGTATTCAGAGCCAGCACTACAAAATAAAACATGTTTGATCGGGTTCTTAGGTAATTCAATTCTCTACATGCGAATAAAATAAAGTAAGTTACTTAACACGGTCTTTTGAGGAGAATTAACAAATGTTTAGAGTTGGAATGCAGGGTACCGCATTCGAGCATTTTTTGGAGATTTAATTACGAGTCGATGTGTGAATACATTAATTGCACATCTTCTGGGCCACTCGCCGATACTTTATCATCATTCACAACATCAGAAATATTGAAAAAAATTGACTACCATGTTTTCAAGCGTATTTCAATTAATTAGCAAATTAAAATTTTACAGTAATATCTCTAACTGAATAATTCATGATAATTTGACTCATAAACAATTGTTGACAAACTACATACTAGTTTAATTACAAATGTTCTTCCTAAATTTCTCGACGAAAATCGATTTCATCACGGCAATTGCTAAGATTAGACCAATTATTGCAATTTCCGTCAGTTTTCCACTTCTATTGCAAATATTACGAAAACAATCGAAATTAGGTATAGGACATTTAACTTACATTGGCTTAAAATGTTTTCTTCTTTTGAATGATGTATTGAAAAGTAGGGTGTTCCATTTGAAAACATTAATTTTTTGACCTTTCTTCATTTGAAAAATTGTACACGAATTTTAAACGCCTTGTATAGTAGAGTAATATGACTATTGTAATTTATATCAAAAAGAATATTACCTCAATAAATCACGTATCTAATTTGATTGAGTTGTCTAACGGCTTCAAGTAGTATTCGTTTGAAAAGTGTAGTTCATATGTCAATTGTTTTCAAAAAAACATAATAATTCTAAAACGGTACAACCGAAAGCGCCAACAAGGAGCCAACATTTGTTTTAGATAAAGCTTATACACAAACCTAACCACGAGAATTTTTAGAATTTAATTCGGACTACTTCCCCATAAACTCATAATAGAATCTCGTCATCATAAATCATATAAAACTAGTTGTGATACCCGGCGTTGCCAGAATTACGCAAGCCTATGTAGGCCTACTTTTGCTTGTAGTTTATTTTAGAGAAGTCAGGGAGAGATGGGAGCTAGCCTATGTTACTCCCCGTAAAATTTTGGTCATGTAAGTCAAATTTTACCCCTGGGGGATGTTCCGTTTGGGCGGCCGTTAGTAACAAACAAACAGATATACAATCACCTATATTGATATAGATTATTGAATGTTTTATTTTTGAACAATTTTAGAAGTAAGATACTTTCTCCACATGAATGTTATGAGAAAACGCCACAATAATTCTAAGTCAATATCCATGTTAAATTTCTAAATCCTAACCTTGAACAAAACGTAAGGATAACAGATGCAGTTAATTAAATTTAAAGCTTCTTCGTAAAAGGTTAAAAATGTCTAAACAGCGAAAGAAATAACATCGGTAGATCAAGTTCTTATTTTTCTACCATATAAGAGTAAATTAGCACTAGTCTGTGGCTATTTATTTACAAGATTCAAATGGGATGAGGCAAATATGTCATTGCAAATAAAATTCCATATCAAAACCTTTCCTTACGTCAAGGGGCTAATGACATCCCACCACAGCATTCCTCATCGTCACGATGCAAACCACTTGTGTCCAAAATCAATAGGGCCTTCATTTACTCGTTAGCCTTATATTCCGGAAGAATCAGCAACAGCACCACAAACGCATGAGGTATGAAAATTTGAAGTACGGTGATAGTATTGTCTACCAATATACCTGATTTCATCGGATCTAGTCTTTTGGACTTTGAATACGTGTGTAACATATTTAGAATGGTCAGAATTGATTATATTCCAAGAATTAATGACGTGACACTAAAGAAAAAATTAACAGATCGGAAAGTTGTGGATTAATAAGCTTGACTAGTTCCAATGTTGAACTTTCTGGAGCTAGAAAAACGGGAGGAGAAATATCTAATACTTTACCTATACCAAATTTACTAGAAAGAATCGTAAATTGCCAAAATTATTGAAATAAAAACGTATAAAAATCTAGAGAATGTTTGGTGATGAATGGGTTTTCAAGACCTACTTTTAAAGGAATTTTTCTTTGAACGTGAACGACTAATTCGCAACCACCTGTAGTAGGAAAATCTGATAAGATACATCGAAGTTTATTTCCAATTTATGTATATTTATAGCCATCTTAGAAAGCCATCTTTGGAAAACATGATTTGAATCGGATTGAATAGATAAGTTTATTCCCCGAATCTCCTTTTAAATGCCGACGATGTATACTTAACTGCTAACACGATGTATTCTGTTTGCACTTGCAAAGTAAAGTAATCAACGGTTTTATACTAATTAAATGTTTTCGATGAGTAGAGTTCTTTAGAAACGAGAAGTTGTATTGCACCAGCAATGTTTCTACCACGACGAAATATAAGGGATCCATCTTGTTACTTACAAGAGAATTGAAATTTATCTTTACATTATAAACAAGTAATTTAATATTCTTTTTCTGTAATTAATAAATGATTTATTTGAACTTAAAATCATACAGTTTCTTCACAATTTAAAGGCTTTGAAACGTAGTGACCACTATTACAAGTATTGTGGCCAGGCTAAACACAATAATTATATTTTTACATTGATTACAGAATCTATTCGAGGAATAGAAAAAGAAAATGTCAGAAGAGAAATTTTCTTAACCGTTAGACAAATTGTCCAAAAGTGAAGCCAGTTTATAAACAGCTTTGACTCAAGCTTACGTTTCATAATTTTAGACGTGAACTTCAACATGCATCTTCTCGACTTGACAATTATCATGGAATTATTTTTTTATGACTATGAAAGATGTGAATTTAATTCCCGACCTCCTATATAATTTTTTATATTATTTCCATGGAACAGGATTGAAATCCGGTTGGGAGTAAAAGACATAGAATGGAATCTAAAAACGTCTTTATTCATTGTCAGTTCAGATTAGAAAATGTAAGTTCAAATTTTATTTTTACTTTGAACAATGAATTATATCTCGAATCCCCTACTGTGAGTTCGTAAAGATTGTACAATACCAAACAAACACCGAGAATCACTCGACAGCTGTTTCGTCCTTTTGGAACTCTTCAGGAGTGAGATAACTAGAGTGTAAGTTCACTATTGTACAAATGCGTACTGTCAACTATATTCCCTACTGGAGGGTACATCATATTCAACTTGTCGACAAAGTTCGTTAATGCGAACCATTTGCGTACGTGATCGTTAACACAAGTCGACACTAGGTGTCGCAAAACTTATAGTTTGAAAATGGATTATATATTATACTGTTTTGTTCTTTTGACAACAAATGTGAAAAAGTTTTGTTATATAAACCCTGTTTTACACCATAAAGTCTTTTACCCTTGTTCATTCGATGACAGATACAAAATATTTGTGTTGACTTTAAACACTGCCTTATATTGAAAACCACTGCAGTTTTTTTGATAGGCTGTAAAATATCGCTATCTAATTTTAAGGAACTCACCACAACAGTCATTTGAAAAAAAAAATACAAATTCAAGTTACTGACGTAACCAAAACACAGTGTGACTGTAATAAAATCAAATGCCATACTAAACTTTGGTACAACACCACAGTGTATTACATTGATAAAGCCTCCGAAAAGAACATTAAATTTAAATTCAAAATTACAGAGAAGGGAGAAGCGATAAAAGATGTTACTGAACACGCAACGCAATTAATCAATTTTATTAATTGAAAGTTCATGAAGATCCAGTCAAGTTTAGGAACCAGTCAGCTTGCAGAAAAGATAATCATGTTCTCTTTCATGATTACCCTAATAAAAAGCTCCAAGAATTGACCATATGTTATCCGAAATACTCAAGCTAGTACTGATGACAACATTAACAGAACGCTCTGCCGGAAAATTTTGAACGCCAGTACATGATCAACCTTTTTGCTGAACATGATTAGGTAATCGTTTGTTGTACCAAAAGTTGATAACTAAAAACCAACAAGGTGTTTAAATTAATTTTAAAATTCCATTGCTTAGTCGTCTATTGTACAGAATGTAAAATAGGCTACCTTCTTTACAAATTTTTCACTTGTTTATTTCAACTTTTATTCAAAAGTGGACAGAGAATCAAATTGATACTATTTTTTCTGGATGTTTACTATTAGATCCTTTTTAAGCATAATGTTGGATCTTACCTTCAATCATTCGAAGATACCTCAAAATTTCTGTTCTGATAACAAAGTTAGTCAATTCTTAAACTCTCGGTTTAAACAAAATAGGCACGTTATACCATCCGAAAAAATGCAAGATATAATCTTACAGCTCTCGAACTAAAAAATGAACTTAATAAATAAAATGGGGAATTATGCAAAGTTTTCCAAACCGACAATTTTAAAAACCCTTTTTAACTTTTCCGATAAATTAGGGTACGTTATAATAAAGCAAAAAAAAAATTTTTCTAGTAGCCGGCCGGTCATATGTAAATACATTATTAAGAAAACTACCAATCCGATTTTTGATAACGCTGATCATTATATTTCGGACATAATTTGTCAAGCTCAAAAGTCCGTTTACGTACATCAATTTTCGAATTTTTGGAGTATTAACAAAAATATTTATTTTACATATTTTCTCTCCAATTAAAAGTTCTTTGTAATTTAATTATACACCACTTTTGTTTAAATAATTTTTAATCTGATAGATAAGTATGACAATCACGTGATCAATATCTCTAAAAATATTAATTCCACAAAAGAAGTTTTGGGAAAAAATTATTAAAAATTTTATTGTCTACAACTTTTATTTTAACTATTTCTTTAAATCACAATTTTCTTTTCATGCCGTTTTACATGCTTCTTAGTATTAGAACGATGTGGAATTGGGGCAAAACGTTAGCAGAAAATAATCAAAGCAGTTCAGAAAATAAACAACCATTAAAAATTTAAAGCTATCTCGTTAGCATCTACAAATAAATGATTGTGAAATTTTATTGATTGGGAACTCAATAAAATCTCCAGATTAAAACTACATATTTGATTTTGAATTTATTTTATAAAAATAATGAATAATATTATAACTCGTCGCTTGAAAGCATGCCAATACGCGTTCCTATTACCTATGCTAATAGATGCAATGTTTTAAATTTCAAACAAAAGTTTAAACCGTTTCGTATTAAATGGTCAATTAGTATAAAATCTAATGGGCAAATGATTTTATTTCAACATTTTAAACAGTTTTACAAAATATTTTACCACCAGAATTTGGATAATTTTATTTTATATGTCCTACAGAATTCTTTAAAAACTGTATTTTAGATTGACCGAATTTGCCTATAAACCTTTTGAGACAGGGTGTTAACGTAAGTTATTTGTTCAACCTTAGACCGTCAACCCCGAAAAATTTGTCTTGAAATCTAGTTTTTTATCTATTAGTTGATCTTTTTTTAATGATATCTTCAATTATACAGTAAAATCATGAAACAAAAGTTATTGTAAATTGCATTACGTATCGGTTATTCAATGCTATATGTGAGCAAGATTGATATTAATATATTATATTGTAAATAAATTTTAGTTTGAAACTGGTTAGAATAGAATTTCGGTTTCGAGCGACCGACGCTCTAAAATGTATTTAAACATTTTCGGGTTGCAAGTTCTATATTTTTGTGGATTGCGGTAAGGTGGTGGTTGCGTCAACTAAGAAACAGTGTAGATTAATGGTCCGGGAGGGACCGTAGGGCAATAAATTCCCACCCAAGAATTACCGGCTTGCAACTTGCGAAATATGACAGTGTCATAAATTTCAGACAGCGAGAGAGCAGGAAAGAACTACCAGCCGACCCGTGCAGCTGAGCGATATATCTATAGAACCCTAACTTAGCTCACAGACCGCCGCGGTCTTGCCCTTCAGCGAGCTACATTATTTTTTCGTTTTCAAGAAGTGGGTGTTTGGATACCCCCATATTTTTCCTCTGGCATTGCAAGCAGGAAGCCGAGATAGTTAATGTGATTTATTCGTGGTGAGATAACTCAAGCCGACTTCAAATGATAACGTCAAGTGCAGAAGCGACTTCTCTAAAGTTTATAAGCCTCAAACTCGTCTTTACACTAAGCCCACTTGAAACATTATCGAACATTCTATCTGAACAACTTTACTCGTATAGAGCCGTAACATATTTAAGGTTAAAGAATGCTCTCTACTCATGGTGTTCTGTCTTGTAGGCCGAGACAGCATTACACACCGAAGAACACGATTAAACGAGATAAATCTAATGGTGAAACCTTGTTAAGAGTGGAGTAAATGGCAGCTCGAAGACTCGAAGATTTAACACCACGTGTGCGAGAACTCGTGCTGACTTATTGGACACTTGGGTCGTGTTACGAAAACAGCACGATTCTTTATCATCTTATAAGATAATCTTAATTTTCCGGAATAAGTTTCGTCAAATTTTAATTATAACACCGCATTGTTCCTTCTAAAGCTCTTTTATACATAACGTTAAGATTGTTTTATAGCTACGTGGCTTTGCCAGTTTTGATTTATGATGACAAGTCCTTGAAGCTATTGTTTGGTAATATAAAGGCACTGGGTGTGAATACCCGCGTGTATTGTCTTTGTAAAACAATACTAACGTCATAATTCTTCCTAACTCTATCTGTATCTCCCCATATGTATTTACGAGTTAATATAAGCCGTTTCTCACAACAAACTGGAAAGAATCCTTTATGCTTTAAGATGTTATCGTAAAATAAATGATTCCACACATCAGCCCAGGGCGCTATCAAATCGGCACTTCAGTAATTTAAGTCTATTTAAATATGTTAATTTATTTTGTGTTCGAGTTTTATTAAAATTACACCAATTAAACTATAGCCGAATCTGAGCGAACCCATTTCTATTTCCGCTATTAAATATTACATCATAGATCTTGTCGTTCAATAAATTAACTATTTGGAACATGCGAAACTTTTGGCTAGCAAATAACATGATTTTTAGAGGTTCTACAATTTTAATTAGCGTTTAATATGATATTAATAACAGTTCTGAATGATTTTTAAAGCAGCTTAAAACTTCTACATCTGTTAATTTGAAAACTGGAATTATTATTGATATGTAGTATACGACCTGTAATTTTCTATACCATATTAAAACCTTTACAAAAACTGACAAAAATTTTTAAAATCGCGTGAATTAAGTTGCTTAATAATTGAAGCCACGAAATTTTAGGACCTGTCTTAAATTTAATCCCGCATAAGAATTTGCAAAATGTAAATATAAATGATAAATGTCAGAATTTAAGTTAAATTTTTATTAGTATTTTTATTTAATAATTAATTTTTTGTGTCAATGAGTCCATTAGAATCCATCAGAATCAAAATCTACAGGGTGTTTCAGAATAAGATGCTGATCCTTAAGGGTGTCAATCCTTACGCGATTTTAAGAAGAAAAGTTCAAATAAACATATGTCCTAAACCTCTTAACTTTTGATCTACAAGGTGTTCAAGTTTTAAGAATCCCGTTTGTATAATCTTGAAGGAAACTAAGATGGAATTTTTAAAAAGCTAATTGGGCAAACTATAGAACATCTATTAGTTCTATTCTTAAGGCAGGTTTAGACGATACATTAAAATATAACAATTTGTCTGCAATCGGGTCAAAAATCGGGAGTGCGGTTCACACCTTCCGTCTTTTTACTCCAACCCGACTTCTCCAACACCAGTAGTCTTAACTTTGTGTTGTGTAGAGTTGTGTTTTGTTTCCCACGTGGAGATACTTTTGTGGTTTTTTTATGCTTATTGCTTAACCTAGAACAAAGTGGTGTCGAAGTTGGCTACTCAAACAGAAGTTTTCTCATGTGGAATTATTAAAAGAATTAAGAAGTGAACCATCTGACTGGATGGTGGATGAAGATACGTACGAAAAGTCATTAGATATGGTTTCTTCATGGATTAGAAGACAAGACACTACAATGTGAGAATCTATATCTCCACACGAAAGACTTAGTGCTACATTGCGATTCCTTGCAACTGGACGAACGTACAAAGATTTAGAATTTACAACACTTATTTCTAAACCACCCCTCTGTAAAATAATATCTGAAACGTCCAAAGTAATATTTAAGGCACTGAAGAAATTTATCAAAGTAGAAAAACAAACCTTTTATTATTTTTACTTCTTAACACTAAAACTAAACATTGCAAAAACCACTATTTATAAAGTATGAATAGTCTGAAATGGAGACCGTTGAAAATATAAATTAGGGTTAGGGTTGTATAATTCCACGAAGTCTCGAGCACTACTTCCACTATTACCGTAGCTAGAAGGGCCAGGTGAAACTGATGATTGATGAAAGTACGGGAATAGTTGTTGATGATGTCGTGAGTTAACTATCGGTTGAATCGTTAAGATTTGGTAACCGTTGGTAAAATTAGGCGGGCCGCTAAAATAGGGTGTAAGATCTACGGCAATTTCCGTAATTTTGCAATATCTATTTAAATATTCTATGTCTCGTTCAAACAAAACATCTCAAATCAGTTTTTGTGCAAACTTCACTTGACTAGATTTTAAGTTGAGCAGTCTATCGTTTACATGTTTGCCAAAATTGTGAAAAGGATCATCTTCCTTTACAGAATCAATTTTCTGTCCCAATTTTTTCATAGTATCTAGAGTGGCTTGCTCCATTTGATTCTTTGATTCTTTGATTTTACTGGGTCAAGAGTACAAAATACTAGCAACTGGTTGAGAACTTTGCTGTGTAGTTTGAGGTGTTTGGAGAGTTTTTGGTATGTCAACATTTTTGCCAATATCCAAACTCAAACCTTCCTCTGCGTTATCAGCCTGAAAACCAAACAAATTGTTGATATAAAGAGTACACCCATCCTTAACTATATTAAATATTTATGCTATAAATGTTTAATGCTGCGATTTAAACTTACCGACTACTGAGGCTGAATGGATAAACATCGCTTCGGACTTTAAAAGGATGTGACAGTTTCCTCTATTGATGAGAAATAGATTAGAATTATTCTTCCAACAGACTGTGATTCATACTACTTCGACTATAAAAAAAACTCATAGCATCGTCCTTATAGGTATAACCAATGCTAATTATTGGTTCATCTATTGTGATATAGGTACTAATGGCAGAAAGTTTGACGGATGAGTTCTTAATAATAAAACATTCTACCAAAAACTAATTGACGAGAAATTCAACATTCCAAAACCTGAACCAGTGTCTAAATCAATTCGTACTTTGAACTATTTTTTTGTTGATGATAATGCGTTTGCATTACGCCAAGATTTATTAAAACCTTTCAATCAAGCATCACTCTATAATGAAAAAAGAACATTCAATTATCGGTCATCTTGAGCTTGCAGGATAATAGAAAACACATTTGGGCTTTTGGCATCCCGATTTCGTGTATTGTATACTGCAATTAATATAGATGTTGAAACTATAGAGTGGGTCGTTTTTGCTTGCTGCGTTTTGCATAACCTTTTTCGCAAAAAATCGTATTCTGAATCTTTCGATTCTGAAAATTTAGAAGAGTGTTCTATCATCAAACGTGACCGTTGTGACCTAGAGAGGATATATCAACTTCAACATGTTCATTAGGACAAACTTCAAAAATAACAAATGTAGTTAGATAAGAATTTTGTGACTATTTCAACGGCGAGGGATCAGTACCTTGACAGGAGAAATGTGCATTGACAAAGTTTAGGGACAGTAATTTCATCTTATTTAACTATAGGCTATGTAATATACAAGCATCTAAATTGTTTACCTCCTCATTTGTTAAACACATACAATTTTAGAGTGTAGTTTACCTACATCAATCACGGTCATCAATAGTGCTTCTAGGTTTCCTTGATAGTTCAACGTCGTTCAAAAATTGAAGAAGATCAAAATACCATAGCTTAGGTTTGTAAACTTCGTCGGAGCCTGCTCCAGATTTCTGGGATTTGTTAACTTTAGTCATTTCCTTCTTGAACACTGTTCTGAATGAGTTTATTTTCTTCACAACTGTATCCCTGTCTGCAAGCGGATCAATTTCTTTGTATTTAGCAACCAATGCGACATAAGCTAGATCTCTTTTGTTTCTATTTGAATACTATTTGTCTTTACCTGCCTTAAGCATGGAAAGTTTTTGTACATTTTAATAAATTCTGACAAAAATTCACGAGAGGCTTGATGCATGTTCGACATGATGTCACTACAAAAATACTTCTCAAGGAACACCACTATATACTAAAAACCACTCTCAAATTAATGAAATAAAATAAAAAGAAGACTGCACTGTTCTTTAGTAGAACGTACAACAACAAAAGTGACGTCAGATTACAACGATAAGATGGAGTTATCGTTTACGTGCACGGACTTGTCACTACGATCTATAGAAATTCGCACCAACCTTCAACTTGGCTCCAATTCCGACAAAACGTAACGACCTGTGGTTTACACGTGCATTCTTGCGTGCAAGATGGATACCACCGGTTTCTGATAGTTATTTTGGATGAAAGAAGTTACATGGTTTTGGAAAGAAATATGTCCCATGTTGGGCGACTGAAGCAAACAGGTTATACAAGGCATATCTAGAAAATTTGAATATAGAAGCCGGAGATGCTGTACTATCACATCTAAGTAATGGAAGAAAAAAAACAAATGTAATTGATTAGTGGAAAATATGAATTTCGTACATTCAAGTTGTACTTTTAAATAAACACCTAATAAATTATAAAACAGAAACAAAACGCTTAATTTTGGTGCCGATCCAATAATACTAGCAGCAGTACCACGTTGTACATCCAAAGAAATTTGTCTCCTCTCTCAGCAATGAACTTAAAACCTTCCCTTGTTTGTTGTTTCTACAAGCTATTTCTGCGGCTGATCCAGGAGTGGTGGTAATATGAGGTAAGTAAGTGGCGGCTAAGGTATCCACGCAAATTACGTCCCAAATCAGTCGTAGCCCTTTCGACTATGGTATTAAAGTAGCCTCATTAGCTCATTAGCTGTCGTCTCCAGAAAGTCCACTTGGTTCCAAAATACTAGAGAAACGTGTCGATGGTAAAGCCCGTTGAATAATCGTGTGCAATTCGGCATGACGAGAAAATCTTTCTGCACTTTTACTACAGATTAGACCATAAAAGTTGTGCAAGCAACATCCTTAAATAATTGACCACCAAGTCTTAACCCTTCACTGCACAATTTTTTCCTTTTTAATAAAAAAAAATATTTTCAGTATCTAAAACATTATTGTCTTTAGGAAAAACACGGAAACTAATTTAACAAAAATTTATGTGAAAAAGTAAACTGTTTACAAACAACATCAAGCAAAAATTTTGAAACCATTTTATATCTTCGTAAAACATAAACCAATCCCGCTTTTTTCGTACAAAATATATTAATATCCCTCAGATTGTGTAAATTTGCAACGTACTTGTTTTTCAGTTCAATAAGGTGAATGATCAACCCTATCAACCCGAACATATATTACTCATACAATTTGAGCTGGTCTTTTTTTTTATTTGCAAGGCTTCTTCATCCCCAGCACCTAAAGGTCTTTTTTGTTTTACTATAATTACTATAAAATTTTATTGGCTCCTCAAACACCTTCAGCTTCAGCCAATTGTGCTTTGAACGTAGCTTGAGTCATTTTTGTCTTTTGCCCATTATAGAATTCGATATTGAAAGCATAGCCAGAGCTGCCACATAGAACAAATTGTTAGAAACCCCATTTGTGCGGCTTGTTTGGAGGGTATTGTTTTAAATGGTGTCTTGTTTTAGTGGAACATATTTGTTCTAGCACGGATAAATATTGTTGCAGAGGTATTCCAGTAGAAAAATTGTCATTTAGACTGCCTACAAGAGGTATTATTTTATGGATTCTATTCTGGGTGATCTCGTCTAATTGCGGTATCATTATTATTATTAAAATACGTCTAATTTTTTTGAATCTGCTGCAAGACATTCTTAAATTTTTTAAAACCATTGTCATCGGACCAGTAAGATCTTGTATTTGGCATATGAACAAGAGAAACATATGATGGTATACCAATAAACTGTTTTACATCATTTCTCATTTGATTTAGTGGCTTGGTAGGGTCTTTTGAATTAGGTAAAGATTTCATTCTTCTACGATTTTCTCAATCATAGTGTTAGTGAAAAAAACTGATAAATCAATAAGGGGTTTGTAACTCCAATAAGATCTCATCACCCAAAAAATTTTGCTGTTGATCTCTCAGGACTAGATTTTTGTTCCTCCAGATCATATTTTTGTCGTATTGATACCTTTTGCTGTTGAGAATTGAGGTGTTTGAAATTCCTCTTTATTTATTGTGCTTTCATTTTTTCCCATGTTTTTATGAACATGACCGGGTTTCTCCATCGGATAAATATAGTAAATCACTACTGTTATCAGTCTCATAATCATCGTTTTCCGAAAAATTGTATAGAATTTCTTCCAGTTTCTTGTTTGTTAGAGGCTTTGAACCCCTACGAGTAAAGGGTTACATTGACAGATATTTGAAATCAGTGCATATCTAGACAAGTACCGACATTTTTGGAAAGGATATTATTTTTTAATATTCTGTCCTATGAACTCTGAGTTTGTCTACTTGTTGGCAGACAGGCATTCGTCCAAAGCTTTGTTCAGATAGTGCACTTGTATCTTAGTGCTCATAAAGAGACATAAGATGCTATACATCATAAGACAAACTTAGTAATTGCGGAAAGCAGATATTAGACATTCATCGAATTTCAAGAACGTCTCTAGAAATTGATAAAGCTGCTTGAATTTATTTAAGGGATTCAGGACTTGTTCGTAGAAAAATCTATAATTTCTAATAGGGATGGACATTTCCAAATAGCAGTTGTTCGCAAAAAATAGATCAATTTAGGTATAAAAACGCCGTTTTCAAAAATAAATAAGCCACGTGGCATTGATATGGTCGAGACGTAAAATAAGCAGCTCTAACTTCCCTTGCTCAGTTTTAAAGTAATTGGAATACCCATGCTTCATCAAAAGTTGGGGCTCCTAATAATTGAAAATCGTCAACAGAAGTTATTGGCATGCCGGGACAAATAAATTTCACGAAGATCGTTTAAAACTTTTTCTGGAAAGTCAGCAAAGGTTGCGTCGTCTAAATACCAGATATTTAGTTTATCGACTAGAGGTTGTAGTTCGAAATGACATTGGTTCACGAGGATCACCTTATTGAACGCCTACCTCAGATAATTTTGTCTCCGAAAAATAGAACTGATAGGTGTCTTATGGCACTGATTTAAAAAAAGAGAAAGGAGAGGAAAGTGAGATTTAATAAGGGAAAGCTTAGTATCTCTTTTAATAGAATGAAATGCATTTCCAAATCAAATTTCAGTAAGAAAAATTAACGAATTGTATGGATAGCAGCTTGGCAACCTCTTTTTGTCGCAACTCCTAATTGATGAGGAGCTAAACGCGAGAAAATTATGATTAAGACAAAGTATGCGTGTACGTGCAACAAGTCGTCTTGAAGCACAACCAATTACAATAGGTCTGATTCCACCATTTTCTTTTAAAAAGCGCAAAGAAATACCCTGTAAAATATAGGCCAGAGTTCGTTGTTGATTTTGCCGCCACGAATCAAATTACAGAGTTTTGTTATAGAAGTGGGAGATACTAGATTCTCCAGCAGAAAAAAAATGATGTCTTTCAAAAACTATGGTCTCATGCCATCGATTCTAGGCGCTGAACCATGTGAGAATGGGTTAATTACTTTGGATATTTAGATTTCAAAACTTCAAAAACGTTATCATTGAAAGAGGCAAGAGAATCTTCAGAAATTGATGCAGTTATTTATCACTGATTTATCAATTTATTTGCAGATGAGAATAGGGCCCCTTTTATGAGTGCGAATCGTTCGATGTGAAGTCGAGAGTTGATTTTGACTATCACTTCTAGATAAAAAATCAAAAATCTTTGCGTCGGTGGGGTTGTTCTGACGTTCTTTAAAATGACATTTGGATGAATGTATTTCATACCTATAAAAAATTTGATAAAGATATAGGTAAAAGCAGGTATACTTACATTTTTAAATAATGGTCTTCCATAGGGATCAGTTCTTGCAATTGTATAACGTAGTATAACGTTCTTTTGATATTTATAAAATAAAACCAGCTGTTGGAATCAATAAGCAATATTGACGCTATATTCTTGGTTAATTCAGATTACTAAACATTAATATAATGTCGGAACTTCATTCACCAAAGGAGAGTACCACTAAACTAAAAACACACTTTTTTTTATTAAATAAATATAACAACAAAAATTCAATAAAACCATATTAATAATCAAATTGTTTAAAATAGTCCCAGCAGAACTTATCGATTCCCTATTTAAAATTAATTTTCTGATACATGTTGCTAACTCTGATTTGTTATATATTCATAGTGTATGAAACAACAAAAATTATACTTACGTATATAATAAATACTATATCTGCGTTATAATGTCGATTTACAACAATGCAATATGAATTATATAACGTAGACATATAAATACGTAGGATTCAAATATTTATTGACTTGACAAAAAGATTACAAGGCATGTGAATATACTTTTTATTTTTAAATAGAACGTTTTTAGAAATTAGCAACAACAGCTGTTATCAAATACCACGTTAACGACTATCAAAAGTTATTGCTTATTAAATAAATGAAAGTCATAACATTAAAATTAATTAAAAGTAAAAATTATGTACCTTTACTAATTTAATACAAAACATGCTATACATATTTCACTCTAACTTTAAATTGTATATAAAAGGATTATTAATATAAAGCAAGAATGTGCCAATTTCTACCGTTTCTAGTTTAGTTTTATTGTTAATTCTAATATTTACTAATTTTTTTTTATTAGTTTGCACTGTGCTTTAGGTCTTGTGTTTATACAATTGGGAAGATTTTCCCTTATACATAAACATGAAACAATAAACACTACTTTGTTTTGAGACTTAGTTATACGAGGATGTATTGATATCTAGTTAGCCTAGACCAGTTCCTTGCATAAACAAAATATTGCGTTACCATAGCAACGAACAATAACTTATTAGAAGTGTCAGTGTTAAAGTTTGATGTCAAAAAAGTAAACCAGAGTCACGCAATAAATTAAATGAAAAAATATGTCCACCGAAATTGTGAAAATCGAAAAATTGGAGTATCGAGCCATCATCAAGTACCTGTATTTAAAAGGGTTAAGAGGTAAGCAGATTTACGAAGATATGCTTAATACCCTTGGTGATCAATGTCCTTCGTATGCGACCGTCAAAAATTGGAATGCAAGCTTCAAAAGAGGTAAATTTTCCATTGAAGATGATGACCGATCGGGAAGGCCAGTTTCTGTGTCAGTCCCCGAAAATATCGATGCAGTTCATGACATGATTTTATCAGACCGTCGAATTGGGCTAAATCGGATATCTGAAGCACTGAATATTTCATACGAACGCGTTCATCATATCGTTCACGTCAATTTGGACATGAGAAAAATTGCTGCAAAATGGATCCCGAAATGTTTGAATGTTGACGAAAAGCGTGCAAGGGTAGAAGCATTGCGTTCAATCTGTGCTCGATTTGAAAACGATGTAGACTTCTTAAACCGAATTGTTACTATGGATGAGACTTGGGTACATTTCTACGATCCAGAAACAAAGCAACAACCGATGGAATGGCGACATTCTGGTTCTCCAAGACCTAAGTAGTTTCGTGTCCAAAAACCTGCTGGAAAAGTTCTTGCTTCAGTTTTTAGGGATTGCCATGGAGTAATCATGATTGATTTTTTGGATAAAGGTAGAACAATAACTGGAGATTACTATTCGGCATTACTGACCACTCTACGGAAAAATATTAAAGAGAAAAGATGCAGAAAGCATTTTAGATAAAATGTTGGGACGATTTATTTTTCAAACTGTGTCAAATAAAACATATTGGAATGATTCAATTAAAATATGAGCCCTAAGCTTGGTATGAATGTTCTATATAAAATAATGAATTTAATTTGTTTAATTTGGTAAAACAAACTTTTCTCGGGATCGATAAATTTACTTTCATTATGCTTGTAGTTAAATTTATTGTGACTAACTTTATTAAAGATGTGCTTACGATACGATTATGTTAAGAAATTTGTTAAAAACTTTTAATTGAAAAAGTTATTTTGGTTAAAATAGTGTGCTGAATGTCCAGCATTTGCAATCCGTAGTTCTTTTGAATTATTAACAGCAATTTCATTGTTTTGATTGAATTAAGACATCGTCGTCTTCACATGTTTCAAAAAGAAAAAAAAATAAGAAAATTTAACATTTAATTTTAGACAATCATTGAAGCAATTTGTACATAAGCGCATGACCCAATATACGTACACCTTTTAAAAATTAATTACATTGCGTGTATAAAATTAAAATTTTAGATATTTGCGTTTGGTATTAACTAACGTTACGTGATTTGTGAACTTAATCTCAATTCTAATTCTAATCAATTTGATTATTGTCCTTCATAGGACAGTTGTTGATAGTTCGACAACGTTTCGACATATCTTACAAAAATAAACGAATAAAAGCCAACAGGATAAATTTCCAACAACATGTGCATATAAAGCTTTCAGATTTGTTAGGTAATTTTATACGTTCTTAATTAATTGTTAATGAAAATGAAGTTTTCGCTTACAAAGAAAATCGTTGTATGATTTGCTCAATGTCAAGGCTGTGGAGAAAATTAACCAGTAATATTTCTTCCACGAAAATGCATGTATGGCGATCATCAAGTGCCATGTTCCCCTTGGGGCAAAGTTTTGAAGGTGTCAAAAAAATACATGCTTTTGAGCAATAGTGATACTTATTATATCAATCAGGAGATAGCAAAGTACGGAAACTACACCTTTGAGAAGAATTAAATCCAATCATGTAGTTATAAAATCCCGTATTGGGCCTTTTCGGAGAAGATCCATTAGAAAGTTGCAACGAAGTGGGTTTGCTCTACTACATCCTACAATTTAACAGTAAAAATAGATGTAAAACAGAAAATAAATTCGATAATCTACGTGTACTCGAAAATGCTTTTCCACATTCTATCTCCTTAGGTAAAACAGTCAAATCTATTTTCCATTAGGTTCTAGAGACGATATTGACTGACAATAAGTTATATGATAGATCTGGATATATTTACAATATGGACGAAACGAGCTATGGTTAGCGGAAAAATGGTCTAAGAGTGTTTTATCGATCTCGTGGAAAAAGGTGAAACAATAAGTAACGGCGTTTCCCTCTCTCCGTATTGCATATTTAGAGGAAAAAACATGAAGGTTGAGTTATCCAATGGTATGCCACCAGGATCTGGAATTATAATAAATAAGAAATCAGCCTATATTAATTCTGACATTTTCTTTGACTGGTTTAAGTTTCACTTTCTCCGAGGACAGTGACAGGAAAAATTGTGTGTAGTTGATGGCCTTCACACTACACATTAACCTACAGCCTCTAGACATATGAAAATATTCTATTATGAAGCATGTGTAAAAGTAAACAGTGACCCTACATTAAAGAGGCTGACTTTTGGTAAACTTTTTGGAGAAGCATGGATTAAAGTAGCTGCGATTAAAAATGGTGTGTTGGAATCGTACTCTTTAATCCATGTGTTATTCCAGAATACGCATTCATTGCTAACATAAGTAATTCGTGAGTAATCTCTAAATCTACAAGACTAAAAAAATAAACACGAGAAACTGAGACTAAAGAATCTATTGAAAATATAGAAGATATAACACCGGACAAGATTTTGGAAAGAATTTCACCAACACCTTCGACATCAGTCATAAAAACTCACAAAAGATAATAGACAAAAAAGATAACAGTTAGACACAGAAAAAAAAATACCCTAAAGATACACCAAAAGCAAGAAGAAGAAGAAACCGTTACGTCCGTCCAGCATGAGTTCTGAAAAATGATTTCAAATTATTAATTAGATAATGATAATGATGAATAAGCCTTAGATTATGGAAACAAATGTGTGGGTTGTAAAGAAGATTAACGAAAGACCACTAAGACAGATGACTTAGAATGTAATGTTTTTTATTTTGCGTTTAAATACATTTTGTATGTATAAGTTGGTTTAAACTATGTATTATTATAAATAATTTTTTTAGTTGAATTTCCTCAAATGAAATTTATAGTAAAATTTTCAAACTGTGGTCCATCTTTCCTCCACTTACCTTATGTACTTCGAGAATGAATGAGATAACACAATAATCATTTATATATTTTCTCATTTGGGTGGCTAGGAAGTAACAAAGTGAAAGGTGTTAAGAATATTATCTAGATCTTAACCAATCTGCATCTGAAATTCCGCCCTTAAAGTGAAAATCCTTTTTTTTACCTAAAAGTAAGCATCGTTGCGCAAAATAATCCTGCATTTGTCAAAAAGCTTCAATTGCTACACAAAATGGAATGCATAATAAATACAACGGTACGATGAAATAACTGACAGATGATGACATTAGCATATATATATACCAACCAAAAAGTGCACCCACTTCAAATACTAGATATCAGAACACTGAATGCGGCGAACGTGAGAAGCGATCACAAATTACTCCTAGGGAAAATCAGAATAGAAATGAAAAAACGCCCAAGAAAAGAGTCCACAAGAGATCTATATCAACGGAGACTATCACAAAAGATCCTAAGTAATCAAATAAACATGCAAGATAGTATAGAGGACAGCTGGGAGAAACTCAGAAGTAATATACAAGAAGCAGCCAAAGATTCATTGGGAACCCGAGTAAGTAAAACCCGACAGAAACCAAACCGGACACAGTGGTTTAGAAAGTCAAAGAAAAATGCAAAGAAAGGCAAATAGCACACCTGGAATACAAATCGCTCAAAACGCAAGAATCACTTGAAAAATATAAGAACATAAGAAATGAAACAAAATCATTAGTTCGACAATTAAAAATGAATACTGGGAGCTATTCTCCAAACGCTTAGAATGAGATTTTTACGGACAACAAAAACAGATATGGCGATTTTTAAGACAACAAAAAAGGAAACAAACGAGTTAATTGAAACACCTCTAATTGATGACAACACTTGGGTTAAATATCTAACAGACTTATTTAAAAAAAGAAAAGAAAAAAGAAATTGACGAACCCACAAGAATAATCTAGGAAATATAGCTATAAATGAAGGCGTTACGGTCACGAAAGGAGATGTCGAAGAAGCAATAAAAACATTAAAAAACAAAAAATCGCCAGGACAAGAAAAATCTCAAATGAGCTCTTCAAATGCGGAGTGACAATCTAGTAGAAGAAATACTAAAACTCACAAACAAGATTTTAACCAAGCAAAGGATCCCAGACCTGTGGAGAACAAGCACAATAATACTTATGTTTAAAAAAGGAGACAGAAAAGACCCATCCAACTTCAGAGGCATAAATCTCCTAAACACTTCGCTGAAACTAATAACTAAAATAATAACGAATAAAATCAATTCCCTCACAACGTTAACTGAAGAACAACAGGGCTTCAAAACTGGAAGATCATGCAATGATGCTGTATTCGTGATGAGACAGGTCGTAGAGAAGTCGACTGAATATAATAAACCATCCTTTTTGTGCTTTATCGATCTACAAAAAGCATTCGATAAGATTCAACTCAATGATATTCTAAACTTGCTCTACAACCGAGGAATACCAAGAAACTTGATTAAGACAATTAAAAACATCTACACAGAAAACAGCATTCAGGTAAGACTGGATGGAAAACTTACAGAAAAGATACCTGTGAATAGTGGTATACGACAGGGAGACTCTTTGAGCCCACTGTTGTTTAACATCGTGATGGATGAAATTATTAAAAAGGTTCGCAAAGGCAACGGATATAAAATGGGCAATCAAGAATTAACAATACTCTGCTATGCCGATGACGCGGTTATCTTCGCGGAAAATGAAGACTTCAAAGAAACTTAAACATATTCAATAAGGCCGGGAAAGAATATAACATGATCATATCCTACCATAACACTAAATGCATGACAACAGCAAAAGAACTCTTACGGTGTAAATTGGAAATCGACGGAAACATCATCGAACAAGTAATGACGTTCAAATATCTGGGAGTGGAACTGTCGAGCTATGGAGACGTCAAAAAATGAAGTGTCCCAACAAGTTATCAAAGCCAATAAAGTAGCGGGCTGCCTAAACGACACTATCTGGCGAAACAAACACCTAAACATTAAAACAAAATCTAGAATCTACAAAAGCACGATTCGCCCAATTATGACGTATACAGCCGAGACTCAAGCCGACACATCGAAAACAAAACAATTACTAGAGACAGCTGAAATGAAAATACTTTGAAAAATCGCAGGCAAGACGCTACTGGACAGAGAAAGAAGCGAAAACTATAGAAGATTATGCGAAGTGGAGAATATTGGAGAATAGACACATAAAAGAAAAATTGAGTGGAATGAGCATACCGAACGGATGGCAGAAAACATAATAGTAAGAACAGCAAGAGATAAATCTCCTGAAGGAAGAAGAAGTATCTGACGCCCTAGAAGAAGGTGGAATGATAACCTGGACCCGAATGAAATAAATAGGCAAAATTGATGTAGGAACAAGTTATAAGCCTTAATGGAAGAAGGAAGAAGATGATGACATTGGCATAAATTAATTCACTATCAATTTAAGCAAAAAATTTGCATTTGTGAAAAATTACCGAATAAGATCGTAATATAAAAATTTGGAGGAACAATCCTTGTCTTAAGTTATTACACTTTAATTTGACAGCTAAAAAGGCAATAATAAATTTATACGTACACGTAAACAAGCAACCCAAATTTACCAATCTTCAACATCGGTAATTTAATCAAAATACCACTATTTGTCCTAAATCTAACTTAATATAAGATTATAATCAGTATTAATTTGGAAAACATAATAATTAAACTATTTATGTTCTTAAAGAGCTCACCAGAAATCGAAACAAATCAGGAATGCACTTACAAATACAATCTTTCTAATACCACAAAATTACAATTAAAATTAATATACCCCGAACAACAATACAATAATAAATAATAATGTTATTTTCTAAACTAAATAATAAACAAATCAGTACCTCTGTTTCCTCTAAACAAATTCCAAAGCTAGGTTGCCCCACTTCGTTGTCCTATCTTCTCCTAAACCAGTAGTAAGCATTAAGATGATAACTGCTTCAGTTTTCTCATGTATCACGTTGTACTTCATTTCTCTTCACGACGAATGTAACTATTAAGAGATTTACAAAATACTAGACAAACGCGTCAAAACTGAAACTCAATTGTTTTTGTTCATTGCAATTTTTAAAATAAAACCATTGTCCACCATCACGGTGACAACAAGGCAAAATGTGCCAAAGATGATGAAACTCTAAACACACTAAATAAGGAAAAAAAAGTGCAGCTGACCAAAACTGATAAGTTCTGTAATAATTTAAAAGAAAAACCTGCTTTAGCTAAGGAAGATCTCATAATTAAAGTCATGTAATTTGATTTTGAACAATACATGCCTCGGCCACATGTTCCTTCAGGTGAGGTTTTTTACAAATTTTTATGTTTTTGATGAAATAACGGGTCGGAAATCTCCAAATGAAGTGATAAGTTGCTTACATGATTTTATTAATAAGTAGATTGATCCTCAGGTAACAACCCATTACATTTATAGCGACAACTGTGTCGCGAAACATGAACTCTGTTCTTGTTTAATTTTGGCATTCTCTTCTGCTACAAGGAAGATTCCAGAGAATAAGACATCGTTACCCAGAACCTGGGCACAGTTTTTTGCTCTTCGACAGGTCTTTTGCTCTTGTTGAAAAAGAAAAAGAGAAGAAATAAAGGGTTTATCTGCCAGATGAATGGAGTCGTATGATTACATACATCAGTAAGAAATTTATTGTTAAAACTGTTACGCAAGATATGATAAAGCAATATTAAAAAAAGTTCTGGTGCAAAATTCACCCTATCGAAATATAAAGTTATAGAGTTCAGTGATGAATATAAGGAAACTGTTACGTGCTCAGAGTCAGCGAATGGTTTAGTCCCTGAAGATTTGGTTCTTCTACAGAAATCTTGTATACCGATTTTTCCAGAAGTACAAAGCCCCGTTGCTTTTAAAAAAGGATAAGCTATTAAATGTTATGGAATTGGCCGAATAATATGTTGGCAATGCTGAAATATGGTACTACAAACACACAAGAATGGCAGACATCTGAAACAGAAGATGAATATCAATGAACTTCCAAGAAGAATATTAGGCACCTGTTTTTTTTTGTATTTTTGTATTGCATTTCTTCTGATTTAATGTTACTTTTGTGATTTGTCATCCTAGTTTTTAAAAAAGGTTATTGTAGTACCTACATACACAGACTCACACTGAATGCAGTTAATTTGGTAGACCACGTCTTTTCCTTGGTCTTTTGCATCTTTGTCCTTTAGTTTTGTATGTGGTGTTTCAATATTTTTATTTACCTTAAAACCTATTCGTGTAGATTCATCGTATAGTATATTTCTTAATTTAACTGAAATTTTATTTATAAAAGTTAGAAAATAAAATAAAGCTACTGTTATTTACTAGAATACGGCTAAAATTTTCATTTACTGGTGTGTATTGGTTTATAATTGATTAAATAATCCTAATGGGCAATTGTTCACATTTAAGATATTTCGAATCTTTGTTTTATTATCATTCCATAAGCAAAAAATACTAAGGGTCAACACTTTATTGACCAATTCCTTTATTGTGTTTATTTTATATTCCATGGGATAATTACATCAAAAGTTTATCATTCGATTGGATGAACTAATTTTGTTAAACCAATCAGTGACGATTGGTCCACCATGTCCTTTGATGATTTTAAGTCTACATAGTTAATGTAATTATTTTCTTCTCGTTCACTTGTAAATTGAACTCTGTTATGATAGCGGTTGCATTTTGTTACTAACTCATCAAGAATAGTTTTGTAAATTATTAAAAGAAGCCTACAACATGTTCAACATCCAAAAATTATTTGACTTTAGATCTCAGGGTTTTTGTTTCACCGAGTAAATGTATCAGCATGTGGGTAGTGATCTTTAATTTGAAAATAATAACTCTCTACAACTTTTTTTACTAGAAATAATAACCTTTTTTTTTCAGAGCTACTAAATCCTTATGACTCACGGTGTGACTATTGATTGAAATTACACCGTTAACAACAAGAATTATTTTATTTACACACATAAAATTTAATAATTATAAACAAAGAAAGTATTGACTTAAGTTTACGACCATGCACGTTGCCTTTTACTTTTCGCGAACACGTGCTTGAATATTTCAACCTCAACCGCTATGTTTACATTGACATAACCCTACATTCGTACTTCGAGTTGCCACACCGTTTTTGAATTTTTTCAACTTTCCTTTATTTAAATCAGTTTTTTCACTTATTCATCGAAGCAGAATAAGTAAGTACATGATATTAACCAAAAAGTAAGTATTAATACGATAGCATATAAATAGTTGCGATGCCAAATATTTAGTTTAGGTTCACCAAAAAGGAGTTGGCACGATGTTTCGAAAGAAAGCATAAAAAAACCACTTGGGGAAGGCAAAAAGTTTATCCCCGATTTTATACTTACAAGTAATAAATTAAAATCTGTTTTTAGGTTTATTGTTGTACATGCAGGAAACAGCAAAGGCTTTATTTCTAATGTAAATTTAACAAAACCTAATTTAATTATATTAGACAACGCCAGTTACCATTCAACACTAAAAGAAAAATACCCAATGCTTCATCGACGATACAAGATTTGTGTACATTTTATTAAAGCACAATGTGATGCATGATCAGAAAATGTTAAAACGAGAACTTTTACAATTAGTTAACAAAAATCCAAACCCGAAAATTTATGAAAAAGATGAGCTTGCACTCACGAACATGTATAAGACGTGTGGAAACAATCGCTCCAAAGAATAGATTGTACATATTGGATGAAATGCATTCAAGATGCTGAAAAAGAAATGAAGAAGTCGTGGGATATTAAGCAGCGGTTTGAACTTGTGGAATTATAGCGGATGCTTTTTAATTTTTATGTAGTTGATTCATTTTGCGTTACAACCCAGTAACGACTCTGAGTGGATGAATGTACATTCGATAAAGCGGTATTTAAATCAAACAATTGTTAAAATTCAGTTAAATAGGTACTTTAAAACTGAACGTTGAATTTAACACTAAAGTAAAATTATTTTAAGAAGTTTTATACATCTGGGTCATATACATTAATTTATCATAATATTATAGTTTTGCAACTGTACAAATATACAAATAAATTACAATTATTATAAGTTCCCACAACCTTTATTCAATGACACAATTTAAAAATGAACAAAAACCAGAAAATTTCTGGTCAAAAACAACACATTTATGATTATTTTAATTTGTTTGAAACAGCTGATCTAACTGGATTGACAGATTGCACAAAAATTGACAGTAGGAATTATTTATCAGATGCATACGATTTGTAACGATGAGTCATACCTAAAACCCGGTGAATCCGACTCTAACCAACCTGGTCAAGGGTACAGGTACCGTATTTAATATTGTTTCAATCTTTCGTCTGTTTCCGCTTTTTTTTAGATCGAGATGCTCTATGTTAAAATTCTTGTTCCAGAACTTGGACTCGAATCTCCAACTCGACCACAAATGCTAATTCATAGCACACACTTTTTCAAAGTTAATAAAATTCAACCGAACTTCACTCGGGTTAGTTAATGCTTTAATTTTACTATTCAATTAATTAATTAATTGATCACTGGAAAATGTTTCGACACTAATCCCGCGTACTTTATAGTTAGATTCACCCGCGCACATTGTTTCATTATATTGTGAATTAGTTTATTAACCCATGATATTAACACACTCTTTATTTTCTTAAAAACTATCACTAATTCTACTTAACTCTAGGGTTTGGTGCCGTTTTCGAGTTTTGGAGCTGCTTGGAGATGATAACTACATGTTACACAGCTCTTTTAGACTTGTTCAAAACTAATTTATAAAACCCTAGACAAATCTATGAAAACAGCTGCTGTCTTCGTTGATCTCTCAAGAGCGTTTGATCTTGTAAATCATAGTAGATTACTGAGTAAAATTACTAATATAGGAATTAGAGGTAGTTGCTATGATATAATTAAGTCGTATCTATCAAATCACATTCAAAGTTGGTGCACCGCAAGGTAGTGTCCTAGGATCTCCGCTTTTCATTTTATTTGTAAATGTCATTCAGTATTTTTTAAACACAAAATATTGTTTTTTTTACCGATGATCTTACAGTTATTGAAACTGCAAACTCTGATGTCGACTTAATAATTAAACTAATATTCCTTAAATAGATACATTAATTCAATATTTTAAAATTAACAAACTTGTTATTAACCACGAGAAGACTCGCTACTTAAAGTTTGGCAATAAAAGCTCTGGAAATGATTACAATCTTATATCAAAGTTTTGTGAGAAACCGGTTAATTTAGTTAATAGCTACAAACTACTGGGATGTAATGTAGATATTGATTTAAATTGGGGAAAACATGCTACTTTAATTTACAGTAAAATTTCATTAAATTGTTTTGCTTTAAGAAAATTGTCATACATTATGCCACAATTTTGTGGGGAAATCACACCTGCTAATAGGGATTTTAAAATGCCAAAAAGGCAGTAAGATCTGTGTATAACTTAAATTCTTGTAGGAAAAGCTAATCACATTATCAGGAACTAGAGTTGTTAAAGCTTGTTAAAGGTAGATTTTACCAGTTAAATCATAATTATTGTACAAGATATGGAAACAATCTTCAGATACATTTACATAAATTACAATTATAGAAATCAAATCCTGGGAGTGATTGTGTTTAATAAAATTCCAGATAATATTTGGAATCTACCTTATGTTCAGTTTATAGAATTCATGAAATTCTATCTTTGTGTAAATGTGTTTTATTCTATTGATGAATTTGATGTAATTTTGATCAATAATATTTTGTTTGTAACTATTATTATTATGTTTTCTTACAACCATATGTATCCTTATGTAAATTATAAATCAAATTTAAGATGATTAATTATTTTAGAATTAAAGTTAGACCGCTTTGATTTATGCGGGCAATTTAAAAAACATATTACAAGGATAAAATTTTAAAATAGAGATTGTAAACAGTCGGTAATGTCAACGTTTAAGCGATTATTCTATGGTAGATGACATAAATATATGGTAATTGCAGTCGGTTTCACTAATTCCTTATAAAGAGTACATGTGTTAACTAGTTAATTGCCATATAATTTCTAATTTAACATAAAAAAATAATAATCGTTAATGTCTATAATTAATTACAACACTATTAGGAAATCTAAATCAATATGTTATCGTATGCATATTTAAAATTTATTTTATTAGGAAGAACATAAAAATAACCGGTCGTAGGTGGGCTTTATATGTTCTTCAGTTTTCTTCATTAAGGATCAAGTTCTCTTACCATTATGTTGTCTTTTTATGTTAATCGTAAAAACTGTTCGATAGCTACAAAACATTTTGAAACGGATACAATTACTTGTATACACAGGAAAATGAATGCCGCACTGTCGGCTGTCTGACGTTGACAGAGAATCTTACAATGCGCACCTTAACAACTGTCTAATTTACATATCCTCAGAGAAATCTTTTCGAAACGGCTACAGGCTTTTAATTTACACATCATTAATTACCTGCGCCCTCGGACCGCCGACATATTATACGAACCTACTTCATAAATGTCAAGTTACTCCTCTACAACTAATTAAAGGTGTACGATATTTGAAAGGAGCAATAACTCACCATATTTTATTGGACTTAAATTATCTTTTCTTCTAATTAAGAGGTCCTTGGGCCGACGATTCTGAAATATTTGTTTACTGTTCCTATATATTTGGTTTTTACGACGCATCTAAGATGTCTCGGCTGTCATCACACACAGCTTTGCCTCTGAAAGACATTAATACACGCCCACTCAATATGTTAGCTCAATGTTTTTGTAATTCCCCTCATTTATTTTAAATTTATAGCTGATAAATTAAACTAGAGTTATTTCAGTCTTTACGGCAAATCCTAATATAAATCACGTATGTTAAAATTTTGCGTTGGATCTTCATTTAAAAATTCTTATTTCTTCCAATAACGAAAATCAGAGGTTTAACATTTTTTAATCTTAAAATACTTCCCACTGATAGTGAGGACGCAAATATTTGAATATTAAGTAGCGTGTACTATTAACATTAATTGTAACGTCATTTTAAAAATTATGTATTCCATTATTTATATCTTCATTTACTTTCTGAATAGAACTTATGATATAGCTTGAAAAGACTACTTCTCGAACCCAGGTGCGAACAATGACTAATGGGTATAACTCCACGGGATACACTCATACCTACTCGTCTATGGGAATAAATCTCACCGATCCTTGTATCTAATTTAAATACATGCTACAAAACTAAAATAAATGATCCTGTTTATTATACAACCTAATAAATTGTCAAATTTGAAATGTATGAGATGCTAATGAATGGGCGATTAACTGTTATATTAATTAATCCCTATTCGTTTCCTTAATCTTACGAATTTTACTCATTATCTATTTTTTTAACTTCAGGTTTATTTCTCTTGGCGCACAAGAATTGAACCACCTGCCGAAAAATTTTATAATGTAAACTACCTATGGTGAAGTCGTCTATTTACTTAATGCAAGTTGGACCACCCGACTATCAGGAGATAGTAGCTTACTTGAATACTACCGACCCCCGACGGTGAAGTTCTTGACAACTAAGATAAACTGGCAACCGTGGTGGTGGCTTGTTGTCGCGGACTTAATGTTCATGTATCCATTATTTATTCTTTTTTCTTTGACAAAAATCACTTTTATATCGTATTCGTGACACAGTTTTGAATAGAACAATAACTTTATAAACGGTTTTTCAAAATAAAATGACACATTTTTTTCTTTTCTTAGTATTTAAAGAAAAATGATTCAAAAAATAAAATAACACGCACAGTTATAAAGATAGTATAGTTATTTGTTCAATTCTTGTTCATCAATGGTTTAAATATTATTGCGGTGACCTAAAACTTTTCGGTATTAGAATAAATAAAGAAATAAATGTTTCTAAACTAATGTTCAATCCATTTATAAATTATAATAGAGTAGTGGGGCAGATTGTAGGAAGTATAAGCAAGAATTGCGATAAAACCATGACAGATGATCAACCTAAGTAAAAAACCGTTGGGAGGCCAAAAAATGTTCATTAGGAACAAAATGGGGGCGTTTTAAAATTAGGCTTAAGAAACATTTTAAAACGCATGTAACTCGTAAATTAACAAATTCTCGACAATTATATCTCTGGTAATATTTATTCTAACAATTAAAATTAGTTTGTAGTTAGGCGACTTTAGAAAGTTTAGCCTAACAACAAATTTAAGAAAACCAAAACAACTTGTAAAATAACACTGTAGTCTAGTTAAATCGATAAATCCTCTATAATAATAATAGATAAAATATCCTGTCAAGGATTCCTTAATGTGGAGGTATAAAATTAAACCACTACCCCGGAAGTGGAATTTTGATATGAGTCACCTCATTAACGCCACTGCCCATGGAATGAAACAAATTCTTGAGGAGTAATGAGAACAAAGAACAATTGTTTTGTTTTCTAAGTGTTTACATAAAGGAAATCGACTCTGAGGAAGGTTGTATTATTGCAACAGTTGGTGAAAATGCTGTTACCAATTCTAGCATTAGTCTTTTATTTGTAAGTCTATATAACCACGAAGAAGCTGAGACAAGACTATTCTTGCATGTCCAAGTCGCCAGCAGCCAGTCGTGTTTACAAATTTTAATGAGAACAGTAGACTCTGACGTTCTCGTATTAGGAATAGCATTTGCAGCTCGAAACAAGGATATAGAGCTATGGATTGAATCAGGAACAGGAAAAAACGTTAAAATACTTTCAGCGTATAGAATTGCCAAACTTATGGGAGCTGAAAAGGGTCTGCACTGTCTGAATTCTATGGTCAAACTAGATGCGACATCATATCGGCAAGAAATCTGCATGGAATGCTTGGGCAAAATATCCAGATGCGACTAAAGCGTTTGCTGAATTGTCAAAACGTCATAGATTGTAATGTTTTTGATGTAATTCAATGCTTTCTTATTGTGATGTATGCAGCTTTAATTTTAGATGGTAGCTTAGGTGTACTGAAAGTTAATACATAGTTGGCAGTATCACAAACTTCATCATTGATTTTAGTCTTTACACACCAAACTTCAATAACTCCTTGATCTCTAAAGTCACCTAAAATTTCGTCAACCGTACAATTTAGCAGATCTCTGCAATATATGACGCCTCTAGATATGTTTAGTGTTTTATGTGAACTCATTTTTACGTCATAATTTCATATTCTATATTCCTTCCTTAACCTTTCTAATATTCTTTAGTTCCACAACTAGTCCACACAAAACTTTTTGTATGAAAAAAGGACTCTCTTTAGAGAAGTCCTCCTTTCTCTTCTTTACAATCAAAAACCGGGCCAATGCCGCCTTTCCTTGATTCGCCATGTTCCGTGAGTTTTTTGGTGGACTCACATCCATGCCCATTGTCTCGCCGCGGTCATCAACGTTGGGCTGACAATCCACATTAGAGGTAGCCCTACCCTCTAATGCATCCGAGGCTTTACTGGTAGTAACAACCATTTTTTCATTTTAAAACTGCTTCCAGCTTACAGGGTGAAATAGTCCGCCTTGAAAGAGCCCTGCCGTACCGTCAAACTAATGACAGTGGTATCAAGGTAAGGGGTTTTCTACGACAAATGGTACCCTGGCCCACTGCCAAGCTCGTGGCCTCGGGTTTGTTAAGCCTGTACCTTAATTTTTCCATTACGCTTTAGCGGGAATCCCCACATATGCCGGCAAGTTGAGTCGCAAGGCATATGTGATCTTACTATTGAGTGGTAGGAGGGAGGTTCAATACTCTTCTGACTATGTTGCAAGTCGAGAGGACCACCGATTTTTGCATCTCTATATGAATGCCAAAGTGTATGTTTAGAGATGCAAGGTGTTTCTTCAGGTCTCTGGGTATCTCACCTGTAGCTCCGATCACTATTGGAACAATACTTATATTCTTCGCAAGTGGTAGGTATTTATCAAGATTTTCTTTATGATTTTTCTGTATATTGGCTGGAGCTGGTATTGCCATGTCTATCAGAATGATCCGACTCTCATGTTTGTTGTATATAACAATATCGTGTTTATTATGCTGTTTATTCGCTGGTGATTAGTTGTCTGTCTCAGTAGACTAGGTGTTCGGTATTCTCTAGCACGCTCTCTGAAATATATCGGTAATATGATGTTCTGTTATTTAAAAGATCGAGTTTATAGCTTATTTCCATATGAATTATTTTTGCGACGTTATTGTGCTTGTTTGTGTATTCACGTATTATTCTTATTATTATTATTATTATTCTGAGGACCAATTGAAATATTGTTGATACCATTTTCTACGGTTTCGAAAGTTAAAAATGCTACCTTTTTACTTTGTAATGAGGTTTCTTTCATATGAAAAACACCAACTATTCTATTCTCTGTCTGCAATATCTGAATATTAAATAAATAAAGTGGATAGCGAAACGTATTTTGATTAAATTATTTCTTCTTTTCCGCCAGCACAACTGCGGGTTGGAAAAGTGTTCCATCAACTTATCAAATGTGGACTGCTCATCAAGTTTCAAAGAGCCAAGATATTCGTATAAGATCTGCCTCAAGGTTTAAAATCTCAGCATTTATGACATGAAGTTTAAAATATTGTAAGGCCCAGAATTGATAAAGTGTCAGCAATTTAAGACTCCTGAATTTTTCTGAATTTATTCACCTGGGATAGCTTTCAGTGAAAAAGGAAACGCTAGTACAGATTCAACAAAACTATTAATTGAAAATTGGATTTTAAAAGTAATCCATAAATACAGAATCATGTTGTAAAATGATGTCATGGGCTACTTTAGTTGAGGTGGACTTTTTAACAAACCATATTCTGATACTAGCTGGAAGTATGTGTGAAGGAATATTTCTTTTGGTTTAAGTTCTTACATTTTGACATATCGTTTGACGGTCAAAATGAGTTTAAATGGGTAGACATTTTGAATATTATTTTGAACAAAATTTCTTTCCTTCTCGCTTCTTATAGTAGCAACCACATCAGAATTTAAATGGCAACAAGGCAACCTTCTGTCACTGCTTATATGTAGTAGTTTTTGTATAACGAAACTTTCGGTGGCTACTTCAAATTACTGATTACAAATAATAATAATTGTAATTACATCCGAACCTAGACACATAAGTTCTCAACAGTAGTCTCAAGAATAACTTTAACTTTTAGAAAATCATTATTTTTTGGGTGTTGATCAGAAGACATGTCGAATCGCTGGTACATTGTGAAATTCCCAATCATTTGGAAACCATCATCCATATTACTTGATACTGTTGTTTCAGTTTTCAAAGAATAAGTAGCAGTTGATTTTGTTTTAATTTCCTGTTTTAATAAACAACATTGGGTGTTAATCAAAAAAAGTTTTCTTAATTTATTATTGAGGATACTTTGTAAAATGTAAGTATTAAAATTTTGTTCATAAAAAATTTGCAGAATACCAATCAACAAAAACAAGTAGATTCCTTTTTTATACGACCCTTCAATACGATAGAGGTGTAATACAACAACTGCCTTTTATAGCTAGGTTTTGTCAAGATTTTTTCCCTACATGTAGGGGCCTTTTTTATTAAGGCACTTTAGCATCGAAAAAGCCGTCATATGTTGGAAGAAAACATCGGCAACACCTAGCTGTAAAAATCAGTTGTTTTATTACATCTCCGCTAAATTAAAGGACAATGGAATAATGGAAACCGACCGGCAATTAAATTAGAAGAATTTAATCAATTTAAAAATCAAGAAGAAATTGTTTACTTGCACTATATACAAAAATGTAAATTATTTGTTACGGATTATTCTTGAGAGTGGTTTGTAAACTATTTTAAAAATTTCTCATATAAAGATGTTTTGTTACCAATCACTAAAAATATGTTAATAAATTAAACATTCAATTTGAAAGCTTTTAATTTCATTACTAAATACCGCAAAACAATTTCAAATTTATTCAATTAACCGGGTTGTTAAGTAAAGTGTAATTGTTTAAATCTGAAAATTAAAAAATTGTGGTTTTAATTTTTACAACAAGTGCGAGTAAAACTTTTTAAAACTCAACTTATAATTTATTCATAATTAAATATTGGATTATTATACAAAAGAATAAAATCCTATTAAAAATAGAATAATACAATTACCCCTTTGTTTTTCAAAAATAAATATACCTACGGTTAAAATGGCTGTATATTTGTACATACATATGTAATTTTAATAAGAAAATTTTAAAAATAAGTTGAGTCAATATTGAAGTTATATTTATATGCATATTGTATTATTTAACAAATTAAGATTCTGTTATCTTTTAGTTTACTGAAATTACAAATGTGTGTATGTCACCAATGTTTTAGAAAAGATAGTTTTATTTTAATACCCTTGTTTTATAGTTATACAAATACAAATTAGTCAAATTTTGCCGGTAACCGTTTGAGAACCCCGATCATAAATAAGACTAATAAAGAGAAGTCAGATAAATAGAGCGCCGCTTATTTTCTAAAGTAACATCTACGAAAGCACACCATAAGAAAATACAATAATATTACTACCCACCATTATTTTCTTCTCAATAATCTAAAGAAAATGATACCATTAAAAAACTACTTCGCAATTAAAATTTGAACCTATCGGAAATTTTCAGTATACGACCAAACTTTGTTTCCACACTCTTCACTTCATTTTCGATGAGAAAATTCTTATTACAAATCAATTCTCTTCTTTGGAATTTCAAGCAAACTTCATCCCTTTCAGCTCATAATTCAATGATTGGCCACTGCAGTCGTTTTTTATTATCTTTATGAAGAAGAATGATATCTTCTATTTTGACTGTTCTAGTCTTTCTTTGCTTGCTACGCTGAACTACTTGGCTTAAATACTTCTTCTGGAAGCTTAAGACCAAATATCTCTTTATACTTCAACGGTGGCGGTATTCAGTACGAACAAGATCTTCCATTTCGTCTATATCGGCTATTGACGATACTTTGAAGTGGGCTGTAGTTAGCGGTTGCAGATCTATTCTATCTTCGGATACATATTACAATGATTGTGCAAGGTCATATATTTTAATGTATAAATGTAAAAAAAGATATATAATGTTTAGTAGTAAGATATTAAAGGTTTATTGTATGTTAAGAAGATATATCAATTTTTGTGCGTACGTTAGGGAAGGAAGTGAAAGTTTGGTAGAGACGCTCTCGGGCAGTAGAGAATGATGGACGTGTAGTTTTTGAGTTCGTGCATAAAACAATGAATACAGTATTTTCTTCGTTAATTATTAAAAAGAAGTGTTATAATTATAAAATTAAATAACATAGTTATTGAAAACCGTTTTAAAACCAAAGCAAAGCAGCGCATTGTAGTAAAGCCCGCGCAAATGTAAGAAATAATTAAAAGTAAGGAAAATTTAATGAGGCAAACCAGGAAAGCCGTTGAAGGTAGCGCGTACACTACAAACATAAATTTACAAGGTTAGCTTAAGTTAGGATATTTAGATGTATGTGTTCAATAAATAAAATTATTAATTGCCTAAATGTAGTGCACGTAATTAACATTATGTTCATATTTGTAAGAATTATACGTTCGATTATTTTTTTCTATAAATAAAAATTTTGTTAAACCATAAAACACGTTTTTATTATTAAGAATCCAAGCCTTAGAAATATTGTTAACAAAATAAATTTAAACAAAGAAGGTCTCATGTTCACATTAAATAAAATTATTTTATTCTATACCAAAATGCAATCACCGCAATATGTGAGTGGTCTTGAGTTTATAACTAGCTGCACTACACAATAAGGATGTCATGTCCTCGTAGTTGACCTTAGCATTACCTACATCTCAAATTAAAAGTCTTTTAATCATCTTGATGAGAACTTCCTACCAGCCATCCCATTAACAAGTAGTCGGAGTAGCGTAACGATGAATGTTATTTCAATCTAAGGCTCGAAATGCGTAGTCACTTCCATGAAAATTAGTGCCATTGCTGCTACATATGGTCTTAGAGCTTCCACGTACACTAAATAAGTACTGAGTGACGACACCAGCTTTAAATGAATTGCTCGAAAGTAAGCATACATCAAAATGACGATCCTAGCCTTTCCTACCTCTTTTAAATAATCTGGTCCAGCCACATGTACGTCAGTAACGACATATGGACTACAATTGATACTCGATAACCTGGTTCTTTAAGTATAGTCATTAATATTTGTTTTCCAGCGTGGCAATTCTTTATATGATTATGTGCCAAAGCTGTCCACAAATAGATGTTTTGTAGGTTAAAGAATCGGATGGGTAAAGGCTTAACACGCAATAGTTCATGACGATATTCTCTTCCAGAGAGAGTTTTTTTTTGGACTTGCTGAATGATGATATTCTCAGATCCTTCTAATTCAAAGTTTAGATAAATTATTAATTTTTTTTTTGTTTTGGAACTGTATTGCTTCTTCTTATGAAAAGCTTTGTTTACCCAAACAGTTGTACAAATGATTTTTGTATAATCATAACTTCTTATTGTACCACAAAAGAGATTTCTTCCATTTAATTCGTGATATCCTCAACTGATGACTAGTTAATTTTTTTAAGAAACCACGTTGGACCCTGCCATCATTTGCAATTAAAACTTTTTAGTTCAGCTACCCTGTTTGCAAACAAAGGTCCCCCACGTCGATGGAAAAAGTGTGTCAATGCCCAAGAGTACTATTTTGATGAGTTTTAATTGTTTGTAACATTATCTTCATTAAATATGTTTGTGTATGTATGGACAGTAATAGTTTCACAAAATTTAAATATTCGTATTTTCATTTTTCGTCAGTTTGCTCTAATACTTTTTCCTTTATTTTGTAAAATAACTGGTAGGGGTGAGTGAGGAATGATGTTTATTTATGTTATTGATGAAGTAGGAAACTTCTAAACAATTTCCAGGAGTTTCTCTTATGTGACTTTGTTTTTTCCCTAAGTTGTACGATAAATAGTTTTTGAGATATAGTAGGATACCTCTCCTAGACACCTGGTACATCAGCCCAAATTAAAGTTAATTTTACTGATGCTATGAATTGACTTTACACAAGGTATTGGCTACAATCTACGAATATTTAATAGTTTTATTGGAGTAACTCTTGACTATGCTTGTAAAATGGCAATTGAAGATTTTTCTTTTCTAACACATCGCGCCAACACAACTGCAGCATGCGCATACTACGGGGGTCCCAAAAGCAATGTAATTCCAATCGTTCTGCGTTAGGGTTATTCTGTTTTATCCATATTTGACTATTTCTTGTCTATGTATTGAACTGTTCAGATATGATTTGGGTACTACATCGTATCACCCGCTCCTTATTTGTCAGTTTGGTGCAACAATCTTTTTGGAAGAAAAGTAACTGGAGCTAGAAATCCCATGGAATCATAAAAACGCTGTGCAATTGACAATACTGCGCTTTGTACACAAGTTACTTCAATTGTAATTTTGGGTGTCTCAAAATAAATTGTGTCACTTACCTTGTCTCACTTCAGATTGTAGTAATATCTTTTTATCAATTTTTCTTACATCAATTCCGTATCTCTTGCTACTAAACGGGCCGATTCCGGGTGATCCGAAAACATGCACAAATTCATCTTAGCAAGAGACATCACTTATAGACGAATGCTCTTTTATTTTGCAAGAGGCATCGAATATCGGTCTAGGTGTTATCTTCTCGACATTATAACAGCTCGATGAAACAAATAATGTTTCACTTTATTTAATTCTGAATCAGGAACTGTTTTAATTATTCCATTCTTCTGCTACACGTCAAATACAGACTAATAATGATTTAATTTGCCAACTGCTTGACAGTATTGTGAAGTCGAAATTCGAAAATTTAACAATTGGTTGGCAAATCAGATTTACTTCCTACCCATGGTAATGGCAGTTTGTATCTACCATCATTATTAACTTTCACAGTGTTTTCAAAATATAACTTGGTTATCATACCGCGTTCTTCATTTTGAGTTTTATGCCGGATTTATGCAAGGCGTTTTGTGTTCTATGAACGAAATGGGAGCATTTAAGCACCAACGCGCCTAAATTTGTGTTTTCAGAGATACCCGATACAGATTTTTAAAGATGACAGACATGATTGTGCAACGGATTTCAATGCCAGTTCAAACGGTTCTTTTGACATTGAATTTTTAATTGACTGTGTGAGATCACCAAGTGTCATTTGACCTAAGTGATGATGATTACAAGAACAGAAAAGAAGCGTAATGAATTCACTAAAATGTTAGATGTGCCTTTAATGCAAACTCGCGTCAGATAACGTAATAAAAACACATCAATTTCCTACTTCTGGAACTCGCGACACAAAACGTCGTGCATAAAACCAACCTTGACTCCACAAATAGCTAACTTTTTTTCCACTTAACAACAAAAATGCAATAACGTTCATCCTAAAACAGTTTCGTATGCGATTAATCCACATTTTAATTTATTACTTTTTCCAGTCACAAAATCAGCATAATTATGGGCTATAAATAAAAGTTTTCGAATTTTCTTTTCTACAGTCGTTCATCCAAATTTTCAGAGATATAGCAGAACTCTCAATGAAAATACTTGTGCTTCGCTTTCTAAGGATACATTTTTACTTGACGTAGCCATCCCTCACAAAAAATTACTTTCTTTTTTTATTGTAACTTCGAAGTGCTGAGGGAACGTCTTCTAATTTGACTATATCTACAAAGCATTTTTCCTTCATTTCTGACTTGGTTAGCCCAAATATTTGTTTAGCAAGAGAATTCCTTTCTTCTACTTCTACTTCCTCTCTTAGAAATTCCATTAAACAGTATAAACGAGAAGTTAAGAGACAATACACTTGTACGCCGTGCTTTTAACGTTTCTTCAGGTAAACATGATTTAACTAATGGAAAAGTATAGCTGCACATTGGTCAGCTATAATACCCAATGACTGCAATTAGACTCTAACTTGTCTATATACTGGTTTCCCGTTTTTTGTTAGCTATCTGCAACAACTATTGCAAGTAAGGATTCCTTTTGTGAGTGTGTAGGTAGCTATTTACGACATCAGCTACTCTTGTTTCTTTTTCCATCGATTGTACAATATAATGTGTTTATTGGAGAAGACAGCATATTTGTCAATTTTCTTGAACTTCGCCCAAAAGTCAAACCAATGTTAAAATTCTCCTTTAAACTTTTTAATTTAAATTTTAGGCAGACTTTATCCTTTTCTAAATCCGCTTGCAGTGGTGACATTTAGAACCTTACCTGCTGGAGATGCGAGTCGATCTGAGGTTGGATTCAAAATTTTTTTGCTTGATGATTTTTGGTTTGATAAGTAATTACTGAAATATATCAATCACGTGACACTAATTGTTGTAACAATAAAAAAGTAGTTGGAAATTCTATTGTCTATCGATTTTGTTTGAACTATTTTTACTTAAAACGCAATTTTATTTTTGCTTATCTTGGCAAATGGAGTTCTGCGGTAAACGCTTGTTTTCTTTATTTAATAAATAACTAACATCTATCAAAGCACACCACAAACAAATACAATAATAGTACTACAGTTTTATCAGTTTCCATTTGTAAAGTTGGCATCATTTGGTACCGTACATTACATTCTTCGAAAATCACTAGTAATTTTAACAACATCAAGACTTTCTAAATTCCTGGTGTAGATTTGACGTGACTGGCTTAGATAATTTTATTGCGGCGTGAGCATTACAAAATGATTGTGCAATACTAAAATAATGTTTTGTTCAACAAATTTGCAGTTTTTTGATGCTCTTGAATACTACATTATTTATTCTTTTAATTTTTTGTTACGTATATTACAAACTATTTAAAATTGATTATAACATTTAAAAAAATTAATTAGGCTCAATTTAAACGTGGGTATGACTTTTTAGTGATCTTTCGACCTATTTAAATCAAAATTGACAACTAACTATGAGAATGTACTCAAAACCTTGTTACAGATTTCCAAAAAACTTTAATAATAATTCTACATTAATTATCGAACATTTTCAAGGAATTTTCATTTAAACAAATAAATAATATCGAAATTATACATAAAAACGACAAAATAATTAACGACGTACGAATGTTTCTTAAAATAAGTTTATTTTTGCACACATTGCACATATGTGTAAACAGTTAATTCGTTATAGAATTAAATTTGACATTAGCGTGTAAACATTGATTGTGAAACGCGAAAAAAATTTACAAAATACAACAATAAATTACGTGATTTACATTTAGACCGTAAAATAAATTTGAAGTGTGATTTCGGCAAAACTTCTGTTCCAAGTAAAAGATAAGCGTACTTTCTTTATAAATTACTTCAGTAGTGTTTACGAAATAATATGTTACGTACGTTTTTGAAAAATGTGATAATTTAATACGTCCTTTGTATTGCAGTTTACATTGAACGTCGTCGGGTGCTGAATTATGTGTGCGCTTATATTTTCGTAGAAGTTTATAAATTATCATGGTTATACATAACATATTTTATCAGTCGTAACGGATTTAAATGAACTGGTACAGTGATGAATATGCGGTGGCAAATTGAGAAACCTTCAACCCCGATAGAAGACAGGCAGCTAAACCCGGACGCCCACGGAGCTATTCATCTCCAAGTTAAATTTATTTCCTCCGAGGTTCAAGATGCAAGTTACAACATCCATCTTTTTGGCACACAGTTTTACAAGAATACTATTTCACTTTTTCTTACGCTGCCATAAATTACCCTCTTTTATTATTTTTTACCATTATGCCGCCATAAACAGAAGTTTCATAATAAAGACATTTTTTTTTCTTAATACATTTTTGTATTCTGTACAAGTTCGTTATAAATGTTAGGATTCTAATTAAAATTTTTGTTTTGTTTTAATTAGTGCTTAACTGTCATACACGTTCATATAAGGTAATGCTTTAAATAGTAACTCCAACCTTTACGTGGTTGAACGTACTTCATTAGCGGAAGGCATGTGTGTTCTGTCAGCACATGAATTATGTTTTCCTTTCTACCTCTGGACATGGTTTTACAAAGAAAAATGCCGCTAACACGAAGCAAAACACCATTTTGTCATAAATTATAAATGCAACAATCATCATGCCTATATGATCGTATTAAAGGCACACATACTGATGAGCAGAAGATGTTGTTTTATTACATTGTACGAAAACATATTCTATGAATACAAATAACATCATTTGAAATAGTAAAGCAATTTTTAAATATTTTACTAAATTCAATTGCATACTTTAAAGAATATAAAGCGTGTAATTATTTAAAATTAATCATTTAGAATACAAAGTATGCGGTTTAAAAAAGAAACATTTAGTACATACTAAACAACAAAATTTTGAAGGTATCTGGTTTCAGAACTGGTTTCTTCAAACATACCAAAGTGTGAGTGCTGCATTTGTTTCTATAATTTAGATCTTGTCAATTGTATTGTTAGAAATATATTTAACTAAATAGCTGATTAAAAATTTCGGGTAGAATAGCGTCCCTCAAGGGTTTATTCTATTATGCTATTGCTATTTTAATATACAGAGTGTTTTGTGTATTATATTTAAAAAAGATATTTTTTGTCAAATGCATTTTAAATAAAACTGACTACAAGTAAAAGATTTCTTCCTTTTCGGAATTGTTCCAAAAACACTTGCTGTATTTCATCTTTGAATCGCCAAGCTAATCTGCTGCTGCAAGTACATTATAGCTTGAGGTATCCTAGTTTTAACATGAAGTACCGATTTGATGCTACAGAGTTTTGGCCTCTTCACTCCAAGTTCCCATCGTATCTACGGCGAAAGCAGCAAATTCATAATTTTCTATTATTTCAGCGGTGTTGCAAAGATCCTGCGGATGCGGCAGCAGATTCTGAGTGTAGGCCGTTTTCAATGTGTGAAGCAACTAGGGTGTCCACAAGTGATGTCCCAAACCAACGGACAACCATTCTTTCAAGGGATTAATGTTAATTCATCAGGACGCTTACCACCGGTTCCATCGGATCATGAGGTTCCAATATACTTGAAGTGTTAACAGAGGGCAGAGAGAAGTTGAGAAAATCTACCAAGACCTTTAAGAGAAGATAGACCATGAGAGAGATGACCATAGAACCACAAATACACGAATGCGGATAACAAATGTTATATATGCACCAATTCTTAAGGATATTGCAATTTGTATTTTTCACTAATAAGGTACCAAATGGTGCAGAGAGTAGAGCATTCAACCAGGCACCAGACTCAAGTTATGATGAAGCAAGTAAGACGGCTTTTTGTGGTGATTGTAAATATTCTAAAATTTTCTTGCATAATAGGATGATCCCAACTCTTTCGAAAGTTTGGTGTTGTAGGAAAATTTATTTGAGGATGTTTTACTTTCCAAAGATTCAAAGCATCTGTTTTATACTGAATCTGAACGTTTGATTGAAGAATTGTTCTGACAAGATTCTAGGTACAGTAGACAGAAGCTAAGAAAGCTGGTAAAGACGAATCCGAATAGGAGCGAATGCCTAGACCTCCAAAACGAATAGGAAGAGATGACTGATTTCAACAGGTGTCAGTAAGTTGAATATTAAAAAGAATTTGTATTATATTTTTAATTTTGTTATCAACAGATTCACAAATAGTTGGATTTCCAATTCAGTTTTGGAATCCACCAGAAATAATTGCGCAGAAGTAATAGGGCCATATGAGAACTTGTGGTAGAAAGATTGCTATAGATAGACAAGTAAATTTTTCCAAAAATTTTGAAGCAACTAAAGGGATTGTTTCTTCGGTTAATGGCAAACTGAGAATATTTAAACCTTTAGTTGAAGTAACACGGATTCCAGGAGCAAGAGATTGAAATTATGTGAATTGAATCAACCTTATCTTTTGAAGAATTTCTGCAGAAAATATAATTCACAGTTAGAAAAATTCAAAAATAAACCAATGTCTTTGAAATCATTAATGGGAAAAAAAATCCCGTCGTCAAGATACCACACATTTAGTTTAGATTTTTAAGTTTTTTAATACAAAAATGAGTTGCAAGACTAAAGATAGCTGGACCTAAACGGTCTCCCTGTTGGCAGACTGCACAAGCTTGAATAGTTTGTTGGTTATAAAATAAAGTAGAAAAAGAAGAACCAAAGATAAGGATAAAGTTGTGGAAGCAGAGCATCACGTTTAATAGAACTGAAAGCATTCTTGACATGGACCTTTAGTAGTATTTCTGCAGAAATATCTTAGGAAATATAAGATCTAAGTGCGTGGACCATAGTTTCGCAGCCACTGATTGCCGTAACTCCTAAATGGGATAGTTGACAGTTCAGATGAAGTGTGATGGCAACATAATTGAGAAACTTGACGTCGAAAGGTGCATTCAATTGCTATGTGTCAGATTCCGCCATCCTTCTTAAATAAAGCAGTCAAGGCAGTGCCATATAAAAATGTTGTCATTGACGAATTCGCCTTTCCAGATAACATAAGATTGCTTAATCTTGTAATTGCAGAGAAAACGTGCTCAGTGCCCAACTAAATCTTTTTAAATGATGTGGTTTTAAAGCATCTATACAAGAAGGTGATTATTTGGAAAGGACATGATTCCTCAACAAACATCATCTTTGGTTACACTTAATGATATGTTGTTATCATTTGGTGGGGCAGGGTAAATCAAAGCATGAGACGGAGGCAGACGTTTGTCTTTTAATGGTTCGTAAGTACCAAAATAGCACCTCTCACATCACCATCACTAATTTTAGCTTCCACTATTTTAGATAATTGTTTATTTTTCTTCAAATGGGATACTATGGTGGCTTTATGTAATTGAAAATTATTGACATTTTCTTTTACTTTAGATGTTACAAATTTTTTATCGATCGTTTTTGGAGTGACACGAAGAATACGATAAGAAAAAAGGAAAAGGTATTCGCTTTAATATGCTCGTATTAGATTTCAACTTTTCTACTTGTTTTATGAAACTGTTCATATTGATGACTTATCAAGAATCAGAGTAGATTCTCCTGTATCCGATATAGAGTTGGAATCATAGTTGTAAACATATTTTAGACCGAAATATATTCCCAAAGTGCCTTTGTGTCCTGATGAAGTTGATTGTGAGTGTTCTTGGAGACATTGTCGCACATTTAGTATTGGGTGCTATGGTATCTCTTGGTTGGTAAAAATTTAGCTCGCAAATAAGTTTGTCGATCAACGCATTAAACAGTATGGGATCGTTTAACGCTTTTTAGAACCGGTATGGGTTTGGATGAAAGCTTTCCAATTTGAAGAATGGTGGTTAGGGTTTCTAGTATTTTGATCGACTCCTAATCTTTTCGGGGCTCAATGGATGGATTGGTGTTAGACGGTATCGAAACTTTTTGTAATGTCTATAGAGGCTATATTAAAGCTTTTACCTTTTGTGTTTTTGATTTAAGACAACTGCCTAGTAAGAGATTGTTGTTGAACGTTCCATCGAGACCGGTGACAAAACCTCTTTGGTTGAGGTTTAGCGGTAGGTTAATATGGATTTGTTTGGATAATATACTGTGAAATGTAGATGAAATGGTAATATAAAGGATGACGGCTAACCTTTGTGGTTGAATTTTTTTACTCCATTGACTGTAATACTGTACATCGCATTCCAGGACTGGATGTTTCCCACCGCATAAAGGCATCCATGATGTTTGTTGTCGTGATAGGTTTATTGTAATAGTTCCGGAATTGGACTTGAAAGATAATAGCGTATAGTTTGTTCAAGAGGTTCCATATTCTGATGTTCTTCTGTTTGATTATTGAAATATTTCTTGGTAATAATGGAATCGGTTAAAGAAGATTTATTTGTGTTATATTTCTTATATAAAGATGCTTTGGGATTAGAGACCTTCGAGATTCTTCTGTAATTGTTGTTATTTGTGGCACTAGACTTATTTTTGCGGGTGTCAGAGTGTCTGGGTTTAGGACAGGATAGAGTATTGCCCACTGCTCGTAGAACTGTTCTAGCAGGTTCAGATTAGCATTAGTTTATCCGTCTGACATTTGCATGTTGATAACGTCTATGTTTACAGCATTAGTGTTTCGTAACTTTTGGAAGAGATTTAAGTTAGTGTTGTACTGAATGCCTAAACCTGGTTAGCATCAGTAGTGCTCATCCTATTAACCATAAGGCCTGGCAAAATGTAGGGCGAATATGCGTTAGCTGGTATAGGTTGAGGGCTATTTTGCTTATAACATTTAGAGTCGGATAGGTCAGCTTGGTCTTGATTTTTGGGTTCAGTAGTTCTCTAGTAGTGCCTTGTTGTTACATATTGACCGTTCATTAAGAGTAGTAAAGAGTTTAAATTGGCGTTTAAAGGGTTAGTGGTACCCAATAGTTGAGTAGGGTCGTAGGCAAGAAGATAGGTGTAATCATTGCTCGCCTCGAAAGGTGGTGTTTGGGTTTTCTGTTTTTTTGTGACAGTCAGACAGGATTGATAGAGAAAAAAACATTCTTCGCTTGGCTGTACCATGAGTACCGCTTGATTAAGATTGCAAGTGTGTCGGCTAGGTTAGATTTGTAGGCAGATTTGAAAAAATCGTTGGCTCTCCTTTTAAGCTCTTCCTTGGCTTATTGAAAGGCAAATTTGTAAGCAAGGTGACTTGTTTTATGGCGTATCTGGTGACGTATAAGGAGAGAGAGAGAGAGTTGTTATCATTTTATCGATGAAAAGGTTCCCAATCACCTGAGCTTACTTAAAGTGGTAATGATTTTAGAGTCGGCAATTTTGACGGAGTCCTATAATTGGACCATATATTCTTCATAGTGTGCTTTCCTTTCATAAATTCTGACACTCGGGTATGACGGAAAGCGTGTGGTGCAATAGTATTTCTATCCAAACCACACATTTTTTAATGCTTACGTAGGCCGGATGCACTCTGGTAAATTTTGCACACTAATGATAAGTAAAGGAAGAATACTGTGTTTGTAGTTTGCGTAGGTTAATTGAGGGTGGTTTTCTCTAAAGCCGTTTTATTTTTGGTTTTCAATTTACACCAGTTAGACTGGTATTGTCGAGGGAGTTATTGCTGGAAGCACTTCTATTGTCTTGAGGGGTGTTAAGTAGATTCATCTTAATGGAACCCTTAAAGAAATCGCTTAAAAACACACGGACATGATATAAAACAAAGTCGATAACACTCATGTCGCTACACTATTCCTTAAAACTAATAAACCAAGCACGAACAAACAAAGACTGAAACTAATGAAAATAAGTGGAAGCAATAAGAATGTTGAAAATAAGCACATCACCCACTGTGTGAGTTACTCTACTAAAGAAAGTACAGGGTTGTTTAAACCATCACATCGGCGCTACCGTTTTGGCTCTAACACGTTCTTACACCGTAAGGTTGTGACCTTCGTTAAAATCTTTTATTTTAAAATAATCGTCAATGAATAATTTACTAAGTACTGGTTACAAAAAATTAAACAAGAGTTAATTAATTAAATAAAAGTTTTGTGTAGCGAAGTTTTTTAGCAAGGGTTATATTTTAACCGGTTCGCAGTTGCGGATTATGATTGTACTTTAGACCGAAATATTCAGTTTCGTCGTTTTGGTGGTATAGTTACCTATGCAGTGTAGGAATTCTTTGAAAAGAACTTTATCATTTCAACGTACCAGTTTTGTTCGTATGCTAAAAAGAATTTACATTTCGTCACACCTATTTTTTGAAGTTTTTCTGGAAGAATTATTGTCAGACTACATTTACGTCTTCATTTACTTCAACCTTTTTGAAACACATCACCGTCTTCGCCTTAGAAGTCGCCGCCCCTTGGTACGCCAGAAGCGAGTATTTATTATGTTATTCCATTAAGTGTTTTAACGTTATCAAAATTGAGAAAGGCTTGATAAAACTAGTTGTATTGATTTATTAATATTTATTATTTTAACTGACGCGGAGTGTTTGCAAGTTCAAGTGTGGAATTTCGTTATTAGTTTTAATTCGGTTTTATTACGAATTAGAAATACTTGTGTATGTGTAATGCGCCCGTTCTTTCATAAATTGGAGATTTTCCTTTAATGTAGCAAGATTAGTATTTTGCAATGAAAAGTATTGATCATGTGACAAGTAGGTTTTGTCTAATGTCGTTAATCACTCGTTTACCCTATTATTCATTTAATTAGTAGTGTTTTTGATGTTTTTTTTTAATGCAACAATTCTTGTTAACGTTACATTGTAACGAACCTTAATGTTTAATCTTGTTTTTGTGCGGTTTGTGTAAACTTTTACAGATTAAGTACGTCGCGAAGTACAGGACAAACAGGGGCTGGAAGTTGAATTATGTCGTGTCCTTGTTTGGCGCCCTCTTAAATTTGACAAGTTTGTCGTTAACTTATTTTTGCATGTAACAAGGTTTTGACATACGAATACTTTGGCCCCACGACATTTTTGCGCGTCCACTTAAAACACATTGTTAATTGAATAATGAATTCGCATTAGTAAAGCATTAATTTTCGTATAATCAGAAAAGCGTAAATATTTTTAAACGACAATTAATATGTCAAAATAATGAAAATAATAATTTAATTTATTTAAACTTAATTATGTATTTAGGTCAGTTCGTGTAACTTTTATGTTCCCGTCGCATGTATTTATGTTTAATATATACCATAAAACGTCATTTTATTTAAGTAATAAAATTATCAGTAGCTTTTATAAACTAAAATATTCGTTAATTGCATATCGTTGATTCTATTAACGGGTTTGTTTACTACATCTTATTCTGCACATAACTGAACGGTGATTAACTTAAGCATTAATAAATAAATGTATAATGGAAATGTCCTAAAACATGAACGTAAAGTAATAAGTGCTCATATTTTATTATAAGTAATGTTTATATTTACCACCAGATTAAAAGGTTATAAATCATTTGTAATTCACTCCGTTGATTATCTTTCTGTCCTATTTTACATTGAAAATTGTATTTATTCATTAAAAGAACGTAGTTCTACAATAAATAGAGGTACACAATTCTAAGATAAATTAACGTAGTTTGAATTAAAAATCCAATTTGTTGCGCGATATTTTACTTTCAGTTTCGACCTCCTTAAGTTTAAGTTCTGGTTGAATACTTGAAAATATTGCAAATTTTTCATGTAAATAACTTGTGAGAATCATGATTAAAACTACCTACTTGTTTAATAAAATTTCAAATTAAAATGTAGGTATGTGTAGCAGTTGTTTGATTAATTTTATATTGAAACTATTTTTAAGTGTGATTAAGAGCAGAACACGTACAAAAGAGTTTACTTATTAATTATAAACATTAAAAAAGGTTGAATTACGTTCGCTTGTACATAAATAAACAAATTGTTAATGTGTATTAACATGGTTATATAACAAACAATTTAACATTTTGTTTTCTCAGATTATGAAACAAGGATTAGGTGCGGAAATAGTATTTATAAACGGTTATATGTAAAAGAAAGATTAACTTTTAACCTCAGGTTAATAAATGGCTTGGTTCAATTTAAACTATTAAAATATTCTTAATGGAATATTAATAACAATTTATTCGCCTTGAATTTAAAACAGCATCTCAGTAGCTCAAAGTAGACCCATTTTGTAATAAACTACTGAATGAATAAATGATGCAATTATATTAACAAATCTTACGGTATATTAAATAACAGAACATTTTTCTAATTCAAATTTACAAGATTTAACAAATGGGACGTTCTTAGAGTCTCGAGGATTTAAACAGAAAATATATAGACGTGATTAAATATGCTGTCACATAGCTTTTGAACAAGCTAGAAATAGTTTCATTATTTAATATTTCTAACGCAAATTTATAATTTTGAGCGGCACAACGCGCTGAATCATTAATTTCAGTTTGAAAAATCCCGAGACGTATCTAAATTAGATGATTTACTGTAATTGATGTTTCTGGCATTTCTTAGATGTTTTTATTTACTAATTTTTATCTGTTAATGGTCTCTAAATCTATTCCCAAATTGGTATTTCCTTGTTTAAATTATACCTACAGTTTTGGCCAAAAGTAAATTGCTTTTGTTGCGCATCGGAAGAAAACTTATTTTAACGCACTCATATACCGAGTGATCATAAAGTTTTCAGATAAGGTTTCATCTAATAAACGTTAATTGATTGTCAATGTTTATAAAATTTTTATGAAAAAATTTGTTTCTTTGTCAGTACATAAAAGACATGAATAATTTGCTACTGTCAAAATCATAGCCACACCTTATCTAAAAACTTTATGGTCGGTCGGTATAAAACATTTATGAAAAGAACGCACCTCGTAATATCTGAGTAGGATTACTCGAAATTTGTGCCTAGTACCAGTGAATCTAAATCTTAATAGACTTAACGATTCATTTTTCTATGGTGTTTTTAATACTGTCCAATAATGGCTTAGCTCAATTTAAACTATCACACCTTTCTAAGTCTAATTAAGTGATACTGAAACTTTAAATAATTTACACTTTGCAGTAGTCTCAACCCCTCAAAGACAAGATACCTAAAATGTAACACTTTTCGAATTAAAAAATTATTTTAAATACCTATTAGTAAAATATTTAAGTAAATGTTAAATAAATATACATATGAAAATTAGATGACTAATATAATACTAATGATTTCACCCTGTCTCGCTTTACACCCATCGTACAACTAGTCGAGGTTATGTTAATTTAATGTATTGTAAACATTTAATAATACTGATAATTACTTCAGTTATTCGTGATTTTGACATGCTATGAAATTTCATCTTTGATAATAAAATAAACTGATTTCCTGTATAAATAATTATGTATTCACTAGAATTGGTGACCCCGACGTGATACAATTAACGCTAGATATATCAATACAATGTCAGTAAAACTTTAATGTTTTTGGAAGTTCAATCCTGTCGTTTGGTTTTGGCAAGTCGAATTGCAGTTTCTAATACCCAATATAACATCTGACAACAATAACTACTATTGCGTTTTGGCAGCCATCGACAATAGTGTTTTATCGGTGGTCAGCGATATTATAATAAAACCACCTCTATGATAATTTGAAATCGAGACTTATTGAACAATTTGTGTAATTTGAGAAAATCTGGATCAATAAACTTCTTCATGGTCTTTAATTGGACGATTATCGCCCATTGCAGCTTCTTAGACGGATGACAAAACCGGCTAAAAATAAGGTAGATGAATTATTGATAAAGTCGCTCTGGCTACAACGGTTACCGAACAACATTTAGAAATTTTGACGATACTTTAGGTGAACTTACAACAATGACAGATAAACTGGTAAAAACAACACAGTTTTTATCTATCGCTTCTTTCAGTCACGATACACCAACATAAAAAAATGATACAAATAACGAAGTAATACAACTTAAAATGAAAATTGAAGAGTTAAATGCCCTAGAATTAATCGGTCACGAACATCCAACACAATTTATACAGACAAAGGGGAGCTTCCGGGTCAAGAAATCGCATTTTTGTTGGTACCATAAACGTTTCGGAAAGGATGCCCATAGCGGCACAGCACCATGCGACTTTAAAACGGCCAATAATTTAAACTAAAAAAACTGTCAGTCACGATGGCAGACAAGGCAATTAGTAAAGCAAGCCGTATTTTTATTCTCGATCGGCGTTCTTCATGATTTTTTAGTAGATGCCGGATCTGTAATACAAGATATATGGTATTCCAACTTTTTGAGGCGAATGATTCCAAACTACCCATGTATGGCACAAAAGCATTAGGAGTCGATCTCTTTCTACGAGTTGATGTTAATCATAGGAAGAATAGTCATTGGAGTACATGTTTGAAACATTTTAATCTCATTATTGACATGAAGAATCAACTTTTGCACCATAAGCTTGTAGGGTTAACCACTAGACGTACAAATACACTCACACAAATACCCTATTCGGTAACTCACTACATTATCACAAAGGTGACATCTTGTGACAGCAAAATTTCATCGACTTTTGACATATATAAAAAAGCAAAGGAGGAATTTAGCTCCATGGTCAAACAAGACATTTGCGGACCCTTGAAAAAAATTGGATTAATCCTTCACACTTACTTAAAAAAACAACCCAGAATGGGGACCTTGAGGGAATTACCGCAATTTAAATAATCATTTTTAATAAACATCCAATTAATTGAACCAATGCGTATTTTCAAATACCCGTAGAGCCAAATACCTTTTCTAGTTTTTGAGAAGCCTTTTGAGTTATGCATTGCAGCACATGCTGTTCAGATTTGCATATTTGATGATATTCTAATTGCATAAAAAGATACCAAAAGCATTTGGTTCACCTCAAAACTATTTTCTCGATGAAATTAATAAATTTCTATAGACCTTTTATTCTCAAAGTTGCCGAAAAGAATGATCCAACTTATGATAGGAAAGTTTTAGCAGTATATACGTGAATTAAGAATTTCTATTTCCTACTAGAAAGTGATTTTTTTCATTATACACCGATAATAAACCATTAACATTCACGTTTAAACAAAAACCAGACAGTAAAAGCCAGTAAAGATAACAACTCAATTCACAACAGACATCAGACATATCACAAAAAAAACAAAACGTCGTAACAGACAACCTTTCTAGAATTGAGACCATCGATTATCCAACCATTTTTGATCCCAGGACCAAACACTTGATACAGTTTAAAAACAGCTAATTTTCCTTACCTTTACAAAAAGTAAAAATACCAGATTCAAAAACTTTATTATGGTGAGATTTTTCTACCAAATTAATGTTCTTACACCATGACAATATTTAGAAAACAAATTTTCAACAATTATCACAACAACAACCATTCCACCATTAGAAACTCAATCAAATATCTCCATTCAATATATATTTGACTATTTATCTCAAGAAATATCCAAATTTAGGCTTGTGACAGTTTAGGTTGTTTAGATTAACAAAGACTTTTCGGCGTAATGCCGAATGACAGTTTTGCGCACATTAAAAAAAAACCTTTACCTCTACTTATTATTACATATTGTTTAATATGTGTAGATCGTTTGTTACTAGCTTATATTTATTAAGAACTAAATACCTTCTATAAACTAAAAGAAAATTCGTCAAGATTTGGCACTAACAATTTAATTCAAACATTCAAGTTACAGCGTCACAATGCAATGAACAAATAGATGATAACGCAAAATTTTCTCTTATAATTTCTTAACTCTACACCCAAAAGGGGTTAAGTACACAAGTACTAAAGCTGTTACAGTTCACAGAAATAATTCTTATGGACTAAACTTAACTAATACGTTAACATGCATCTCTAGAGATATACTCGAGTAAGTGTAATGATTAAACGTTAATCACTTTAAGCTTGCATATAGGTAGCTAGTCTACCGATACGCCAAAGATATCTCAGGCGAGAACGAAAGCATCTCACTGTTTATCCTACAAAGATAACATATATTCTCAGCTAGGTCGGTAAAGTGGGTAAATCCGATAATTTGTAAGTCATTCAATGTTCCGTCACTAATGTCGAGGATTATAGAACGAACAGTGAGAGTAATTAGCATGCTCTAGAAATCGATTATTATGCTTCTAAAAGTATACATAAAAGTTACTTGCGTGGAATTAATCTTTTAGTTGACGCTACGTCAGGTAACTGCTTACATTATGTTTACAGTTTAATCGGGTGTTTAGAACAAGACAGGTCACAGAAAACGAGACATAGTTGCGCAGTAGATTCGTCGTCTGTTCACCTTACTTCTTTGGAAGAAAGTTGATAACCGGAGAAGTGAATGTGACAGAAATGTCAGAAAGATCCACTCCGAAATCAAAAACGCACAAGCGTAGAAAAAGCTTGGGCGTACGCAAACATTTTACCGTTGCAAAAATTTACCGTTACCAAAACAAAACTATTAATTTTCAAACATTTAAAGTCATATAAGGCAGTTTTCTTGCTATAGGATTCTACCGTGATTTTTAATCCCACCTTATAATTTTACACTAAGTAACCACAACCATATTGTAGTTTGGGTTCGTGACTAGCAACTGATAGCGTGTAAAATTTTTCATACTTTTATTTGGTTTATGTTAGGTCAATTATATTGGACATTTTTCGATGTTGGATTTTAGCCATGTTAAGAATTGGAGTTCTTCTGAATAATTATAGAAAACCATGATATCAATTACTAAGATTATTCTACCAGACAGTATATCAGTAGAATACCTCGAACCTAATTTTGAAATTATCGTAGTGTAATACAAAAACAGTATGATGAACTAATTGTACAACTGTGTTTGTTCAGTGTTTAAATACTATTGAGTTTTGGGCATACGTTTATCTGCCAGTTTTGACCTGATTTTAGGAATGGCACATTAAGTTAAAGCGGTCATTTGTCTGATTAGTGTCAGGGTAAGCTAGTCTTATAATTCTAGGGTTCCAGGTTCACTTCTCCTGCTTAGAATTTTTTCAAAAATTTAATTTACAAAAGTAAATACTAAACAAATGTCGAAAAAATGAATAAGTATTCCAGATAAAATTGTGAACTAAAATGAATTAGTAAACTTTTGTATTGGGTTTGGGAGTAAAGAATAAAGGTTTTAGGTGATCCTCTTTCCGTTACAAACTCGATAAATTTGTAACAAATGCAATAATAAAATTAAACAAGAAAAAATGGACTAATATTTTTCACTTTGTCCATTTTCTAAACTGTAAAAGTTCTATGAATAGTGAAATCATAGCTAAATATTTATTTTAATCTTTCTGTGAAAAATATTTGTAATTTACATTCTAAATTAAGATTGGTATATATTTGAAATTCGTCTGCTTCTCAGAGAAGACAATCCTGATAACATTAACTGCAGATAAAGAAAAAATTGTTGTTTAAAACAATATTTTATAGTAAAACAAAAAATAATGCAATAAATCATTTCAAATAAAGTCTATGTAGAATAAATATTTTTTAGTATAGTGTACACCAACATCACATATCAATGACAAATGTTGTTCGTGCTAAATTAAAAGTGAATTTAGTAGATTTTGTAATGTTTTGCCAGGACAGCAACCCGTCTGTTGTGGTAGTTTTTGGTTTTGAAATGGCTTTGTGTTCGATTAATTTAGATTTTGATTTAGGATCTTCTAAAACGGCTGTAATAAAAAAAAATGTTACTAATGTTCGTTATTTACATACTATAGTACCTGTTGGTAGAGTTGAATTTTAATCTTGTTAACAATAAGTAGTTTTAAGAGTTGTGAACGGTGGACACAAAGGTGATCTTTGTTTGACCTAATTGGCCGTAGAATTGGGGTGTGTGAAAGTTTAAAAGGGTAGACTCCAAAAAAAGGAAATATTTTTATTAAATCCGAAATACAAAAATGTTTGTAAAAGTGAGAGATAATGAGTGCAGGGATGAAAGTAAATTTGAAGAAGGATTTAGGAAAAGAAAATCAATGTTTAGATCATGCGCTACAAAGAAAATGGGAAATTATAATATAAAATCAAGGCAGAACATCAATTTACATATTATTGTATGTTGTAACCATTAAAAAATGTATCGTAGATGAATTCCTGTCTTCTGCCAAAAGATGGCGCTGGCAAAAGTATTTCAATGTCTTCTTTGTTATAAACGTCGAGACTTTTAGATTTTTGTATTTGTATTTAGACGTAAATAGTTTGCTGTGACAGTATACGGTCTCCTACATTTGTAATGTCGTACTGTTTTTTAGTTGCGTATTTCACAAGAACCTACTTGTTTTCTTCCATTGTTCCTTGATTGTACTCGTCGCTGTTTATCAAATTTTCGAGTTCATTTGAAACCATCGATACTACATCTTCATGATCCCTGCCGTCATAAGCTATCTCATCTTCAATATCTTCTTGGTTGGAACTCAAACTTTTCGTCCTTTTAGACTTTTCAATGGGTTTATTTACCTTTACTTTTTCTACTTCTTTTTCGTTATTATTGCAATTTATTTTCTTCGGTTTGTTCTGTCTTGCATTTTCTTCAGATGTTAGAACTACTGCTCATTCGGATTCCTAGATATCACCAGTCCAGTTCTCATTGACTTGAAAAATAATCCTGCAATTGATAACCCATTAGCACTGCCTTGCTTGGACGTACTGGCTTGATCTGTAATAAATGTTTACATTCAATAAGTATTGATTAAAAAAAGATGTAAGACTTTCCCTGAAGTTAGTCCAGGGCCATACATGCAGTATATTACGTGGATGCAGTGATTTGCATGGATGCAGTACCTTGCGTGGATGCAGTGCTTTGCATTGATGATTTAGCTTCAGTAGAAGCATTGTTTAGAGAAGAAATTCTGTTTTGTGGGAATGTACTTGCTTCAGTCGATGCAGTGCCTTAAGTGGATGCACTGGCAATGTTACCTTCAGTCCACCTTTTTATTTTGTATTATTTCGGAATTAAGTTCCAACCACAATTCATCAATTTCCTGCTTCGGAAGCTTTCTGACTTGTTGATTTCTCGTCCAGTTACTCAGAAATTGATCTCTCAAGGTTTTAATAGCCTTGAAAACAGCAAAATCTAATGGCTGCAACAGATGGGAACAATGGGACGGCAACAACCGAATTGTCACGTTGTTGGCTTTCGCCAGTTCCACTAATTTTAAGCTAATGTGTGCCCATACTAAATGAGCGATATCGGATTTTCTGGTGTTGTGTTAGCTTCTGGAATTAAACTTTCTTGGAAGTAATTATAGAAAACGTCCGTCTCTATCCAAACGTTTTTGGTTGCAGTATAGGTACTGTTAAGAAATTCAACTCCCACCGGTGGAATCCGCACGGTCTAAACATTCTTTTCCTGAAATATAGAAAGCGGTGGTGCTTTTTACCAGTTGCATTGCACGCAATGTAGTGGTCTTTCTTTCTGTTCCGGCGCTGGTACGTATGGATGTGGCACCTTTCACTCCGACTACTTTAGTTTTGGAGGGGTCGTTGCTAAACTCACTTTTGTCGAGGTTCCATACATTTTCAGGTTTGTGATTCAGCTGTAGTTCATCAATTGTTTTTTTTTACAAATGAAAGTATTCATAAATAATAAATGGGTCACAATTTTATTTTCTTGCAACTTCAACCAACTGGGTTTTTTTATGGATAAGTTGTGACGTTTTTTGAACCCCAGGCATCAATCTTTACTTGGACTTCCGTCACGGAAGGAACACGGAATATGTTATGCGTTTATATATTCTTGAACAAGCGTCAATAGACCTGGACGAGTCATTCCGTAAGCATACTTTTCCATGGTTCTAATTATTTTAGCTAAATTATCTACTACATCACTTGATAAGGCGGTACTTCTTCCGAATGTCTTTAATTTCAACCCACTGGGCCCTTCAGGTGATCAATTAAGGTCGGTTTTGGAATCTTGTATTAATTTGAAACTTGTATAATTGTCAATTAGCCTCTCTTTATTCGTTCTAATGCGAGTAGAAGATTTTCCTTTGTGTATGAAGCTCCACGAGTCCCTTTCCGTACAATTTTCATCTGCTTAAGCACAAAATCGCCACAAGATAACAACACACACATATCTATTATTATTAGTAATAGGACAAACTTTTTCAATATCTACAATACCTGAAGAAGGAAACTCGTATTTTTAAATATATCAGTTTCCGAAACGTAGCTTTGAATAGAACAGAAAACATGATTTTTATTTCCATCCTTGGCTCTCTTATAAGAAGGATTTAATCATTTTATCATCATAGAATAATCGTAATAATATTTTCAAATTGCCCGTGTTATAATAAATAATTTTTCTGATTGACCAGATATTTTTGTAAAAACTGCAAAAATAATAAGAATGAATGTGACGCAACATGCGATACGTTGCTAAGTAAAGTTACGTTGCTAAAATAAGTAAATATCATTTTTATTGAAGTTTTTGTTTTCTTTAACAAACATTTTTAAAATTATAGTTGCACTGTTGGGAATTATTATTAATGAATAAATATTTCATATTGTTTTTGGTTTAATTAAAAATGCAAACAGTTCATATTATCCAAGGGAAATATGATAAATATCTCCCTAGGACAATGTGAATGTGTTATAACATATCGTAACTAAGGTGATCATAGTCAATACTGTGTCAATCAGAAATAATAACATTATTGGGTGAACAGCCGAAGTGGTTGTACTTTATCTGTCAGAGGCGAGCGAGAGTTAAAGTATTTATACGTGATGGCTGTTGGCGTAATGTAATTCCATGTAGCGTGATTGTTCTTAATAATATTTAATTAGAAACGTTATTTTTCTGTTTACAGATAAAAATAAATAGACTCATTTTGATTTCGATTCATCAGTGTATTATTTGTTCATTCTGGATTCCACTGTAGTCATTCCATTAGGTTATGGGCCCAGGAACGCTGAATATATAAGAGTTCTGCGAGTTTTAAATAAATAAGTTAGAAGTATTATTTTTTGGTGGCCGCGTGTTAGTTGGTGTTAAGTCATGTCAATTATGCTAGATGAAAACGTTTCGAAATATCAAATAAAACTGCTCTATGATAAAAACTATTTTGTTTGGAGTTTTAAGATAAAAACAATTCTACGACATAAGGATTTATGGGAAGCTATTTCAGCTGATAAACCCATTGATGAAGTTGAGTCTTGGGGAAAGAAAAATACAAGTGCTGTTACTTGTATCCGTCTATCCGTTAATGACTGTCAAATCAAACACATTCGTGGTATTGAATCGGCCAAAGAAGTGTGGAAGCCGTTGAAAGAGGTACATGAATGAGTCCAGGTAATAAGATGCGAGTATTAACAGAAATTGTCGGGAAGCATGATAATGACAGCGATGATACTATGGCACATGTCAATGAGGTGGCAGAAATGTTTCAGCGTTTATTGGCTTTTGGTGAATTTGAGGTGGAATTCATGTTGTGTGCAATTTTATTGTATTCATTATCAAGAAGTTACAACTGTCTTGTGCTGGCTATTCAATCACGTAAAGAAGAGGATATAGATTTCAGCACTGTAAAAGGATGAAAGTCGTAATGAATCAATATTAATGGCAAATGGAAAATGAGTACATGTACTTGGTAGAGGCAAGGTTCGTTTATGTGATCAATGACAAAGATGAATTATTACGATTAATAATGGAAGATGTGTTGTTTGTTCCATCGATTGGAGCAAGACTGGTATCATGAAAGCGGTTAATAGATAAGGGATTTAAAGTGAAATTCAGCGGAGAAAGGTGTGAAATTCAATCACGTCAGCAGTATTTTTGCAAAATCGTGTGTTATGGAAGACATTATCAAAAACCCCATTTGAATATTGATTTGGACGGAAACCAATGCACTCAAATTTGGGACTTTTTGGTGCAAAATAATACGTAAAAGAACCAGAGGAGAACCGACGGAAGCTTGATGTCAAATCTGTCGAAGCAATACTAATGAGTCATGATGGAATCTACAGCATATTGTTGTTATGTACCATCATCTGGAACTTTAGTTATCTCGAGAGATGTTAAAATAATTCAAGAAAATGTTACAAATACAAAGAACTTTGAAGTTGATTCTAATTCGATCAAGATGTAGAATTTAAACTGAAACTACCAAAAGAGGAACTTAATAAATAAAGATGATTCTGAGACCGAAAGTAAAGGTAAAACGTTAATACCTGAGAAGAAACACAACGTTATTGCAATATTTATTTGACTCTGAACAACTAACCCTCACCATATAATAATGCAATTCTTTTAGAGACTGCTGAGAAGTGGGTCGAAGTAATGAATTTCTCTCATTAGAGAGAAATGAAACGTGAGATATTATAAACTTACCTAACGGCAAAATTTTTGTGGAATGTAAATTAGTTTACAAGTTCAAGTTAAACGGAAAAATTCAGCGTTATAAAGCTAAGCTCGTAGCAAATGGTTTCAGCCAAAAGTATGGTTTTGATTACGATCAGGTTTTGCAACCAGTGAAACGACAAGCGATCTTTAGGACATTGTTGTCTGTAGAAGCAACCCGCAATATGAAAGTGTGTCGTTTTGATGCAAAAGCAGCGTTTCTTAACGGCTAACTCCAGGAGAAGATACACATAAAACAGCCATCGGGTTTCATGATGGAAAATAAAAAAAAATCGTGTATCTACGGATTCAAGCAGTCAGCACAAATACCTATTGGGAAAACGCTACATGGCATATTAATTGCAACAAAATTGAAGCAAAGTGAAGCTGATGAATGTTTGTACTTGTGATATGATCTGTGTACTGGTGTATGTTGATGAGAAACGACAGCGAAAATTACACAGATTATTTAGGTGTTAAACTCGAGGATAAGTTTGCTATTAAAAATTTGCGCAAAGTGTACAAGTATCTTGTAATGCGGATTGTAAAGGAAGATGGTATGCTTGTTTTGGGTCAAGAGAAATACATTCAATATGGAATCGAAAAATTTAAATTGAATAACGTAAAAAGGATCTGATATACCTTATATTAATCGCACCCGTATGACTAACAACAACAAGGCCATAGGATGTTTGTTACATATCGCAATACTCGTCCAGATATTTCGGCTGCAACATGAATATTGTCACAAAAGGTTTCTGAGCCAACAACAAAAGACTGGAAGGCGGTTAAAGGAGTGATTTGTTATTTAAAATCGACAACTGAATTTCGATATAACAATGACCGAACAGATCTTAATGGGTACAGTGGTGCAGACTGGGCTGATAATCGAAAATCAAATTCAGGTTGCATATTCAAGTTGGGAGGTTCTTTTGTTTGGAATTGTAGTCGACAAAACTGTGTAGACCTGTCATCCTCCGAAGTAGGATATATTGCTTTGAGTGAGGGATGTAAGCAAGCATTATGGCTATGGCGTTTGCTAAAAGATTTTTCATGGAAAAGAACAAGATGCGTTACGATGCACGAGGATAATCAAAGTATTCTGAAATGAATCGAGACGAAGGAACCACCGGGACAAACAAAAGGCATCACACAAGAATACAATTTATTGGTAATCTTATCACAACGGGTTAAAAAGGTCATTTACTGTCCAACAAAGAGATGGTGGTAGACCAAAAGAGAGGTTTCTAAAACTACGTGAATTGAAGAGCAAGAGCTGGAGAAGATACAGGAGAAATACTGGAGGTGGACGTTAGGACTAGAGAAGGAGACACCGGGGTATATAGTGGAAGAAGAGCTAGAAATAGAAAAATAAGGATACAAGCAGGAATAATTGCAGTAAGATATGAAGAAAAAATGGGAAGTAGGAAGGAAAATGAATGTTGGAAAGAGATCGAGGCACAGAAGGTAAAATATGGGGAAGAAGAAAAAGAAAATACTATGAAAGAGTGGGATACGCGAGAGAAGAGATAAAGAGATTAAGAGAGGAGGGAGAAAGATGGAGGAGGAAATAATTGCAAGAGATAAAGATACACAGAAGCAGGAAAGAAGGGCAAAAATAAAGGAAGGAAAATATAATGAGAAATACATAAAAATAATGACAGACAAGACACCAAGGTACATAACTGAGGGAAAAGGAATGAATGAAATAAGAATGATTGCAAGGTTCAGAATGGGAAATGAAGAAAATGAAAATAAATATTGGATGAGTGATGAGGAGAGATTATGCAGGTTGTGCGGGGATGAATGGTAAAATATAATACATATGAAAGAGGGATGCAGGGAAACAAGACAAGAGGAAAAGGAATGGAAGTTACTACTAGGAGAGAAAGGGGAAGGAAAACAATGGATGAGGAAAGTGTTGGAGAGGAGGAAAGTGATGGAGGAGAGGAAAAGAAAAATACTGAAAGCTTAGAGAAGGGAGGGATGGGAGGTTGAAGAGGGAAACAGGAATTAATTATTCAAAGAGGTGGACTTTAGGATTAGATATTAAAAGACCAGGATACCTAATAATTCAAACAGGAAATAGAGCATTGAAACTGAAGGAAAGATGGAAAACAGAAAAGAGAATAAAATGCTGTACATATGTAAGAAAGAGATAGAGGAACAAAAAGTGAAATAAGGTAAAGAAGATAGGAAAGCATATTATCAAAGAGGAGGATACGCAAGAAAAAAATAAAAAAGCTAAGAGGTGAAGGAAGAAAGATGAAAGAAGAGATAGTAAAAAAAAAGACAAACATAACCAGGTGCAGGAGAGAAGAACGAAGATTAGACAAGGAAGATATAACGACAAATACAACGATTTAATAATGGATTGAATCAAATAAGGATAAAAAGAAAATGATTGTTAAGGTTTTTAAGTTAAATTTCGTATTTAGTTTTAAGTTTAAAAGTTTGTGAAAGAACCGAATCACTTTGTTATTTTAAAAAGACAAATAAATTTGATTTGATTTGATTTGATTTGATTTGAAAAGTTTAGTTGAATGTAATTAGTTGGCGTAATGTAATACCATGTAGCGTGATGTTTCATAAAAATTATGAAGGTTTTTTAATAATATTTAATTACAAACGTTATTTTTCTGTTTACATATAAAATAGTTATTTATTATACTAGTGTGGAATGTACGATATTGGAAAGTAAGAAGTATTCCACACGAGTGTAATATTAAACTTTATCCTACATCGCGATCTGTACTTAGTTATTTATTCAAATTAAGATTAATATTTATGTTAAACAATAATGTATACCATTGTTGTTTCCTGCATTTATTGAAATAAGGGTATAATTATTTGAAAATGAAGTGGAAGCTGATGTTTGCATGTCAGTTCCAGAAGAGTAGATCGAAGGTTCCTCTTGAAATATTACTCCTAGGATCTTTTTGGCTACTTTGAATTTATTAGTAATACAATCGTCAATGTAACCCTCGGCTGTAGTAGACGATTTCCAGCCGCCTCCACCGTATTTTTGTAGGAATTCTTGACAAGGCGTTGATGACCACAGGTTGTTTTAAAGTGTACACCTAACTGCCAAATATTTTACAAACAATCTGGCACGACTAACGTTAACTGGACGTAACGACACATATTTTCGGTACACCTCGACTGCATTCACAGGATAACCCTCTTTGAATAATGGTAAACTTACGTGGAATGTACACGCACCTTCGATTCCCATTAATAGAGCAACCTGTAACAAAGCAAATTAAATAGGTACTCAAATTAACAAAAAAGTATAAAATATTTTCATCATTAAATAATCGCGGACAGAGGCTTCCTTCAAAAATTGTTCGATGTGTTCTTTTTCCAATACTTTCGCCTTTTTTGGCTTGTAAGCACGCCTTTTTGAAAAGGCGATTACTTTACTATTTTTATATATCAACATTTTTATATACATTTAGCGTTGATTTCAACATGAAATATTTCTTCCATAACGAAGACGAAGCAGATTTTTTTCGGGCATTCAAGAAATACGAAAGTAGCACAATCTCATTTATGATCTCCACCTTTTTTAAAGCTCTCCATTTATTGAAATCGGCAAATTTTACATAAAACCGTACAGCAACCTTTCTTTTTTAAATAATACTTTGTCAATTGAAATAGTTATGTACACTCATGAAATTTAAAACTTGGACACCACAATTTCTGTAAACAAAAGTTTGCACATTGTGAAGCGGGCTTAAGGGTATCATTTACAATTCTAACAGCAGGTAGTCTCAGCAGGGGTTATCTTATTGAAGGACTGTAGAATGAATTATTACACTAAGCACGTTTTAGAAAATAGGTAATTTACGTTGCTTACTTGGATACTAGAAAATAACTTGGAGCTGTTACCCTGGCCAGCAAAAAGCCCAGATTTTAACATTATCGAAAATGTTTGGGCTCGAATACTTGCTGTTATCCGAAGACAACAAGGGCCAAATTTTATACCAGTAAACCGTAATGCACTAATTGCAGCCATTGATACCGCATGGGAAACGATTAATATTAATTATATTGATACCTTGATAGCGTCAATGAGCAGACGCCTCCAAGAATGTATCAATAATAATGGAGGTCACACCCATTATTGATTTCTTATATTTATTTATATAGTAATACCTTTATTTAAAAAAAAAGTTTTCATTTAATTTTAAACTATAACTTGGTATCTTAATTATAATTATGTAATAAATTCTTGTCAAAAAACTAAATATATACGTTGACAATAAGAATTGCCTTAGTTTTTATTTTCACTTTTATATTAACTACAGAAAAAATGAAACGTCATAAAATATACATTTTGTAAGGACTAAATATTATGAATAGAGAGTTTAATGATTTTTTTTAATAACTTACAATAATTAGTAGGTTAGATTTATTTAAAAATAAGTAATAATCAGTCAACCCAAATAACCATGTTTAGTTTTTGATTTAATTTAAAAGTTATTGCTTGTAGACGTTTTTTAAATCAAAATTATTTCTAATTTTATTTTGTAAACATTTCCTAAACAAAATTTTGATTCGATAATTAATCGAGCTATGGTGTTTAATTAGCGATACCTTCAAATATATTCTTTAAAGAAAAAAATTAAGTAAGCAACGTAAATTACCTATTTTCTAAAACGTGCTTAGTGTAATGATTCATTCTACAGTCCTTCTATAAGATAACCTCTGCTGAGACTACCTGCTGTTAGAATTGTAAATGATACCGTTAAGCCCGCTTCACAATGTGGAAACTTTTGTTTACAGAAATTGTGGTGTCCAAGTTTTAAATTTCATGAGTGTACATTAGAGTGTGAAAAGTAGGATTTTACGGCGCGACAGATTTGCTTGAGGAACGAGCCCAAAGGGCCAGTTCACATCACACATGAAATTTCTATAAAATTATTTCTACTGATTTTAAGTATGTATATGTGTTAGTATATGTATAGATAGAGCCATCAATATCATCATCAATAAAAATTACATTCGCCCTTATTCTGTACATTATCGTGTCAAGTATAGTGTAAAGTAAATTTTTTAAAATCAATTTATCAGATTTTATACTTAGTGCATTTTTAAAAAATAGCAGATAAAATCACCATAATACTCTAATTATTTAACAATGTTGCATAAATAGATTTATACTCATTTTGATTTCGATGCATAGGTGTTTTATTTGTTCACTCGGGATTCCACTGAAGTCATTCCATTAATGGTAATTAAGTATTGTCAGTTCAGACACTTAACTGAAAAAATGTTTATATAACGTAACGTTTTTAAAGTGTTTTATTCGTAGAAACATTATTTTACTAGCTGATGAAAATTAATGGCCACTTAACATCAACAATTATTGTATTATTGGTTTTAAAATATTTGTAAAACTTCCTTTGTCCAAGAAATAATAAAATAAAAATATTTTTCAAATAATTTAATATTTGTTAAGTAGTTAGTGTTGTTTGAATGAACTTAATTTGAACATTGATAAATGGAATGTATTGTCGATAAGTAGAAGAAAAGCTGTTGAGTGTTCACGTATTATGTAGGAACCTCTCAGAGCTTAAAAATAATTTAGAGTATGAAAGATCTTTATGTTATTTTTAACAATAAATTTAATTTTAATGGTCAACTTTTAAGAAATTAAAGCATTTTTAAAAGTTTTTTCTTGTTGCAAGATATTATTATTACAAAAGGAATAAGTTGACTTGTTTCTGGTACTGCCCCACAAACAACTTGAGACACTAAACTTGAAGGTAGACGAAAGCAAAGTTTGTTGAAAATTCTGAATAAATTTGTAACAATGTTGTGGATAGTTCTAAGTTTTAAACTTTAATTGCATTTCAAGCATTAATGTGCGAAATCACAATTTATTTACTCTATCAAATCTCACTTCAGTTAATTCACCTACCTCCCGAGCTTATGAACTATTTAATAACAATGATCAGCATTGTTATATTTGGAATTGGTTTCGATCATTTTAAGAATAACATAGCTAGATTGACTCAAACTAATTATATTTACCTGTTATAAACATATCTGTTTTAAGTAGCATATAACTAAACATATTTTACATTTTTTTTGTATTTAACCAACTTAATCTTAATTGATCTTTAGTTAGAATATTATTCTGTAATTTTCGTATTTTTATTCTATTAAAAATATATAAACAAATAAATATGTGTACTATCACCTAATGAGATGACTTTTGTTTCGATTGAAAAATTTAAGATAAAAAGAACTTCGTTAAATGTTCGACAGTAGTACTACTATATGTAAAAAAAAATCGGTTAATCTTAATGGATAATCTGATGAATATTTTCCGAATGAATATGTTTAAAATACCATTCCATTGATGTGCCCAGATTCACTTGAATTAATGACATTCTGAATTGTAACCGTGTAGACAAGCTGTAATTGACGTTTATTACTCGAACAAAATGTTGCCTAGAGATTTATACGAATGCTTTTTCTTTCGGTAATAATTAGAATCTTGGATTGTTAATAAGATGATATCTAACAGTGTTTATTGGACACACATTTGCGACTAGCGTCGTTTCGGGAACGATGCTGAAAGCTTACAAGCACCACGACGTCGTTGACGCGTGATACACGATGGCAGCTGAATGTCGCTCAACTTTCAACGAACTATATTTATGTTGATTTGCTGACTTTGCTGCGATCCCAACATGCCTGAATGTGGTTAATCCATAAACTTGTCTCAACTGCTGATATGGCGTGGCAGGTACTGTCTATTCCATTATTCAACTTTAATTGGTGTGACGTCGGACATTTGGGTGCATTCACCCGAATGGACAGGCCTTTTCATCTTGAAATATCCATATTATATATAATATCACTATTACGTCATTGTTCTACAACATCGATAATGTGCGGAAACCTCAACTTTGTTCTTGAAATAAAAGAAGGTAGGTATATTATTTTCATTTCAACGAGAGTATATCACGATGAGGTGAAGTTTTAAAAATGCAGAAGCGAGCCGCACACTATGTCACTGTCAGCGTATAATTACCCGTCACCGTATTAGACAGACACGACATCCGTTGCTTCGCCTGCCTGGGAACATCCAAACAAGCCGCGACAGGTGAGACTTAATAAAATATATGCAATGGTGTCAAAGCATAACCCCTTTTTGTATAAGTCTATGTAACTTTCGATTTTCGTAATTTTAAATACGGTTGGCATCGGTTGTGTGGCCTATAAGGAAGCCAAACACTTGTTCAATTAAGTGATAAATGGCATCTGTATATAGAAACATTTTATTTTATGTCGAGTGCTCATATTTCACATCACAAACACAATTTGTTATAAGATAATTTGTTATCTTACAAAAGTGCGAGTCTCTTAAAAGCTTACATAAAAGAATGCGTAACTTATTTTAGAAGTCAGAAAGAAAAATGAACACAAAAATATCAATATATTTTAATGTACTTGTTGATATTTTTGTTTAAGAACAAAAGCTATCTAGGATATTAACTATTTTAGTTTATATAAATTAGAAGTATATTAGAAGAAATCACCTAGTTTTTTGCATTTGAATACATAATTAATTCAAATTAAAGTTAAATAAATTTGGCGCTCAACGTGGGGCTCTAAAACATACATTTATTATTTAGAATTAAAGCCATTATGTGTATCAATAATGATACATTTCCATCGAAATTTTAAGTTTTTAAGTAGAAAGTCGGTAATGTTCCACTTTTTTTGATTATAGTTCTTCAGTTCAAGGTTTTGTTCTATGTCAAGGATTACGAAAATTATATGAAATTCACATCCGGCTTTGATGCAAATAAGTAAATCTAAACATTTATTTGTGTTATGTTTAAAAGTTTTATTATGTGATCGTCAAGTGAACTTATTACTTTGTTACTACTTTCGTAAGCATTGTGCTGATTTTAAAATGTATAGCCTGTTTGTGTAGTACCCGGACCTTTGATATTGCCTTTAAAAAGTACAATTTTTCAACATTAGTTTTAACCTTTCTATTTGGTTTCTCAGTGGTTACAATTTAAAAATATTTTTAATTATACAGGGTCCTCCACTTTCAAGAATTATCTGGTCAACTTTGACATTTTAAATCAAAAGATATATTTTTATTCTAAATTTAAGATAAACATTCCATATTTTGAAATTTTATTTTAATTGAAAAGTTATTCTTTTTAAAACTGCGCTATCACACAAATTTAGGTTCTTATATTATCTCGGAGGTATATTTACGGAGTCGCAATAATTTAGTTCTCCTATTTTCAAATATTTTGCATTAAAGGTCGATTTACATACAACCGTGACGTGACAGTGCCGTGACCGGCCCGTGATTCTATTGGCCGTGATCTCACAGTGACTTCTATTCACACTGGACCGTGTTTGTCCCGTCGTTCTCCAGTGCATTTTTGAGTGTCCTACAGTATGGCGATGTTTTCGGACGATGAATTGTTAATGATTGCTCTAGTTTTGGATGAAGAGGAAGAGGAAGTTCCAGTGAAAAAAACGAATGTGGGTTCATCAGGCCTGGAAAACCAGAGCGACAGAAGGAGAATTTGCCACTCTGTATAAGGAATTGATAGTTGATGGTGCGAAGTTTTATGAATACTTTAGAATGTCCGAAAATTCGTTCAACATACTGTTAAGCAAATTAGAAGTTCATCTAAAAAAGCAAGACACACATTTCAGAACAGCTATCACATCAAGAGAACGACTAGCTGTTTGTTTGCGGTAAGTGACTGTTGAACTACCTACTATAAGGTCATAAAAAGTAACAAGAACTGGTTTTTGTATAATGATTTATTTTAAGATTTTATAATTCGGTATATCTTTGAAAATAATTTTGTAATGAACAGTCAGTATTATTGAGCGCAGTTGCCTGTTGATTTCCATCAGCAGATGAATTTGTTTCGTGTTGGAAGTCCTCTGAAGGTGGGGAAGCCAATGTGGAGGAGTTATTAGACTGCTGATACCTCTCTATAGGGGAAGGCTGTTGAAAGTATGCTGGGGAAGAACACGAGGCTGGATGTGGTGCCAAAATCTGCTCTTGGTCCATTATCATTTTCAACTCATATTTTTGAACTGCAGCAAAAATATCGGCTTTGGCGTAATGCCAATACCGTTGGGGTAATTTTTTCAGAGCTGGAGCTATGCCTGCTAAAAACGCGTCAACTGGATGCTGCGGTGTGGAAGGTGAGAAGCCGATATTTTCATTTCTTTTTTTTTGTGGTATAGGACTGTTTAACTCTACAGTCACAGAATTATTATCTTCTACTGTGTCGTTTTGGGTGTTTTCTTCATTTTCAGGTGATTCACTAACTTCATCATCACCTGAGAAGTCTTGGCTCGTTACTTCGGCATCAATGTTAGACATGGTCTCCCTGTCATCGAAGAATTTTTTTAAAAAGTTCAACTGCTCTGAATATTTGTATGGCTTCGCTGTTTTTGCCTTTTGGCCACTCACAGTTTTAGTTTTCTTCAGAGATTTTCTGAAGTTGTCTCTAATATTGCCCCACCTAGTTTTACATGAAGTCCCTGAAAAATATAAACAAATAGTTAGTTATCTTCCCCATCTTCCAACAACATAAATTGTTTTTACTAATATTATCTTTTTTTCCAGCTATTTGGCCACTGGTGATGCTTTAAACACAATTGCGTTTAGCTATCGTATGGGACATAGTACAGTTTATAGGATCGTACGTGAAACGTGCAAGATAATTTATGAAAATCTGAAGGACGAGATGATGCCTACTCCGACAGAGGAAATGTGGAAGACCATTGCTGATGATTTTTATAAAATGTGGAATTTTCCTAACTGCATAGGAGCTATTGATGGAAAGCATGTAACTATTCAGGCTCCTCCGAACAGCGGATCACAGTTTTTTAATTATAAAAAACATTCTCTATAATTTTGTTGGCTCTTGTAGACGCTCACTGTAACTTTATTGCTGTCGATATAGGGGCGTACGGCAAGAATAGTGATGGGGAGTTTTGCTAAATCAAAATTAGGCGTAGCTCTTCAAAATAAATCATTGAATGTTCCAGCAGATTCTGTTATACCAAATACAGATACTCAAGTTCCATACGTTATTGTTGGGGACGAGGCATTTCCTCTTAAAACGTACTTAATGCGACCTTATCCAGGAGATAATTTGGATGATAGGAAGCAAAACTTCAACTATCGTTTAAGTCGAGCTTGAAGGACATCAGAAAACACCTTTGGTGGTGTATCTCAAAAATTTAGACTTTACAATCGGCGAATACAGGCCTTTCCCAAACATGTAGATTACATAATTTGGTCCACTTGCCTACTGCATAACTTTATTAAAAAATATGACCGAAATACATATAACTACGTTACACAGCAAACAGATAATTCAAGAAGTGCAGGTCAAACACTACAGAATTTACGTTTGCAAGGAGGGAATGCAACGACTGATGCATTTTCTGTTAGAGAGAGTTTCAATGACTATTTTGCATCTGATGCTGGGTCACTTCCATGGGTATTAAATGCTTAATAAATTAAATGTGTATTATAATCTAATATAAAAAAATATACATGTATATCATTTTTACTTACCAGTTGTTTTCATTTCGTCCCCTATTTTTCGCCAGATAGTATTCTTGAAATTTGTGTCCATATATTTTGCATTGGACAGATCATACAATACAGGATAGTTCCGTACTAACTCTATTAGTTTTTCGTCATTCATCTTCTTTAAACAAATATGGAAAATTGTACATACACAAAAAAAAACGTAAAGAAAACCCAGAAAACTTCAGACGAGTACAAAATAATATAAAAATCACGGCCGTGATAATGGAAAAATATCGTCCGAGACTAATCTCAAATTCACTGTACAATCACTGCGAGAGCACTTTCATCACTGGCACGTTCACTCGCCGGACATGTATGAACAAGTCCATTTAAGATTCCTAGAAGAATATTTTTAAGGGTGTCGGTTGCATCACGGGCCGGTCACGGCACTGTCACGTCACGGTTGTATGTAAATCGACCTTAATAAAACTTTATTTCTACCAACGATTTAAAACAAAAGACACAACATCGTCCCACTAGCACTTATTCATAAAAATTTATTTTAAATGAAATTTTTATGCAGGAACTTTAATTTAAAATCCGCGCAGATTTAATTTCTATACGCCACATGATGCGCGATATCGTTGAGTCGTGCGTTACATGCAGTAACAATGTTTTTACAATTACCTGCAACTAACTAAACTAACTATACTAATAAGACCAACCTCGGACGTCAAGATCGTGGGTAAGTGTAGTTCTTTGTTCTATTATGATCTTCCCCGTTGTCGCTTCTGTAGGTTTTAGGTTATATGGCCGCTGATTTAAATCGTGGAGCTCACACCGCTGTGAGGATGCTGTCCAATGCCGTACCCGAATCTGCATGTTTAATTGACAGTCTTCCACTTCGATGCACTGTTTATTTCAATTGTTCGGGTGAGTCACCGTACGATTTTTTACGTTTTATTGATTTACTTTTGTTGATCGCGTTATTTATAAATTATTGTACCTTTACTATGGTTCATTAAGCATCCGTGATTAACTTTTGTTCAAATTTTAAATTTTCCGACATTCTTTTCGCGTTGGTAAACTTTAGAAGACCCTTAGCGTGGGTAGTCACCCTTTTATATAATCTTTTGTAATTATTTGAAATTTATTTATTTTTAACTGACGTTAACGGCTATTTTGAATGAAAGTTTGAGATAGCGGTCGCTCGATTTTGGCGCTACCTCTTATCCTCATCGTTGCAACACCTTCTAAGCCCACAGAAAACTGTAGTTAAATAATTAATTACATCAAATTTAATTGAATCCTTGGGGTTTCTATCCAGATCGCTTTCCTCTTCCTTTCTTTTCCTAAATTTTAGGATATTCTCCTTTTATTCTGCTGCGCCGATTTAATTTTCACGACGACCTAACCTTGTTTTTCTTGTTTTTTATAAGAATTTTCTAATTTAACTGTGTGTATTTTACACGGGTTTTCCTTTTTACGATGTCCTAACATTCTTATATCAACAACTTGGCTTTCGCCTTTTTTCTTTACTCCACAATCTTAATCACCTTGACATACTTGTTTAATTCTAAATTTTACTAATTAACATACTTATTTCTGGGATTGGGTGCTGTGTTCGAGCTTTGTAGCTGCCAACAACTTGTATTTGAAATTTATTTAGATGGGAACAATATCAAAAGGTTCAAATTACAAGCAACTGCAAACCTTTACCCGATACACCTGCGTTGATCAAATATTTTACAAATTGGAGCTGAATTAACGTTTTGGATTGATTATAGCCTAGAAATCTCAACATCGCAGTGCATATGTGTCTTACTAAAAAAAAAGATAGTTTTCGAGAGTTTTAAACATTTGATTGGGTCAATATCGGCTTTCAGATATTTCAGGTTTTTTTTGGTTATTATTTGAAAAATCAAATTCAAATTTTATTCACACTGAGGGCGATAATGATCCTAACTGTCCATGATTTAAAAATTGACATCGGTTGTACAGAAAAAATGTCAAACTTTGCAATAACTTAACATAATCAAATGGAACACCCTGTATATTTTTGCCCGATCGATATAGAATGGAATTTTATACAAGTTTGCTCTACAAATTTGTATTAAAAAAATCCACGTTAGCCGAGAAACTCGTTTTTATCGAAAATTATCATGGAAAAATTAAGTAGGCGGTGAAATGCGAATGTCAAAAGTTATCACTGGTGTGTTAGTAATTCTCGGATCTATCACAATTTTATTCATCTAATAATGAGTGAGTTTTCGACAGCAGAATTAGTTAGTATGGTTTATTCCACCGTTAAATCGAATGGAAGTTGTTTATTGACACCTTATAAATATAAAGCATATAATCCGAAACTACAACAATATCCACTAGCTGAAATTAAAAAAAAATTCAACTGCCTGTTTGTACTAAAGAGGATAAGCAATTTGACATCAGCAGTTGAGAATCCTCTCTTTGAAGTACGTCAAATAGCAGATAACGTTGGAACTTTGAAGACCCCTGTAAACGAGGAGTTACAAAAACAAATTCCATCCTTATCGTGTAACACCATATCAATATCTGATCAATATCTAACCTAAAAGAATGGTCATAACTGATTTTGAATAAATCTACTTTTTAAAGGCAATATCAAACGTTCGCGTATTACACGGACGGTATATTGAAATTATTTCCAATGGAACAAACAGCTTATTAAACAAATTTATTAGGCAATGTTTTGATGTCAGATAGGAGCAACAAATTTTCACTTATTTGGTGGAAAATATGGAAATTCAATAACGTAAAAATTAGTGAGTAAGAAAGGTAAACAGGTATAGGATAAGTATTTTTAATAAGTTTTATTGGTTTCTGATTTTCATCACATTGAAGAGACAGTGCAGCGTTCCACCGGTGATTGGTCATCTAAGTGAAACTTTTACAATCACTTTTTATCATTATCAGTATTCAGTAATCGTATAAGATGTAAGTATTAAAACGGATTTTTTAAAAAAGAAAGTGGTTTTGAGGTTTACTTAGATTTAAGGATCTGGACTGTTGTCAACTGTTCTGAATAAAATCTTATAGGTGTATTTCGTTTTTCTGTAATCGTGGGGTCGTAGCTCTGCAGTTCAGTGCGTTAGCTGTTAAGCGAGCACCTAGGGTTCAATTCACGGGGCAAACATCGAATTTTCAGGCCGTACTCTCTCAGTGCTTACCTAGTAAACCTCTCAACTTAAACCGTTCGAAATCGGCTCATGTATATGTGTCTATACTGTCACGCACAACATATACATGCGAGGGGTGCGCAACGTCCGGTAAGGGATCTGTGACTTCAAGACGAAGATAATCGTGTACTCTAGGAGAGTATTCTATGTTTGTTGCTGGCAGTTAGTGACTTTATGTTTTAAGATCCGGTTCCAGGTTGCTAAGCATGTACGATATTGTTTTTGATAAGGTAAAACTTTCAGGTTTAAGGAGAACCCATTCAAATAAGGGGGTATAAATCATTTTTGTGAAGTAAATGGTCGCTTGAGAAAATTTTATTCAGACCTACGAGATAAGTGTTAAAAGTTCCTTGTCTTGTAAAAAACTGAGTTGAGACACAGTCGGTATTTGCAAATTTGATGTTAACTGTTAATAGACGCATAGAATAATTAGTAGAGACCATGGTTCACATTCCTTGTATCCAGGTTTAATTTTATAATTGAATAAAAATGCCGTTTTTCTCTTATATTATAAGTATTGATTCCACACATCTGCCTCGTAGAGAATGAAATCTTTCGTTTGGTACGTATTGCAATGATTGCATTTTTGTGTTGAATAATATAATTTTATATTGAATGTGAGCATCAGACTTTCTTTGTTTAAATTCTTTGGTTAATAATATCCTTAAGGCTTGGATAAGAATCCAATAACGTGGTTTATGATTGAACAGAATTTTTATTTATAGAAAAATAATTAAACGTATAATTCTTACAAATATGAATATAATCCAAATAACGTAACTTGCACGTCTTTGCGCAATTTATAAATCGTTACAATCTTATTTGATTTTAATACACAAATTTAAATATAGTAACTTAAACTAACCTGGTAAATCTATTCGACGTGTACGTGCGACCTTCTATGGTTCTCGGCAGTGACCTCTTGAACGACTGCTTCTTCAACTTTTCCTTATTGTTGGTTATTCTTCCATTGTTCTATTTTGGTTTTAATTGCTCATGCTTTCTTCATCAACAACTTTATGTTACCTTGTTTTTTATTAGACCGTTTTCTAATAACTGGGTTACTTAATTACACAACCACAACACTTCTTTCAATTATTAGGAAGAACATTCCGTATTAATTGTTTTATGCACGGACTAAAAATTACACATCCGATTTTAATTTTGAAAAAAATTGTTGGATAGATAATACAAAATTACATGAAAAGTTATGAAAATACATACCGTGTGCTATAAAAAAGTTTAGGTGATTTGCCGCTATGCGGTGCAATAGGGAAATGATCTGTATACTAAAACGCCATACTTTTTCTCTGAAAACGAAAATGTGGCAAATTTGGTGTTGAGTTTTTCAATAAGCGAAATATTTAGTGTTTCTTGCCTGTAGAAACATAATGGCTTTGTTTAAAATCGAATTCCACGTCAATTGTGTGATTTGGAAATTGATATTGCTTAGGTATTTTCTTTACCTTTGTCTCAGCATCATCAATTAGTCACAATATTAATGGTGAATTACATTCACATTTCCTAGGAGTCTTTGTTTGTCATTACAAACTCGTGATTGCATTATAAGTTGATAAACTCATATGCAGAACAAATCTCATGGTGGAATTATTATTGTATTTAAAAGAATTAATTTCGCACTTATTTGGATTTTCCAGGTAAACTATTGAGATGCCTTGACGGTTTGAAGTTTTTGAAGCTGGTCAATTAGCTTCGGAAGGTGTCCAGTTTAATCAAAAGTACCACATAACAAACTGTTGTTGAACAGTTGTTACGGTAGAATCAAAAGCATCGATGGTATTCACAGCAAAAACAATATGTAACCGAAGAGATGGAATACAATCGTAATTTGACGAACCTCGAAAAAAAAAAGAATTCAAATTTAAGTGTCACGAAAATCAATGATAAGGAACAATAACCAAGAGAACTGGAAAACTGACATAATTAACGGAAAAAATTGACACGTATTCAACAATTTACATTTTCGTTATTGGAAAATGTCAAACCAAAATGTACAACGGCGTAAGTACCAAATTATTGTTAACCTCTTTCGTGTAAGAAATTTCCAAACCATAATATAGTGAAATAATGGAGCATAAATGGTAAAATTTGGCAGCTACATACTGTCAAAATTGATGCTTACATCTACTACTGTTTCTGTTATTTCCAGTCATATGACCTCAACTTTTTGAAATAAAACAACAATTTTGCCAGCCATTTGAAAAATGAATTTGTCCACAACACGCTTGTCATTATTGTAATGTGTAATAATGATAGTATTGGTCATTTACTGGATAGGTGTGTATAACTTCAAAAAATAGTATGAACAAGAAATAATTTTATTAAAGTACGTAACATAGGTAATTGAAAAACAAATTAGCCACAAAATTGCACCATTTCGCCCAATTCATTTTCCAAGATAATGCTTAATTCGCTCAAAAAAGTGAGGTGATGCTCCATCTTGCTGCTACCACATTCTTTACCTTCCATTTAATAGAATATCGTCAAGTAATTCTGGAAGAGAAATGTAAAGTATCTTTGTCTCCTTACTTTGATTCATAAAAATAGGGACCAATTACCGATCGTTAAATAAATTGCACCAAACATTGATACCCCATACTTCTAAAACATTGGCATCCTTTTTGGATTTTTGTGCCCAATAATGATAATTATGACGATTTACCATTGTTATGTTTTTTTTGCGAATTTACAGCACGCGATTTGAGATTGTTATTTTAGCAAACACTTAGTTGGCTATAATAATCGAAGGATCGACTGAGTAACTACTCACACATTCTTATTATTTACTGATTATTACATAGTTTTAGAAAATTATAACTAATAATTAATGACTGTTTTGACCAAACTTCGAGTAGCAAAAAATGTGTGCTATCACTATGATGCGATACTTGATTTGTTTCTTAACCTCCTAGATGTTCTAATATTGTGACAGTGTAAGTGGTGATCAATTTGAACATTTACTTTCATTATTTTTTATTTACTTAAACTTAGCATCCAAATATTGAAGATATATGGGACAAATATAAAAATAGCATTAAAAAAGTATCCAAATTCACAATAGGGTACAAACAAAAAAGGATTAAAAATCTAAAAAATAGAAGAAAAGAAGAAATGAAAGATCAAGATAATAAACACAACAGACCAAAAACATAACTTCGGACGAATATAATAATAGAATTAGAGCAAAATAGCGGAAAAAGTTGAAGAAGCAGAAACTATAAAAAGGAAGATATTCACAAACACTAACAAAATTTATGATAAACAAGAGCAAACATAGAGTACACACTAAGTTATAAAAAAATCCATATTAATAATTGAGTTAATTCTCCTGGTGTTCTCCTTCTATACACACAGTAGAGGTGTGCCTGACCTCAAGTTGTGATAGCTAGATTTCTTAGGCATGCCCCGGGCCGAAGGACGTCTAATAAAAAAAACACTTTTTCCCACTCATGTAGGTGGGGCCTGGGAAGGCGCCTGTTTTTTAAATACGACCACCCATCGAGTGATACCTTAAAATGACGGGCTGACTAAGACGGTTTCAAATATGCATGACAAATTTTTTTCACAAATACCTGAAAAGGTGTAGTCGTAAAAAACCTCAAAAGTTTTAACAGGATATTTTTATTAACAGTGCTATATGGGTTCTCAATAAAGTCGTCTGCCGGTCTGTAGACCGGCTTTTATTCTAGTAAGCAATAAAACATAAAACGAACGTATAAAATTGGATTAAAAAACATTAATGAGCGTGGTTAGTAAATTATGACATGTGGGAAAGAATGAAAGCGTGTATCACTGATAAATTAGGAGAAAATCAAGCTGGTTTTTGACTAAGCATCCTAGAACAAACATGTGTATGTGGAAGAGGAAACTTACATAAACTTTATAGATTTCAAAAGGGCCGTCGACACCGTCCATCGAAGAGCAATATGAGAAATACTAAAACAGTTTGACATACAAGATAAATATATACGATTTATACAAGCACTCCGAAATTCAAGAAGAACGTAAAGGAGCACTGTTCCAGACATTTGTGACAGTGCGTACTGTGTCCAAATTTGTTCATTATAGTTGTAGACTGGATGATGAAGAAATCAGAAGATAGAACAACTTGAGAATATTTCATAAACTGGAGGACATAATAAGTTAAATGCAGAAATGGCGATAAAATCCAATGGGAAGGAGCTCTAAGAGGATTTAGATATTTGGACAGTATAATAATTTCAAACGGTGGTATAGAAAACGACATTGGTGCAAGAATAAACACAGCTCCGAGAGCTTTCACCTTGTTGAACCTAATATTGGAACAGATTGTTTTTGATGAATTTAAAAAATGAATGAATTTCAGTATTTCTCAACCATGTTAAGCCTTGTATAGGAGAGTTTGTAAAGGACCTTCAGGCAAATATAACTCATAATTGACGATGAATTTTAACTTTTGTTGTCCAGTCTTTGTTAAGGCATCTAATAAATTATTGGTGTAGAACCTGAACAATCTTTTTTTGGATCCAGTTAACAAAAAATATAAAAACAATTAACATTAAAATTTATAATAAATAAATAAAAGACACATTGTAAATCGGACCAAAGAACGAACGTTACATTTGAACCATATCTATTCGTATGGAGTTTCTAACGAAGTCAAAACTGTATTACTATATGGATCAGAGACATGGAAAAAATTTAAGCAAAGTACAAAAAAACATTCTGTCCAAGCAGAATATCAAACAAGGATTTATGGAAAATTACGAATGGAAAACCACAAGATAACCATAAGAAGACGGAAGTGGAATTGGGTAGGACATACACACAGAAAAACATAGCAAAGTACAATAAAATAAGCAGTCACCTATACCTAATTTTCCTGGAAAATGAATAGTAGGTCGTCAAAAATACTCATGGAAACGAACAATACAATAAGACCTAATATGAAATAACCAAAATAGCAAAAAAAAGGAAGAATTGGAAGGAATTTATAGCAAGAATACTAAAGGAAGAAGAAATAACAAAAGGCTAGGCCACACTATTAAAATATTTAGGCTCCGAAACATCGTAAGGGGATCTTTGCTGCATGGTCAGCTATATAATCAGAATCATGACAAGTGTGGAATTTAGTTATTATACATCAGATTTGAAAAAAAAGTTGAGGCACGACTGGAAATGAAAGGAAAAGCGGAAGTCTTATTATTTGACAGTTTATAGGAAAACGTTGTAGGACACTTTGAAATAAAATTTTATAATCTAATTCCCGGACCATTTTATAACCAATCTGAAAATGCAGTTCTTACTTTTTCAAAAGAAAAGCGGTCTATTATGAAGAGAATAAACCTGATAATTTTAATATCCACATGATCAACATATAAAATAATTAACTTAAATAACGTTAAAATTTATTTAAATTACTAGTTTTATTGAGTAGGAAACTATTTTATATTCCATACCTAAATTAGTAACTTTACTTAATTATCTGCAACTGTAATTTATACACTTTTGCAACATGTAAATTGCTGACTTTCATAGTGCAAAAATATTTCCAGCCTGTCCCCCAACTGAAGTTCTTTTGAGTTTTGAAAGTTTCTTCTTCTCTTTTAGTAATTTAAGATTCATAACATCGACAACATAAAATGCCATTAACGTAACCCGTTTGCAATTCTAAGTAAACTACACCCAAAGTTAGCAAAACACTACAACTGGTTGTGGTTTCCTTGCGAATGTGGCGATTATACATTTGTTTGTTTTTGGCCACGTTTTGTTTAACAAAAGAAACATGGTGTTAATATTAATTAAAACGGTATATTTTGCAAATGACATTTAAACGATTAGTAAACGAATAAAATACTAGCCATTGCTACATTATACATTTTGCTTACATTTTTGACCCACGCAAACTAATAAAAGTCCAGATTGAGTTATGTTAGTTTTTCTTTAATCAATGTGTGTACATGTTGTAATAAAGGTTTAATAGAAAAGAAAATGACATGACCTACTAAAACTAAAGCATGTATTAAACTCAGTTTTAGAGTGGATGAAAGGTTTAAAATTTACTACTAGTTGGGATTTATTTTAGAGGTACTATAAAGAAAGTCATTAAAAACATTCCAGGTAGTTACAAAGATAAGATTATACAAACTGTAATGTTTTGAAGTAATTTAATGGAGCTTGATATAATTTATTTCCTCTTATGTTTTACTGAGGCACATTCTTAATTAATTATAAACATTAATCACCATTCTTTTGAAGTCAGAAAGCTACTTTAGTGATTGATGACATAATTATCAAGCTTGTACAACGATTCTAAAATCGATATAGCTCATATTTTATGCTGTCTTATAACGGGAATAATAATAGTTAAGCAACCGACTCCGCGCAGTTCAAAGATTTATATAATTAGCATTAAGCAGACAAGTAAACCTGTCAAAAAGATAAATAGGATAGATAATAAATGTGGTATTTAACAAATTGTGACTATATCTTGGTGACAAATGACAAGGTGGTTCGACCTTTCACCGAACACGACAAACAAGGCGTTGTGACTGGGATTTGCTGTGCCGTAACCGTAACGGAATGCCGACTATAGACTACTTAGCACCTGTTTCGTGGTACAAGCGTTTATTGTCAACCTCACTCCTGCCTTAGTTATTACGACCAGTTTAAGCTACTGTTTATATTTTACGGTTCCTTATTTTTAGGTGGGCGATCGAACTCTCGTTTTTTTCCTGTATCGTTAGTGGAACGGCGATGGTCTGGTTAGAATGCAGGTTGTTTTATTTTAGCACATACGACGACAAGATATTATTTAATGTTTAATATAACCACAACGGCGGTGTGCAAATGGCAAAAGGTGAGCGAGTTGAATGTAGATGAATTGTGTAGGCTGAAGAGAGTCTTTATGGGTGCTGCTCATGCACACGGCCCGTATAATGTAACACAACATGCCGAGATGCCGATAAATATTCATTAAGTGCAATTATAGCACCACCGAGCGAACGCTTTATTGCATCGTATATTTTATTACAGTTTTACGAGGTACACATCCATTTTATAAGAACAGCCCGTACATTACCCCAATATTTTATACCGCACATTTCGAAATTGTGGCTTGTTTCCTTTTAATCTGATATTATTTACGAGCTCTGGTGAATTTTCTCTTGATAAATGTTTCTTTTAAAATGAATGTCCAACAGATACGGTGAAACGTAGTTAACACCATATGTGACTTGATTGAACATATGCGGCAATAGTATTAGTTGTAAGTCAAGTGTAATCGCTAAACCTGATGACGAATGACTAGGTTATAAGCGGCAACTCTTGTCTCTCGGGTTGCACCCTAATCATACTTCTTACAGACAACAGCACTTGTGTTGGTTTATAGCGGCACAAGAACCCGATGAATAAATAAAGCTATCTCAGGAGTCATTTATCATACCCATATCAAAAGCGTCGTCATAAATTTTCTTGGAAAGCCGATAAGAGGCGATGTATAATAAAGTAAAACGAAGGCGTACACTGTAAATAGGTTAACCTTTTAGTAATATACGATCTCTTATACTGACAACAGAAATTTTGTTATCGGTTTTGTTTAAGGTTAATTTCCGTTAAGGCTAAATCAAATTTACTACTGATTGAAGATAATATTGATGATTTTTCTTTCATTTGCAGATATCGCTTTTTTTCGAAAATAAGTCTGCACTTAAATTTGCTGCGTAACTTATCACCTCAAGTGAAAGTAGCAATTCGTATAGATGAGAATTAAATGCTTTTATTCCGAAACGCTCATGCCTATTTACATTTCTATAATTTACGTAATGTGTGCAAACGTGTATATTTAAATCGCTGTGGACACAAATTCTATTCCTGATTTGCTATTTTAATTGCCCACTCACATAAATTCCGCATTTCTATTTACGTTGGTATATTGTAGTGTTTGACAGAATCCTAGACAAGATGGGATACTTTTTGTAATTGTTTTTTTTTAGCGTTTTTATAAAACTTTTTAAAATTTATATTACATTCTATTATGTGCGACGAATTGGTTCCCTTTGCAAATCGTTTAGGAAAATTCCAAGAACATAAAACGTATCACCTCTGATCCACGACGTGTAAAGTATTTTGTTGGTTGAAGGGAATGTATTAAAGCTTTATATTGTTATAGCACGACGCGGCGTAGGTACACTCATGAAATTTAAAACTTGGACACCACAATTTCTGTAAACAAAAGTTTGCATATTGTGAAGCGGGCTTAAGGGTATCATTTACAATTCTAACAACAGGTAGTCTCAGCAGGGGTTATCTTATAGAAGGACTGTAGAATGAATCATTACACTAAGCACGTTTTAGAAAATAGGTAATTTACGTTGCTTACTTAATTTTTTCTTTAAAGAATATATTTGAAGGTATCGCTAATTAAACACATACCGATTAATTATCGAATCAAAATTTTGTTTAGGAAATGTTTACAAAATAAAATTAGAAATAATTTTGATTTAAAAAACGTCTACAAGCAATAACTTTTAAATTAAATCAAAAACTAAACATGGTTATTTGGGTTGACTGATTATTACTTATTTTTAAATAAATCTAACCTACTAATTATTGTAAGTTATTAAAAAAATCATTAAACTCTCTATTCATAATATTTAGTCCTTACAAAATGTATATTTTATGACGTTTCATTTTTTTCTGTAGTTAATATAAAAAGTGAAAATAAAAACTAAGGCAATTCTTATTGTCAACGTATATATTTAGTTTTTTGACAAGAATTTATTACATAATTATAATTAAGATACCAAGTTATAGTTTAAAATTAAATGAAAACTTTTTTAAATAAAGGTATTACTATATAAATAAATATAAGAAATCAATAATGGGTGTGACCTCCATTATTATTGATACATTCTTGGAGGCGTCTGCTCATTGACGCTATCAAGGTATCAATATAATTAATATTAATCGTTTCCCATGCGGTATCAATGGCTGCAATTAGTGCATTACGGTTTACTGGTATAAAATTTGGCCCTTGTTGTCTTCGGATAACAGCAAGTATTCGAGCCCAAACATTTTCGATAATGTTAAAATCTGGGCTTTTGCTGGCCAGGGTAACAGCTCAAGTTATTTTCTCGTATCCAATTGCGCACAACCCGCGAAGTATGAATAGGGGCGTTGTCCTTTAACAACAAAAATACATTATGAAAATGTTAATTCAACAGATCCCGAACTATTTTTGGAGAAAGTATAGTGAAATAAGAATACTTACTTGTTGGAAAATATAATCTTCGTCTGGATAAAACACTTCGACTGAAGGTTTCATAATAGTTTCCAAAATATCTAAATACGCAGCAGAATCAAGACGTCCATCGATAGCCCAACAAACTCCTGGACCCCGCGCGCTAACCCAACCCCACACATTCACAGAAAAATAACCACTTCGTTTTTAGGACATATGTGATTATTTTCGTAACGAGTTCCTTCCATTCTAAAAACTTTTAGTGGTCCATCGTTGCGGCTATTGAACGTTTTTCGTCGCTAAAATCACTCGATTCCAAAATTCCAAAGGTTCGTTCACATATCGCCTTGCAAATTCCAGACGACGTCTCATATTTTCGTCACTGAGAACTTCTTTCGCAGCAGCATTATACTTCTTTATTCCCATCTCCTTTAATCTTTTTGTGCAGTTATACGGCATCCGGGAAAATGTGTATCTGCTATAGCCCTGGAGTATGTAGCAAATGGTTGTTCTGTTACGTAATGAAACAACTCGAGATCTTGAGCACGTGTAGATACTTTAGGTCTACCACTTCCGATGGCTCTTTCCAAAGTGTGTTCAAGATTCCATTTTACTCGGTAATGCCCTACGGTGCTTTTTGGTATATCTAACATACGTGAAATCACAATCGCTTTCAAATCAGCACCGAGATGAGGTGGCATTTTCACAACACTTGAAATTTTAAACTAAAATGGAATTTACATTTCTTACTTTATTTATTGGTTCACACTACCCCTTCTCAAACAGTAGGTAATTGTTTATTTATTACATACTTCTAATGACCAATGTAACAACCCTTAGAGCAATATGACTCAAAGGAAGTAAATTAAACAAGCAAGGATATTCTATTGTTATTGAAACTTATTCATAAAGTAAAAGCCATTTCCTTATAATGCTAATGGACAGGATTTTTTTAAGTATTAAGATTACAATAGAGGACTTATAAACTTTCGAAAATATCTAATTATAAATATTTACACTGCAATTGCGCTTTTTCCTTAATAATTTCTTAGCAATAACATACACGTTCTTGGTTTTAAGTTGTCATAAATTTGATATGATATAAATTTGTGTTTCTAATATTACATCACAAACTAATCTTTATTCGCCAAAAAATTGTTGCTTAAGTTGTAAAGCTTCGTACACACCTGAACAACAAACCGAGCAACAAACATAACAACGAACCGAAAGTCAAACAGAACGACAAACGATCTTTTATGATTTCCACAATCCGAACAACAAACGGAACGTTTGTGCTGTTCCCATAATTATTTTCAGTAGTTTTCAGTTCATATATATTTATTATTGAGAAGAGAAAATTGCGGAAAACAAGAAGATAGTGCCAACCAAATTTTTACGCACAAAGAAGAGTAAAAATTATAATTTACTTCGCTTTTTTTTTATTTTTGAAATTTCCCGCCCAAATGATGCTAATAGGGACATCATTTTTTCTTGCATTCTTAAACACTGATTAATTTAAAACATTTTTCTTCTGTCAACTCCATAATATTACCTAAAACACAACAAACCCACAAAAGGGAGGACAAAAAATAAATAATTTAATTCTCCCGCATAAGTTGTTGTTTTGTTTAGATTCGTCCAAACCTGCAAACGCATTCGCGCGCATTTTCTTTGATGTCGGAGAAAAAACCGACAAGTTGCGGGAACGCCGCAAACCGTTCGTGGAACAATCAGGACTTGCGAATCTGTTCTAAAATTCGTACGTAGCACCGTCCAAATTAATGTTCCGATTGCCGTTCGGTTCGTTGTTCTGTTTGTTCCTCGGTTTGTTGTTCAGGTGTGTACGAAGCTTTACAATAAGCATATTAATATGAACTATATCTTATGAAAGGAGAGTTATGTAACTATAATTAACGACTTAACGTTACGTTAGTAGATTCCATTTACTATTTACACATATTTTCTTGGAACATTCGATAATTAACTATCGGGATATGATGACCCTATACTTCGCAGGTTGTGCGCAACTGGATACAAGCAAATAACTTGGAGCTGTTACCCTGGCCAGCAAAAGCCCAGATTTTAACATTATCGAAAATGTTTGGGCTCGAATACTTGCTGTTATCCGAAGACAACAAGGGCCAAATTTTATACCAGTAAACCGTAATGCACTAATTGCAGCCATTGATACCGCATGGGAAACGATTAATATTAATTATATTGATACCTTGATAGCGTCAATGAGCAGACGCCTCCAAGAATGTATCAATAATAATGGAGGTCACACCCATTATTGATTTCTTATATTTATTTATATAGTAATACCTTTATTTAAAAAAAAACGTTTTCATTTAATTTTAAACTATAACTTGGTATCTTAATTATAATTATGTAATAAATTCTTGTCAAAAACTAAATATATACGTTGACAATAAGAATTGCCTTAGTTTTTATTTTCACTTTTTATATTAACTACAGAAAAAAATGAAACGTCATAAAATATACATTTTGTAAGGACTAAATATTATGAATAGAGAGTTTAATGATTTTTTTAATAACTTACAATAATTAGTAGGTTAGATTTATTTAAAAATAAGTAATAATCAGTCAACCCAAATAACCATGTTTAGTTTTTTGATTTAATTTAAAAGTTATTGCTTGTAGATGTTTTTTAAATCAAAATTATTTCTAATTTTATTTTGTAAACATTTCCTAAACAAAATTTTGATTCGATAATTAATCGAGCTATGGTGTTTAATTAGCGATACCTTCAAATATATTCTTTAAAGAAAAAATTAAGTAAGCAACGTAAATTACCTATTTTCTAAAACGTGCTTAGTGTAATGATTCATTCTACAGTCCTTCTATAAGATAACCCCTGCTGAGACTACCTGCTGTTAGAATTGTAAATGATACCCTTAAGCCCGCTTCACAATGTGCAAACTTTTGTTTACAGAAATTGTGGTGTCCAAGTTTTAAATTTCATGAGTGTACTTTCTCAACCGACTCTTTCAAAATATAGGCAACAGTATATGCTTCTTTTCCATAGTCACGTGTTCACTCTAGATCAAAACTCCGGAGAGTATGCTTCACGAATCGACACAGTTGTGAGAGAGAGTCCAAATAGTATCCCGAGAGTTTTCTTATGTGGAAAAGATTGTAAGATTGTTGGCAGCGGGTTTAAACAGAAAAAAAGAGTGACCAAAAATAAGAAAATTCCATCTTATGGGATAGAAACTCTATCGCAATATTAAAGGGAAGCAACAAACCGTTGCCGTGAATTCCTACCTATTATTTTATTAAATCGGTTTTGTCGACTCGGCTGGCTAGCGGCCCGTAATATACCTATTTCATACCATCAATCAATTTTTTCTTTTTATAAACTTACCATTAAAGACCATCAAACAAGATGATGATGAGTTAGGTAATCAACTCGGAAAATTCTGAGTTATCGAAAAAATTCCTTCAAATGGACCCAAGAAGAATCATGAAAGTTGTTAAACTTCCTCTAAAAGAAGATATAAAAAAATTAGGTGAATCTGAAGGTAGGGTTTAAATCTTTTATTTTTACTAGAGTGGAAGTTATAAATAATTCTAAATTCAGCAAACAATATAATGCATTTTTATCCGTCTATTCTCTAACGTTTTTCGTTAAAATTTAGAGGCGGTTAACATTTAGAGGCCTTTAAATTGATTTTTATGCCTTCAACACTTATCGATTGTTTTCTCAGATGAAAAATCTGTCAGGAAGCTTCACTGCCCGGCCTAGTTCTGACAAAAGTAATATTTGTAAAAAAAATCCTAGATGGCAGCTCTGATAGTGAATTGTGAATTTCAGATTAGTTAATGTTGTGAAGTAAACATCATTGAATAATAAACATTCTTACGCACGAGCATATGTTTTGTCATAACTTATTTTTATTATAAAAAAAACAACAAAAAGAACTTTATTTAAAATTAAAATTTATGGTGCAATTATGTAAGCTCGAAACACTAATGCTTGGCATGGTAGCTAAAATTTTGGAATTTACTTCAAAATTGTGGGTATTGGTTGAAGTAGATGGATTGTTGCCGTTTGCGGTATCCATAGAATCTTAGTTAATTGTAGAGAGGGCATTACTATTTGTATCGTCATTAATATAACCTAGATTTTCAGTTGTGGTGTTTTTCACAATATTGCCAGGCATTTTAATGACAATTTACGTGAAGATGAAATAATAAACGAAGACGGGAAGAATACTCAACTCAGTAAGTTTTAATCGTAATAGAAGGGCTCTTATAGAGTACATATTATATTTAAAAAGTTTTTAGAGGCAACTTTACCTATAAACGAAGACGTTGAAGATAATAACAATAAGGAAATTCCTATAAGAGATCGGAATTGGCACAGAAGAGGTAAAGAGGTGCGGAATCAAATAGTTCAGCTTTTTCTAAATCAAGCAATATTTTGTTTATTAATTCAAGAAACTTATTAACGCATAATTAAATAAATACTTAAACTTTACAATTTGTTAGCAATTTTATTCAATGTTGTAGATGAAGTATAAATAGATTGCGCCAATCTGTTATTGGATCTTGTCAATTGACGAAAAGTTTTATCGTGCTCCTCAAGGACTAGATTTTTTCGCTATTCCTCAAGTCCAATCGCTTCGGCTTCGTTAAATTCCTATGGACTGGACTTTTGTTTTGGATGATGTCTAAATTATTGTAAACTGTTATTACAAATAACACAATAATTTGTATAGATATCTGCACTGCAGAAGAGCATTCATTACTAGTCTCGGGAACTACAGCTCTGGAACTGCTACCAATTTTATGTATCTGAAAATAATAACATTAATGAAACTATTTGAAAGTAATTTTAATTTTACTTCCTGTGAAGCATCTATAAAATACGATGGCTGTTTTTTCGTTATTTAAACATCAAAGTGGTGGGGGACGGAGCTGCGCGTCACGCGAATGCGCAGCTTCCCACTACAACCTACCTCATTTTCGGCTCTAAGCTGTCAGTCGTTGCCCAACTACGGTCGAGTAAACATGGCTACTACGATTAGTTCTCCCGCCAGTTATGAGTTGCGTAGCGTAATATGTTTCCTTCAAGCTGAAAGATGTAGTGCTGCGGAATTTCATCGTAGGATGAGTCTAGTCTGTGGTGAAAACTGTATGAGTGACAATGTTGTAAGAAAATGTTATAGGAAATTTACAAAAGGTCAAACAGACGTCCATGATGAAGGTAGACAAGGACGCAAGTCCGTCTCTTCTGGAAGTCTGGTGGACCGAAGTGATCAATTGGTCCGGGACAAACGAAGGTTTACCATTACTAAACTTTCCAGTGAATTTCTAGACATTTCAAGGCCGTCCTTGTACAAAATTGTGAATAGCGAGCTTGGTTACCGAAAATTGAAGAAGGTATAGAAAAAATTGTCTCACGTTATGACAAATGCCTCAACCTTCATGGTGACTACTTAAAAAAATAAGTAAGACGATGTGAACATTTTGGTAATAAAACCACATTGTTATCTCAATTTGTCTCGTATATTAGTATATTTTCAATGTCCAAATTTTGATTAGTAGCAACTACCGCTTCTGGCAAATCTTCTCCTTCGACAGTCAAATCTAAATGTGACAGAAGGGCTACAAGACAAGTCCAAAAGAGATTCTTCATTCACTGATACTATAAAAGTAATTGACATTAAAATATCAATAACCACTATTACCTTAATATGAAACTGTACCTCTTTCTATTACTTTGTGGCTTTAGCGGGGCCAAGTTCATTAGCAGCTTTCGTTAAGTTGTTCCATTGGCTATTTATTCTTAGAAGAATTTTTCCCCACAGTAAAACTTTATTTTCACTCCTAAAATTAATAATATATTTTTTGTTGTTCGAACAGAACGTGACATTTTGACGTATGTATGTAAATTTGTTAATTAATTTAATGAGCTTTTGATTTTAGCAACATTTCAAATCAAACGCGTTGTTGCCACAATGAAATGCATACATTTCAACGGACCCGCTAAAATCTTGCTAATTTAGCAGCTATAATATGGAATGCGGATTTCCCCTAATTATATTAGAGGACCTCTAAAAGTTAAACTTTTAACTGCCTCTAAATTTGAACGGAAGGGTTACAGAATAGGCCCCTCCGAATCCTTAAATCACATGACGGAAATACGTCGCGAACATAATAATTCTGAATATCCCATATCTTGTTTTCCGTATAGTGTAATAAAAGTAGAGAGCGCTACTGTAGAAGTGCGTGTTTTTTTGATGATTCTGCAAAACTTCTTATTGAAAACAATTTATTTTCAATACCAGTGAAATTCAAAAAATACGAGGTAGTTTTTATTGAGGACTTGACAAATTTTAAGTTTGGCTCGAAAAACAAAAGCTGCTAGAGCCTCAAATGAATGTATTAACGCTTTCAATTTTAATATTGATAGAGTTTTGTCTTGGATATCAGGTCAACCACGTAAGTGGAAAACTTTTGTATGTAACCAAGTAGCAGAATTTTAAAATCTCACAAATATCTAGGATTGGAATTATATCTCGACTTTAAATAATAATAGATATATCGTTTTCAGATATTATTTCAGATGGATCTAAACATTGATTTATGTTGACATGGGTCTTTATTTTTAAAAGAAAATATAGAAAATTGGCTTAAATACTCTAAAATACATTTTTCTCGAAATACAAATACATCTCCAGAATTGAAATCTCCTCCAGTTTCTTATGTCGCGAATCTATTGAAGGTGTTGATACTCAACTCAAGATTTTTTAATAATTTAACACATCAGAAATTTTTATTCCCTCAGAATTAGATTAGTGTCGCGTGTTTCGCTTGAAAAAACCCAGTTGACTTTAAACGCGCCAGATCACTTGATGATATGATCCAAATTTTAATTGAAAATTACATCCAAGTCTTTCACAATTGTCATTTTACATAATTCTTGGTCGTGAAGAGTAAGCACAACATTGTTCCTATTTAGTGGAGGTACTGAAGAATGTAAATGCATCATCTTCTAGAATTTCATATATTGAATACAATTGCAGCATCCCATCCAACATCAACATAACTGTAGTTGTATGGTGGTATACGTCAACGTCAATGTTCCGCCAAAGAAAAAAAATAAACAGATTACAAATTACGACATTTTGAATGATTAACCTCAAGAAGAGAAGTATGAACTAATAACAATATACGGAATAGAAACGGAAAAAAATCTAGGAAATGTATTGAGAAAGCGATAAAGTTATGAGAGGAAAGAAAAAATAGTAGAACATTTTAATACACGAATAGGGGAAAAATGAGGAATGATATGTAACTGACAAATTTGATTGAGTACCATTCGATTCAATTAAATCATAAAAAAATGTTTGGCGTTGTTGGTTGTAGAGAATTATTGGTAGTTTGTTCAAAACAATCGCGTTTTGCTTGGTTACAATCACTTTTTTGTCGAGTCTGCATCATCTTCAACTTTATGTTCCTACTGATAAATCTACCCAAGCTTATGGTCAAGTGGTAAAATTTCCTACCACAAACATTTGCCATTGGGGCGCCTCGGGTTCGATTGCTTAGTTGGCTGGTCTGAGTCAGGTTTTCAAAGGTTAATTATAAGTACGCACTTATAAGCTATTCCTCATCCACTCCTTAATTTCTCCATTTTTTAAGCACACTCCCGGTTTATGTACGCATGTGTATATACACGTGCATCCCTTTCAAGCTGAACTGGGTGCCAAATGCTAGAGGAGCCCGCTTCTCGAGGAGAGGGTGAGCAAGCTTTCTTCGAGAGGAATAAAACACAGATTTTTGATTTTTTTGCTAATAAATGTGTATGTACGAACATATTTACGTATTAATTATGACATTATGCTTAATTATTTGATTTTCTGTTTCTGTATGTTCGTTTGTTTTAGCTCGAATATTGCGGACCATATGATTGACATTGTCGACTTTGTTTGCTTTCTGATGTAATAGAATATTGGATGTGTTAAGAGGTAAGAAATGATGCATCTGTAGTTGCAATAGACCATCAAACACCTGGGCCTTGCGCCATTTTCCATCTGCTGCATATAGTAACTCAGTTACGTACCGTAAGGCTCTCGCACATTAGGTGACTAAAAATAAACTTAACTAATTTCAAACAATACGTATATTTAATAAATACCTCTAAAATTAAACTATGTACCAATAATATTTTAAGATTTTACCGTGATTTCTTTGCGTGTATACTCGTTTAACATATACTTATAAAGGCAAGGGCGAGGGCAAGGGTATTTGTAACGTTAGGCATGAAATTTTCGCATAAAACCAAAAAGGATATTAAAATAGCAATCCAGTCGTAACCTTCTATTCTACAGTACGGTAGATTTCCAAAATTTTTCGTTCCAATTCAACTTCGATTGGTAAACGATTTGGAGATTTTCTCTCTTAATCGATAGGTCGATTTCCGATTTCCGTTATTGATTTTTATTAACGCTGGCGCGATATCTTTTGTGAAGAACCTCGATGTAATTGCCAGATTATTCCCATGTCGTCGGTGTTTATTGGGGTCGTTTCTTCAAAATAGTAAACGTCTAGTTAAAAACGAACCCTATCCTGATACCCAAGAATTGCCGTATAATCGAGCTGAAATAACACTGGGTAATCATTACTGGTGTCTCAACAACTAGTTGTCAGTCCCGATCGGATTCGCCAGACTCCACCTCCATCATAACTTTCTGATTCTTTCTTTATATCTCGGGAGTGCCGTATCTCTACAAATTGACTTTAAACGCAAGCAGTCGATCGTCGTCAACACAAGCGTGCCATCAGCACTTAATTGCGTGTTCCAGACTTTTTAATTGGCATTTACTTATATTGCGCTGTACGCTTTATAGAATCGTGATTGTCTTATGCCTTCAGCTAACCGTTTGTACGAGTATTGTAAGGGTACATCATTCTGAGGATACCCGACAAGCCAACTGATTGCAGGCTTCTTTTTATTTAGTACACGGTTACGGATGGATCCATTCATAATTTGTTGTCGTTAAGTATTTGCAAACGAATTGAAAATATAATTTTACAGTTGAAATCTAATCACTTACACAACTAGATTGAACACGAGCGGTTGTATTACAATTTATAGGTTACAAACCGGAGGCGTACTATCGCATATGCATTCTTACTCCGCAAATTAAACAGTACCGTATTGTCCATGATTTAATTGTAATTTGTCGGATAACTTTAAACTACTGTGTAATACAATTACTGTGATAACTATAACTTGTCTCACATCTTAAATGTTAATTGAATATAGCATGTTTAATTGTGAGCTGCGTTTTCTGACTTGTAATCCTGAATCATTTTTACTCCTTCAATAGGAGTTGCAAAAAACCAAAAACAATGGTCCTTTTTTACGCCAACGTTTCGCCTACTGTAGTGTGGGCTTCTTCAGGGCATTGAAGGTTACTGTGTTTTTTTGGTTATGTGTGTTAGTTTCGCGTCTTATATTACATGTTGTTCGTTTTGTGTTACGTTAAAGTGAATTTTGTATATTAAATTTGAATTTGTCAGTTGATGGTTTATAAATGGTTGCAAGTTAGTTCTGATATAACCAAAAAAACACACTTACCTTAAATGCCCTGAAGAATCCCACACTACAGTAGGCAAAACGTTGGCGTAAAAAAGGGCCAATGTTTTTTGCAACTCCTATTGAAGGCCTTTCTGGCCGTAGAAGATCTTTACAATGTCTATACATTTGCACACTGCAAAATTAGTATGTAACGCGTTTGTTTTTAGTCGCTTAATGTGCGAAGAGCCTAAATCTGTTACGTCAATAAGTCTCTTCGTACCATCAGCCCTTTAAGATTCCGCATTAAAAAACAATCAATTAAGGTCAAGGTATCCGAATACATAACCGTTTGTATAAATTGTGCGCATTAAAATTGTAAGTGATTGCGTCAAGATTTGTTCGATTATGTTTTAAGTTTTCTCTTTTTTATTCAAAAAAACCATAGAGAGGCGTAAAATTTTTATTTTGATTTTTTTATATACGATATATGAATTTGAAGGTTTCGATAAAATTTTTTCGATTTTACTCAGCTAGTTGGTACACTTTTGTGTTTCATAAGCAGTTTTATTTTTTGTGATGCAGATGATAAATAAAAAAGTTTAAAGAAGGAGTTCTATAGATAAGGATGTAAATGACAACGAAGAAAATTAATTGAAATGTGTTAAATTCAATAAATTCCACAAAGTTGTCGATAGAAATGAATATCCTCATAAGAATTCCTTAATATGGAGGATGAAAAAAAAAATCACTACGCTGCGCTGGTTTTAATTTGCCTACGTTTTGCTTGAACCTATGCGAACTTTATCAAAAGTTCTTGTAATTTCTAATATTAAAAATAAAATTCCAAACTAACTGTATAAAATGGTTTAAAAACCATTAATCAAGTTGATTAATTTAATTATTACTACTTAATGTGACACACTTGTACACTAACGGACAAACAATGTTACCTAATTTTACGAATCGTTGATAAAGCTTGCATAAGTTTAAGCAAATTGTCGGCAAATTGAAACCAGGGTAGTGGTTTTTGATTTCATCTCTCCACTTCAAAAAATACTTACGAGGATATTCGTCTTTAGTTGAATGTGCGAACAAAGAGACAATATAAGATGAGACACAGGACCAAAGGTGAGGGCAAAAGATTTAATGTTTTCGATAAAGTAAGCAGAGGAGAGGATTTCCGAGAAGAATGGAAAGAAGCGAAAATATGTCCGAAGTAAGGAAAGGCATACCAACTTAGGATATAAAATATAATTAGAAATTATATTCTGAAAAAGTAAATAAGAAGTTAGAAGGAAAAGTGCGGAACTGTATGCGATGTATCTAGACATAAAAGCTGTTTTTGACAACGTGGATAGGCAAATTCTATGGGGAAATTTATTTGGGATTTAGTTATAGCAATTGATGGAATATGCAGGGTATGTATACTAAAAGGTTACGGAGCAAATTACCAGGAAAACTCCAAAACACGTCAATTTTAATAGAAAGGAGTGGACCAATTTTGTCAAACTAGAATACGATAATAATTATCGAACGGGGTAGTCACCCCTTTAAAAATTTTAATAGAAAATACGGAGTTTGATATTATTTATTTGGGAGCTTAGGTTATTACGTGTATCGAGGTATGTTTCAATTGACTTTGTAATGTAGCGTTAGGATAATACAAGGTGTTTTAACATAATTATGCTATGTGACAGTTACGAAAATAGAAATACAATTTTATTTTCAATCAGCGAAAAGAGAATTTCGACAATCTTTTCAATCTCTAACAATCATCTCTCACACAGAGATTTAACAATTTTATTTTTTTTATGCGACAATAAAACGGCATATTATTGAACTACTGGCAGACGCTAAAAACGCTTTTTACTGTCTAAACATTAAAAGCAACAATCCTTTTGTTTTAGAGGTTGGTACCTCGGTTACGTCATATTATGAATGTAACAGTAAAAGTACCAACTTGATTCGTCGAGAATAAAACGTCACTATAACACTCAAGAGTCTTGAAAATTTGAAAATAACACATGAAAACTAGCAATAAACGCTTGAAAAAAAAAATATATTTCACTTGGAGTTTACTTTAAAAATAAATATAAAAAAAATGAGGGACATAGAATATTAAGTCGGTCTGAAGAAATAAATCAGTTTTTATTTATATTCTTGTTCAGTTGATTTTCCCTATTTAAATAAAATTTACCCAAAAGAATAATTTATTTTTGATTACAAATAAGCATACTACCATTACGTATAGAATCAATAAATATGTTCTTTAAATAAAGTATAAAAGTCAAGGATAACATATCGATCTTGTTTAGAAGAAGTAAAACTTTATTAGACGTCATTTAGTCCATGTTTCTAATGTAAAAAAATTCAATAAGCTCAGTTTCCGAGTAATTATGAATTTAAACATAAAAATAATTTATGAACTTAATTTTTTTTTGTACATTTCACTCTTCGTTATAATTCTACTTCTAGGTCTATTTCTTGAGGTGTATTAATCAATTAATATATAAATATTATTTAATATTTGATTTTGTGATATTAAACTTTGCTAGTCCCAGATTTCAATTATTAACTAAATAATAGAATGTTAATTTTTTGGGTTTGAATTAGCTCTGAACCCCACAATCCAATATATGTATGTATTTTTTTATTTTCACAAAATATTTTGCATTTTTTGTTCTATAAGTGCTATACAGGGTGGCCCACCGAAAATAAAACTGTCTTACAATTTAAGAAAAAACGTTCGGACAGGTCAAGGAGCTCCTTTTCCTATCTAACTAACTCAACTCTGCTGCTCTAAAACCATAACTCACGAGAACAGCTACTCCCTCTTAACTAACGACTACCGTACGAGGGTTCAGTGAATTAACTCCGCTGCATTATCCGAACTAGTTGTAACCCTAAAGGTCTAAACCTCTAAGCCCTGGTTGACCGATTTCCTTCGGCCATATTTCAGGCACCTGTTCATTAACAGCACTCTATTTAACCGTTAACAACTCACTAATTACTTACCTAGAGTACTAGTCAAAGTATCGCTGACTACGTTTAATTAAAATCAGAAAGTCGCTGAACCGATATTAACTACACCAGGTTAGATACACCGAGATATAATATAAAAAAATATAATTTTAGTAAAAATTGTTTGTATTCCTCTGTATATCTCCTGCTTCTTAGTGGTTTATTTTTTAAGCCCACTTGGGCTGTCACAATTTGTGCTCTGATTTCGGGAAGTAATCGTTGGGAGATGTTAACTTCAATTGAAGTGCTTTTTACGTTGCAATTTAAGAATGTTCCTCCGTAATTTTCTTTACCTAAGAGTATTTGAGCTGCAAGCTTGAGTAGTTTTGGTATAGCTAGAGATGTTAACGGGCATTTATTGTTTCGCCAATATACCTTGCATCATTTGAATATTAGGTTTCAGAAATTGACACTTTTAATTCATTTAAGAATGGCAAATATTCGCCACATACTCGTTAAGTTTTTAGAGTCGACATTTTTATGCAACAGATCGGACCTTCCAGATTCTGTTAACCATTCAAAACACCTACAACCAAATGTTTGTAATTTACTTAAAATTCTTCATGTAACTTAACTCGCCTGGTTAAATCTCCTTTGGGAAACCTTAAAAAAATGACTCTACCATCATATTTAATAAATAAATAAATTCAGGCTATGTATTTGCGGTTATGGGATAGGGGCGCAAATTTTAAACTAATGGCATTTTTTTATTCAAATAATTTTATCGTGTTAGGTAATTTTAAGCAGCAAATACGTTAAAGATAATCTCCTGGATATACAAAATTATGTTTCACTCGTTTTTGTTGAACAACTATACTTAGATTCTCAAAAAATTTGAATTTGTCCATTATTAACCTAGGTCAACAATAGAAGAAATTATTAACCACTAATAAAGAAATTCAACTTCAGTTGGCTAGGAGACGCAATAATTGTCGACTTCACAGTTAGTAGTGCAAAAACATAGTTATATTACTGTTTGGCCTGCTCCTGCACTTTTACTGGACCTCATTCGTATTCATACCGGCCGATGGTAAGATAGAAAATAGTTAAAGTTTGTTGCATTCATGTCATTTGTTTATGAATCTAAGAGGATTTACGAAACAAAAGAATTCATAGTACTCGGGTATGAACTATGAGTAACACCAGGACAAACTCTTTTATTATTATACCTGCTTGAGTGAATATACCAAAAAAAATTTTTTATATATTTTCACAAATGCTTAGATAAATATTTACTGAATAATTCTTCCACATTTGCTATTTTTAAATAAAAAATATAATATTTCTTAAATATAAATCTGCACGTAGAAATATTTAATACAGATTTCCAACAGACAAATATTAGATTTATGTTCATATAATGTTATCGAAATATTCGATGCTGCTTGGGGCTCTTCATGTTTAAGAATTCATAGAATTTGTTGAAAATGAGGTTTTGTACAGTGCTTCCTTTCACCAGGTGCTAAATATTACTAGTTTCGATATTTTGAGGAGATATCTGGCACTTATTCCTAGTATGTTGTTTAGATGTTAGTAATGACACAATTATATTTAGTCGGTGGTCACTCGTAACACGGGATTGTCCATCACTTTGAAGAGACGAGATCTGTGGGGTCTAAAGCAGGAAGGGCGTTCACAAATAAATATATATTTCTCTTTCGCGTTCTGCAAGATCATTTCCTCTTGAAATCAGATTCACCTATCATGTTAAGATTTGATCGAGGATCACGTCGGGGTCACCAATGTGAGACACTAACCACATCAACGATAACCACTACAATTATACTACATTACAAGACAATGAATTTGTTGGTTTGCTCCGTGAACGACTAAACTATGTTGAACGAGTCGATTGATTGTAAATAGGAATAGGAAATGTAAAAGTTTACAAAAAGTCGAATCTCAAATTACCTGTTGTAAATTTGTAAGAGATTCTACCATTGCAAACAAGTATCGAAACAACTGCTTAGTCCTTTGAGACACTTTAGAATGACAAAACTGGAGTGTTAGTTCACAATGTACATATATTTTCAACCACCGTTTAAAGCACGTTGTAGTGTATGATGCAATTTGTACTTGAAAATACTCGCGAATTATTTAAAATTGCATTTTGGATAATAACACTTTAGGTAAGGAATTTAAAAACAAATAGAAATTGTTATATTTTTACTTAAAAGTTATAAAATCGAATTTATTCACGTTATATGTAAGAGCTGGTTTAAAACACTTACAAATAAAATAGATTGGCCCATGCATTCCAATGTAATATATGGCAGATTTATTTTAAAAGAATCACAAAAGACAATCTGTTGTTTTATCTTACATTCTAAAATTAATTTTGAGTTGATGTAAAATTTTGTCAATCGTGATTTATAGTCATCTTGGTGAAGTCCTATATTTGATGCAGCAGATATAAAAAGCAGTTGTAGAAATTTTAACGATTGCGTGTAGGAAATGTTCTCTCCATTTTTATCTCAATAAAGAGATGTTTTGCGAATTGCCATTTTTAAACGATCATACAAACATCACACCATACAATAATATTATTATTACTTTTGCATTGTACCGAGAATGTTTTTCTGGTGAAAAAATAACATTCTTACACAAACACAGACGTACATGAAATATGGTCCAAATTTCATCGTGACTGAAAAATTATTTATTTTTCTTTAGAAAAATAAACAAATTCTGGTGTAAAATAATGTTGACATATACTACTTATCATTAAAAAACGAAGGCGCTAACCCAAATTGACAAGTTGCATGTGGTGGTTATGTTTAGTTCTACTGACAGTTGGTTTGCATCAAGATTAGTGCGGGAGAGGTAATACGCCCCACACATCTAGCGGTTTCTTTGATCTCATCAAATGAGGCGCTCTCATGTCATGTTGTGTTAATGTTATGTCTTCCTCGTGTGGAGACCGACTGAATCTGACCGCTTCTGAACTCTGTACTCTTCACTCCTTTGCCGCTACATTTTCTAACGACATTTATTTAAGTGAATTTAATGCTTTAATTAGCAAACTTACATCCTTCAGGATGACCAAAATAGAATGTTATTTATTCTTACTACTTTTAACTCACTATATCAAATAATTGATTAAATTAGTTCTATTAATAAATTAACATGGAAGTATATTTTAATGTTTAATCACAAGCTTTTACTTACATCATTTAATTGGTCTCTTTTATTTTCAGAATTTTTGTCATATTTGTTAAATGGAAAATGTCTATGCTTTTTCCAATTTAACACGTTTAAAGGTAAGGAATTCATTGAATACATAAAAGTGGTACTATGATATAATAGCTTCCTTTCTGATTGAAACAATATTGACTATTATCACATTTCACATTGGTTATGATATGTCATAACAACACATTCATATTGGAGAAATATTCTCACATTTCCGCTGAAGAGAACAGAAACTTCAATAAAAATGATACCGAGCGATCATAAAGTTTTTAGGTAATGTGTGGTTAGAACTTTGACATTAGCAAATTTTCATGTCTTCAGTTACGTCAATTTATTGTCAGTGCATACAGCACTGTTGCTTGTTTAGATTTAGATGTATCGTGTATGTAACCAACAATACGCATCTTGTTATCAAATTCATGAAAAATAACTTATCAAAAACTTTATGATCGCTCGGTATTGACAAACCTTAGTTAGCAATGTATCTTGCGTCACATTCCTTCTCATTATTTTTTACAATTTTATAGACATCTGGTCAATCAATCAAAAAAAAAAAAAAAAAACCCTACTGATTACAACACGGGCAATATTAAAGTATGTCCCACACGGTTGCCAATATATTCCTCGGGTTTCGCCCTCGTGATGTAACAACTTGGGAAATATTTTATTCATATTGCTCTAGTTGTAATAATAGCTATTCAAAAACAATGTGTAATATTCAAGTGTGAAAACAAACATTCTTCAAATCGTGACTTGGTAATTTAATTTCAAATAGAACATCATTTCCGTTCGACTATATTTAAAATTTAGTGAAGTTAAGCAGATATAATACATATATTTTAACCAAAGTCATAAAATTTTATGCAAAAATATTGGTTTTTGATGAAATTTTGGCGAAAATGTACATTTCTATCCCTGCAACTTTTTTTAACTTTTTAAAGTTAAACAGTCATATTTTGATTTATTCCAAAACAACGTTTTTTTAACTAAAATATTTGACTTTTGAGAATTTCAAAGCGCCATTTTATTTTCGTTGGATGCTAGGGTATATTCAGGATTGATGGACTACCAGTTTAAACGGGCCACTTCAATAATTTGCAGATTTGTCATAGCAGCGCTGTAGTCGATGTGTCAATTTCTGCAACTGTATGAGTTGTTATGTGTCTTTAGGATTTTACGTAGTTCATTAGAAAAGTGGATAGTTCACTTTAAGTGAAGTGAAAATGTACTACCTACAACAGTTTATGTATAAAAAGTAATGTGTAAAAATGATGTGTTCTTGATCAGTAGGATGACTTTGTTTTGGGATAGTTAGACTAGTTGAATGGTTTTGGGCTGTTACAGAAAAGTGCCAACATTATATAAACGCAAAGGGACAACAAATCAAGGGGAGTGACCGGAAAATTCCCTGAAAGATGCTGTAAAAAAAATTATTTGGAAGAATGTGACAACTGTTACTTCTGGAGGAAAAGGTGGAACGATTTCAGTATTAACCTGTGTAAGTGGGGAGGAGCAGTTTTTGCCTAATAACAAGAAATTGAGGTGAAGTGAGAATGTCTCAAAAGTGCATGATTCTTGTTTAGTCGTTCGTTTGTTAAAAATTTTCTGTGGGTCTTGTATAATAGATTAAATTTTAAGTAAAATGTGTGTCTTACGACATCTCATGTAAAACATTGACACGTGTGAATAGTATAAACTAAGAAAACTGCCAACAGTTAACTGTAACGATATGTGTGCGTTAAAGTACATAGCGCTATCTAACCGATAGCTTTAATGCTTGAAACACACGTGTGTCGATAAAGCCAAGTATAACTTGTACAGAAGCACACACGCAACGAAAGAACACCTGATGCAGCATTCCGCTCTTATTATGAGCTCATCAGAGGTGTATGCTTAAGTACGGTATACAACTGTACAAGAAGGCGGTTGGTCTTTTAAACTCTCGTGGAGAGAATTGAATTGAATATTATCATTATTGATGAGATATTTTAACCATAGTGACGCACATTATTTTATTTTTATTAATTACAATTAGCCTCGATAAAGCCGTCACAAGTTTGGCTAAAAGGTCGGCATGTTTGTAGCAAAAAGGCCGGTAGTTTTATTACTCGACCTCCACCTAGAAGAAACTTAAGTTTTTGATTGTAAACTTTTTCGTTTTATAATATTACATTAAAGCTGGTATCCAAAGTAGTAGGACTAATTTAAAAAAAAAATTATTGAACATTTTGGTACATCAACTTAATACTCTTCAAAATACGCTCCTTGGGCATCCATACACTTCTGGTCGCGAGCCCTCCAGGTCGCGAAGGTTTTCTGAAAGTCGTCCTCCGGGACGCAGTTCAGCGCCATCGCTGCTTGAACCGCATTCACCAAGTCGAAACGATGCCCCTTGAGCTGCCTCTTGATCAATCAAGATCTCTCTTAGGCAACGTGGAAACGCCAAATTTGGCTAGGAGGAGGTTAGTGGTTCATCGATTCCTTGGGAGTAACCTGGATACCATGAGGATAGACAGACTCTGTAACAGTTAAAAAGATGTTTGTGTATCGGTTTGCTGATGATGATAGCGTAGCTATTAAAACACGTGTCCGAGTATAGTTTTTTGGTGCAATTCCTTTAAATGTTTGTGGCTTCTACATTTTCGATGTGTGGATATAAAAAATTAACATTATTGTTCCATTACAAATAATGGTGATAAAAAAAGGTTATATACTTTCCAGTTCGAAAAAAAATGACTTCAAGAAAATGTGGTCCAACTATTCTAAACTTACCCTATACCTTCAAACGATTGTAAAAGATAAAACCTTTACTGCGGACAATGTGTTAAAAATGGGAATACTCAAAACAAAGATTTCAATATCGATTTTTTTGTAAGTATCGCCAATTGTTTATTGTTTATACAGGGTGTTTCTAAATTGATGCGAAATATTCAACAGGGTAATTTTTCAGCAAAAATTAAGGGGGGACTTTCATATAAAGAAAAAAGCTAAACCAGTAAATAAAGATAGATTCATTCCTAAGATGTTTTTACGAGGAGATTCTGTAGTATTGGTAATGCGTAATCCCATCCCACCAAGTAGCAAGTAATTACTAAGATACTTGTAAGGTTCTTTTACAAAAATTATCGAAATCGGTTTCAATATAGTTTACTTTTCCAAATACGATGTAAAACGTATCTCAATTCTAATGCCCTCCTATTCTTATCTTAAACGCACTACAACTACAACAAAAATTTTATTTTAATTTCATTTTTTGGAAATACTATCTAAATCATTATTCGATTTTATGTGTTAAAGATAAATTTCTAATTATGTTTTCTTTTTGTTAATTTCTTCATTATTTGTTCAATCAGTTTAATTAATTATTTGTTATAATATTATTGTTCTTATTTTAATCACATCTTGTTTGTAATAAATGCCTTCTTGTAGAAAAATTTAATGGGATAAAAAAATAGAGAGCGGAGGTTTTGCCAGAGGGACTAACAGATTTAATAAGATTTATTTTTTATAATGGGAAATATGATATGATGTAGGTGGAAAGCGTAGCCTTATTAGGTGCCCCGGATCCGTTCATTGGGATGCCAACTAGGTTGTGCGTTTCAGGGGACCCTAGCTAGTTGTCGAAGAGTAAAATAATTTATATAATTACTGTATGGAGACCTAGTTAACCAAATGATGACAAAGATAGGGGTGGAGTTCTCCGGTAGTATAAAAATTGTTCATTGTTTATCAGATGAGTAATAGTGATTTTATTTGCAAATTTCCCGCTATCGTGTCTGCTGTTGGAGCGAGCCTTTTTGTAAGAATTCACGGATTTTTGGTGACAAATAGCTCTCAGTAATTTATATATTTTACACATGAAGATCCTCAACTTTACCAAAGCCTTCATTTTCATTACTAATTTAAAAATTTATTATTATTTCGTCATACTTTTGTAGTGGTTTTCTTTAATTGTTGTTTTTTGACATTAGAACAGTTAGATTTTTAATAAATTATTAAAATTCATTTCTTTTTCTTTAAGTTAAACATAATTCAAGTTGGATGGTTTTTCTATTCCCAATTCTTAGCCGTAATTTAGCTGTTCCTTTAGCAATTTTCTTTGTAATGTAAGTGTTTATTATTTTAGATTGCATTGAAATTACCATTTTGCATTTTTCCTCCTTTTGACAATGTTTTTTTTATAGTAATATAATGATTTTTTACCGCTTAAAAATTAATTTCATCAGTTAGGCAATTTTGGTTTTTTGTGCCATGTTTCACCATTAAGAGAATTACATAAACATACCTTCTTAGACATAGTTTCAGTGTGCAATATTTCATTTTAACGGAAACGTAACTTAAAACCCCACAACTACAATAGTGTCACGAGAGGTATAAACAAAAACCAAACGCAATAATAATCACATCAGGCACTTAAAGCTTTCCAGATGGTACTTACTAAATCTCGCGATGTCGTACTTTCAAAAGAACATTCGTAAAATGGGCGGGAACCCGAATCTTAAGTAGAACGAAAACTATATCTTTCGGCAGCACCCTTAATATTAATACAGTGAAACCATCTTTTTCTTAAGAAAAGATAGATCACTGGACAAGAATTTAGTACAGAAACCAAATGTATGCAAACAAGTAGATATTTGACAACAATGACTAGAAGTAGCGCACAACCAATTTGTAGAGATCGTTTGTCTTTGTCAACGACTGATCAGAAAGTCGCATACTTATGGCCGGTTGCATCAACCCAATGTAAACTGAAGCGATGCTGAAAAACAATCTTTTGCTATGGTTTTAATAATTGTATCATTTTTAAACATTGCTTAATTGGTAACTCTATACTTAGTCCCCGTAAAACAAATTTTAAAATAAATAACCAAAGGAAGGTAAACATATTTAGTATGACTTATTAGTACGTGGACCCGTGACATAATGTATCGGAAAACTTGTATGTCAGTTTTTTAGATCTTAGGTATAGAATGCTATGAAATGTACGATTTCGCATGAGGCCCAAAAAAGTTCACCGTTAGATTTGGGCCCATACAATATTGAATCCAATATGTTTTTTCAAATTGTACGCCAGCTTTTTTGAAGACAGGTTTCTAAGGTATGGTTTAGTTACCAAAGCAAAAAAAAAGCTGACGTTTTTATCCAGACCCAAACGTTCAAGCCCATACAATGTGACGGTATTATTTCGCAAATAATTGATTTATAGACTAATTTTCCTTACTGTTTACACTCATGCGTTTGAACGTGAATTTTTGTATTGGAAAATCTTCTGGGGATTTTATTTATTTGAAATTGCCAGTTCCGACAATTTATCTTTATTTGCCGTATTTCCTATTTGCTGACCGTCGTGAAAAGGTGTACATAGAAAATGTTGTCTAAAAATGGAACAATTAGACATTTGCTTTGTAGTATCAATTGAAGTAAAATCATCCCATTCAAATTAGGGAATAAGTCTTTGACTACTGTTCCTGTGTGATTACTTTTTTACTTTCTTTTGTTTTTTTTTTTGAACACCAAAGACTTCCTACTTATACAAGCTAAGTTAATTCTTTTATGCATGTCATTCATAAATTTTGTCGCGTTTTATGTATACGTACCGAGGCCGTGAGTTTAGCAACGTACCTTTTCAGCGCTGTAGATACAATTTTGTAAACTAGAAAGATCTATCAAAGTACCTAATTAATTTTGTGCGCTTTTAAACTACTAAAATAATCGGTCAAGGTCCGGTACTCTCTGTAATTGTTGTCAAGTACATTCCAAACAAAATTTGCAACGTGAACTTCGTGAATCGTTTGCATGGAATAATTGGTACATACTACGACTGTCAAAAGTTCATAATACGCTTACCTATTTGGGGCATTGGTGCTTCAAATTATTACTCGTGTCTTAACTCGCTCTCGTGAGTTATCATTATTTTATAACTATATTTTGTTATTAATTCTAAATGATATTATCTATTGGTGTGTCTATGTATTTCTATGTGTGTTGATTGAACTCTAGTCGCTATAGTAATATACATATTTCTATCAACGTACGGTTTGTTTCTGTGTCTACGAGTTCCTAGTGGCTTTAGAATATCTCTTATACGCAATTCTAGGTGGCGCCTTATGAATTATTCGTGCAATGTAGAAGCCTTTATTTCGAACGATTCTCAATAAGCCCACGACCACTTCCGAGGAGCTGCCGGCAAGGCCTTCTAGCACTGCTATATTTTCGATTTTGTTTAAAATAGACCGTAACAACAATTCTCATTGCAATGTGCAATGGCAATTGTATCGTCAGCTTTTTTTGTAAATTTCTTTTTTTCGATGAAATGTCATCAAATTTCAAAAAGCTGACGTTTTGGTTGAAGCGGTGAAAAGTTAAAAAGAAAATAAATCCCTAAAATGTCATATATCGATTTTTTTTAATACTCTGCCCCTCAAGTCCCAACTCGATTTAAAAAAAAGTGAAATTGTTGGGATTATTAGTACACAACATAAACTAACGTCAAATTCAGAATTGATTTTCCGGAAAATCGGATAATTGTTTTTTTTTTCATTAATAACATAACAAATAAAACACCATGTTCCATTTAAAAAAACATAAGCTTGATATATCCATCCAGTATATGTACACCCTGTATACGAACACTCTGTATATCTCCAAATAATTCTAAAATGTAGTTTTAAGACTTTTATGTTCTTATTTACCTTCTATAACGTTTACACGCTTAATTAATAACATTACATATGAATAATAAGGTGGATAAGTGTTGGCATGTTTAGGTTTTAGTGGTTTTCCTAAACCTGAAAGTAAATGCTTTGCCAAGACGAACCATTCCGCAATTGCACGATTTTGTCACCATACTATACATATCACTTACAGCACTTACATCACAATACAATATTAAAAATGTACATTCATGAAATTTAAAACTTGGACACCACAATTTCTGTAAACAAAAGTTGGCACATTGTGAAGCGGGCTTAAGGGTATCATTTATAATTCTAACAGCAGGTAGTCTCAGCAGGGGTTATCTTATAGAAGGACTGTAGAATGAATCATTACACTAAACACGTTTTAGAAAATAGGTAATTTACGTTGCTTACTTAATTTTTTTCTTTAAAGAATATATTTGAATCCAGACGAAGATTATATTTTCCAACAAGTAAGTATTCTTATTTCACTATACTTTCTCCAAAAAGTAGTTCGGGATCTGTTGAATTAACATTTTCATAATGTATTTTTGTTGTTAAAGGACAACGCCCCTATTCATACTTCGCGGGTTGTGCGCAATTGGATACGAGAAAATAACTTGGAGCTGTTACTCTGGCCAGCAAAAAGCCCAGATTTTAACATTATCGAAAATGTTTGGGCTCGAATACTTGCTGTTATCCGAAGACAACAAGGGCCAAATTTTATACCAGTAAACCGTAATGCACTAATTGCAGCCATTGATACCGCATGGGAAACGATTAATATTAATTATATTGATACCTTGATAGCGTCAATGAGCAGACGCCTCCAAGAATGTATCAATAATAATGGAGGTCACACCCATTATTGATTTCTTATATTTATTTATATAGTAATACCTTTATTTAAAAAAAGTTTTCATTTAATTTTAAACTATAACTTGGTATCTTAATTATAATTATGTAATAAATTCTTGTCAAAAACTAAATATATACGTTGACAATAAGAATTAGTTTTTATTTTCACTTTTTATATTAACTACAGAAAAAAATGAAACGTCATAAAATATACATTTTGTAAGGACTAAATATTATGAATAGAGAGTTTAATGATTTTTTAATAACTTACAATAATTAGTAGGTTAGATTTATTTAAAAATAAGTAATAATCAGTCAACCCAAATAACCATGTTTAGTTTTTGATTTAATTTAAAAGTTATTGCTTGTAGACGTTTTTAAATCAAAATTATTTCTAATTTTATTTTGTAAACATTTCCTAAACAAAATTTTGATTGCTAATTAGAATTGTAAATGATACCCTTAAGCCCGCTTCACAATGTGCAAATTTTGTTTACAGAAATTGTGGTGTCCAAGTTTTAAATTTCATGAGTGTACCATACGAATAAATATATAATCAATGAATTTGAACTTAATTCAATAGAGGCCAAGTTCTTGATTATTGTCTTCAATTTCGGTACTAGTTTTTCCTATTTTTCGTAGACACTTTCAAATAACTGAAAATTGGATATCGCCACTGAGCAACTTGATTTTGACATCTCGATTAGACTTTTATTTTCTTTAGCAAAGTAAGTGGGAGACAAATTCTTTAATAACTAACCCTTAATGGCTGTAGTTAAGTAACTTCAGTCGTTACGCTTCAATTTCAGGGT